>VXBZ01007749.1:40866-55495 GCA_013399135.1 Heliornis fulica | reverse complement strand
CCGATAGAATCATTCAACCATAACCTGGTTTAGGTTGGAAAGGACCTCAAGTCTGGAATCCACTGAGCAAATATAAATAACAAGGTCAAGGTAGTTTGACATTTGATTTTGTGACCATGTCAGAGATGTTTTTTCCTGTGCCAGACAGACACGGTGACAGATAGGAGTGATCTCTCACATGAGAAAGTAATTTTATGTGGCAGAATTAAACTCTTACAGTTACCAAAACCTCACACTTCTAATTCTTGTTCAGCACATAATATTATTTTATTTTGAAATATATTAATCTGTTCCAGACATTTTCAATATTTTGTTTAAATGGTTGATGAGCCAAAATGTTTAAAAAGACTTAAAGCAAATGTGATACTCAGGCATGTTATTTAGGTCTGTTACCTACTCTATGGTGCATTTTTAGTCCCTTAATTGGCTTCTTAAAGGCAGCGTCTCAGCCTTCAAGTAATGGGCAGAATCCTCTAATTATGCTGTATCTGTATGAGATTATGTCATTAGACAAATCTGTGGGAGATGCAGGTTCGTGTAAACACTGTGGTTGCCTTAACTGTTACGGTTTGGCTTTTGCAGATACATAGAAACAATAACACTGTTAAACAGTAATTACTTAACTTTCACAGAAGCAAATCAAAAGTGTTTAAAAGGAAGACTATTGGAAAAAAATAGAAATAAAGAGCTGCTTTGGTCACAGATCCACACCCTTTGATCCCAAGACAGAATATAAATTTTAATTGCTCGTATTTTTATACAGTGAAGGACTCTGGCTTTGTTGTGTTTAATTTTCTTTCGTTTGGGCTGTTGGTTTTTTTTTTTCAGGGTGTGTGTTTTTTGTGGGTTTTTTTGGGGTGATGGTGCAGCCTTTTCTGCATAACCCAGGCAAAGTAAGCATATGTGACATTTCACTAGCTGGGAGAAATTCCTACACAACAGCTAACTGTTTTGTGGGGAGTCCCATTTATTATGGCTGGTATCTTTAATTTCTACATAATTTTCCAGCTCATGCTTGGAAGCAAAAAACAGAAAGACTGGAAAGTTAACAGATAACTTCTATAATGTTTCCACCATGGATTTGATTGTTCTCTGGTACCACCTGTCTTCAGTCCAACAAATACTGTCACTACCTGCTGTCTTCAGAGCACCTTTGAATCCCATGGGAATCATTGTTAATTGGAATAGTTACCTGTTTAGTCTTGCCACTTGTAGGACACTGTTAACTTAATACTGCTGTTTCTTCCCATTGTAGTCTTTAGTTTATCTATCTATCTATCTATCTATATATGCATATATGTATGTATATATGTTTTTGGTTTTGGTTGTTTGTTTTTTTTTTTGGTAGGGTAGTACATGCAGTTAAATCCTATCCAGGTAAGTAGTCCTAGATAATGGATTATGAGGGTGGTGAGGCCCTGGCACAGGCTGCCCAGAGAAGCTGTGACTGCCCCCTCTCTGGAGGTGTTTAAGGCCAGGTTGGATGGGGCTTTGGGCAACCTGGGCTAGTGAGAGGTGTCCCTGTCCATGGCAGGTGGTTGGAATTTAATCTTTAAGGTCCCATCCATCCCTAATCATTTTATGATTTCATGATTCTATGATTCTGTGATTTCTTTTAGAAGTGACCACTATTCATTTGCCCTTCTGCAAGTGCTGCTGATGTAGTTTAAGCCAGAAGAGATCATGTTCTGAGACTGTGAACAGATTGGCGGCATCTTAAAAAAATTAAACACCTGTAGCTTTAATTCTTCTTATAGCTTATTGAATTGACCCAGTTTTTATAGATGCAGTCTTCTGTGACTATTCCTATAAGGAATTTTCATAGTGCTTTGTTATAGCTCTTCTTTTTTTCTGAAAATAATAATTCTATGTTTCTCTTCTGCTTATAAATTTTGCTTGCAAATTTGTGGGCCTTTTGGCATTGTCTAAGAGCCCTAGTCATAGACACAGTATACTGGTATGCACAGACGGAGTGAAAAGATTGTTTGTAAACTTCAGAGTGGTAGCAACTTTGTGTAAAGTTTTGTGGAGATTTATGGTTCTTTCAGGCCAAAGAGTGGTATGAAGGAAAGACAAATCAAAGGTCATGGCCACGGGCAAGAGCTCTTAGAAGCGATTCATTTTTCACCTCAACAGCCACCACTGGCCACAAAACAAGATCATAGCAACTGCAGGGTAATGAATCAAATCTAAAAGATCTAACCTCATAAGAAACAGGGTGGCATGTTAGGGACATGACCTTGCTTGTCTGCAGTGAAGCAGTTTAATGTTAGTGCTTCCGTAATGTCAGGGAGATCTTCCACACAGGGTTTGTCCTCTGACACTGAACTTGTTCCTGCTGAGGTCCTGATATATACTTGCAGATATATTATATATGATATTTTTTTGGATTATATGTGTTTTAATATATTTGCTGTGTCACATGATCAGTATTTTCAGTAAAATTCTAAGGGGTATGTTATTTCTGTGGATCTAATCTTTGAACCATCTTGCTTCCCAGTCCATACCTGAGGATCCAAAAGCTTTAGCAGCATTTTTCCTTTCAATGTTTATGTTGAATGGGAAAATTTTATTTCATTCTGTTCTTTCTGCACTCTACTAGCCCATCAAGTAACTTATATTTCCTTAGTTATAGCATATGACCATGAGAAGATATAGACAGTTTGTTCATCTGGGAGGTATTTCCTCAAATTTAACAGTCTGGCTGCAAATAACACTGATGAATGTGAGGAGAGACTACCTGCTGACATATAATTAACAAATAAGGTGTTTTCTCTCTCTATTACAAGCTCATATTAAAGGGTGACCACATATAGAGAGTAACAACACACGAATGCATGAAACCAACAACTTTCTTTGAGATGAAAAGCAATATAATTAGAGGATCAGGAAGAAGCTTATTAGTGTCTAACTACATTTATCCTAGGAAATGAAATAGCCAATCATCTGAGTTAAACAGCTATTGTAACTTGACTGTGATTCAGGGCTACTTAAGCTAATTGCTTACTGTTTTTTTTTTAAAGGCATATGACATTTTTGTCACAACAGAGTGTAGCAGGGAAGACTTGCTCGATTTCTGCGGTTTAGCTCAGAATGAAAGTGTTTTACTGGTTTATTAATTACATATAATTAGCTGGCAGTCAGTGAATGTCACATTCTGGATCAGTATCAGCAGGCCAACAGGTATACTGGAGTGTAAAACACTTGCAATGTGTTAAAAAGCACCTACAAGTTTCTAAACACCCTAATCCCCACCAGTTTTCATCCCACAGAAGCAGGTTTGTGTGTGCAGTCCTCTTTCTCACAGGATGANAGATGGGGCTGCTCTGCCTTTATGTGTCTGGTCCATACGGGCTGTCTCCACTCACACTCCTGCCATACCACCAGATACTATCCAGGCAATGTTATCCAGACAGGTCCATCAGGAGGTTTTTTTACCTCAGAACTCAGCTGGTACAATATTACTGTTATAAGATTTTATATTCTTAACAAGTGAGGAGCTTTGTGGTGTGGAAGAAATACCAAATAGTTCATCACTCACCATGGAGCTATCCCTGCTGACTCCTTGTACTTCATTGCTGGCTTATTATTAACTGGTCATTTCACAGTTAAAAAGCCAGGGAAATATTTTCATTGTATGAGAGAATACTCAGGGAGGAATATTTTAAGTGAAAATATTTTGATGTAACTCACACATAAATATATACTTACAGTAATTCTGTAAGAAAAGAGTAACATAAAGAGACAACTCAAAGGGGTTGTTATCCCAAGCTCTTCATAGCTAATCAAGGCTAAGGAAAAAAAATAAATGAATAAGCCATCTATGCTATGTCAGTTCCTCAGATAAATCTGGTTTACATATATTCTGTTTTGTTTTTTGTTTATTTTCTTGTAATTTCTAGCATCTGATTTGCTATTGACCATAATCAAGCATTGGACTCAGTAAAACATTTTCACAGAAATATCTATTAAAAGTTTTGGATCTCTTTCCCGAGTGGCTCTCACAATTGAGCTTATTTATTGCAGAAATGGTGTAGCTTCTAGTGTATTAGGGAATCTGTGGTGCCCCGTTGCTCACAACTGCTACCAGAGCATAGCTCTCCACAAGCTGTCGATATAGCATCATCAGCATAAAGCATAGCAGTGCCCTCTTTCTTGCTCTGCGTCTCTTTTATTAACATTACATATTATCTAAGGTATATCTAAGAAATTTCCTTTCCATTCTCCTTCCACACACATTGATTTTCCAGTGCTTCTAAAATACCAATCTGTGATCCTGTTCTGAACATGGTTTTTCTTAAGGACTGCCAAAAGCAAAGGGGCAAATGACAGGAACATAGAAGCATGGGCTGGGGACTTAGTAAACTTGGTTTGCCACCAGAGGAAACATGATGTTGGATGACATACAACGAATAACATAAGTTAAACAATGTATTATTAAATTGGTTTTATTCTTGCAGGAAAGTACTCAAAAGGTATCACGTTAAGCACAATAAATACTTGCTGTGCATCTGTAAAAATATAAACCATGAGTGGTTGAGTTTCCCATACCGCAAGACCTCTTGCCTTCAGTACAAAGCCAGCAAACAGGTAGAGATGAAATTTTTTTTAAAAATAAATTTAAAGTTCAACACTTCTTTTTTTTCAATTGTACATTCAAAGTAAAAAAAGTCATTATCAGTAAACATGTTTTTTTAATTGTCTGATATCACAAGCTCTAACACATCACAAAGGCCATTTCACAGCACAGACTTCTGTCTGTGCTGTGAAATGGCCTTTAACTTCTTTTTGCCAGCAGCTACAAAAGTGCAGAAGATTATTTATATATAGCTGAACACTTCAGAGAGGTATTCCTCCCTCTAAGTCTTCTTTCCTTGTTTCCTGGTACTTCATGTTCACCACTTATTTATTCCCTACCTCTTGCTGTCTTTATGATTAAGGGAATATTTCATGTATCTAGTCATCACTGAGAATGAACTGGATATAAATACTCAAGTCCAACTTGAGCTCCTTATAGGCAATCTTATTTGGAGGAATTAAGCTATTGTCAAATGTACAGCAACAGGTTGGTAGCTAGAAATGAAATTCTATGAATGTGTGTTTTCCCCCCAAACATTTCCTGTAAAACTGCATTTCAGAATTAGAAATCCTAAAGCCTTATATATGATATATTTTATTGTGTACATTATGAATATAAAGACTGAAGTTCCTGCAACTGGAAGGTTATTTTTTTTATTTTTATTTTTTTAATTTTTTTATTTCTTACCAGACAAAAATTGCAGTCCAGGCTTTAAGAGGCAGACATGAAAAAAAGAGGAAACATGCTAAGAGCTTTATTAGAAAGATTTCATGAACATCAGAAAGTTGAGTAATATGTTTTAAAACTTTATCCTAAGAAACCTTCAAACTGATGCATTGTTAGAGCTTGTGATATTTTCAGGGAGAAGGTTTATTTTTTTAATAATGTATTTAAATTTATTTGGTTTTAAAGTCACTGTCACTGTAGGAGATATTTATTCTGTAAAATGACTGAGGTATAATCTCGGTTCCAAATAAGCTCATATCTTCCTTGACCTCTAGTTGCCACAGACTTTAAGTAGGGGTATACAAGTATTTGGTCTGGGTCTTCAGAAATTCTACTCCTTATTTTTATTTCTCTTGGCCACTATTTGACGCTGCTTCTAGACAAGACAAGACATGAGATGACCTTCACATGGAGTGGGAACATAACAGTAAAGTCACAGGGAGTACAATTTTGATGTTTTTTATTTTGTTGAACAGCTCTTCCATTTAACATCACAAGGGTTTGCCGAATATACAATTTCTATCTGTTTTAGCTAGACATCAAACGACTCTCTACCCACTTTCCAAACAAGAGATACAGAATCAGTCCAAATTACAGGGAGTTCATCACTCTGAGCTGTGTTTACTGTCTGTTTCAAAAAAAAAAAGTTTAGAAAGAGACTTTGAGGCAGCATTTGATAGGACATTGCTCTCATCCTTCTATTTTTCCAGTAGTGTTATTTTAATGACTGTTATTACTTCATTGTTGGTTTTGTGTCAGGCACAAACTGGAAGAATGAACAATTGGAACAAATAGTTGGAATATCGGAGCTGAATTGAGACCCCCTGGAACAAAGGGCTGCTATGAACCATGGTAAGAGACAAAACTTGATAAAGGAACAGGGAGTGAAGATCCCCTGAGCCAGTCTCAAGCAAGATGCAAAACCCCTGGAGCAAAACTCTCTAACCTCTGTCCTGAGAGCTGAACTGCCACCCCCGGCAGCGGGAATGATGGTCTTGATAGGAAGGAGGGAGCCTTATGGTGGCGGGACAGCCCTGTTTTGGCTATAGAGTGAGGGATAAATGGATAGGCAGTTTCTACACAGAACTTCAAAGGCTGTGGTGGACAGAGTGAGACCCTTTGCTTCATGAACTGTGAAATGTATATTAAAAGGTGACACTGTTAAATATGTTAATGAGCTAAAAGGTGTACATGCTAAACATATATGGCATTTTCTAACCAAATCATGTTACACACCACTTGGGAGGGGTGAAACCTGAACTGCAACTCCCCATGTCAGGCCACACTGGTATGGCAAACACAAAAAGGGGAAGAAAAATCCAGAAGGAAGTGCTTGTGTGAACCAGGGACTCTGCTGGCTGAATCAGTGCTGGAACCTGGACCAGTAATCAATTGATAAATCTCAATTTATTTCTACCTCAGCTTCTGTTTCTCTTCCCTCTCATTTCTCTCTCCTTCTTCCTCTTTTACATTCTCCCTTTCCTACTCTTTTGAGCTATAAGCCCTTCTGCTACCCAATTATTTGTCTGTGAGCCTTGCTATAGAATAAAATCTATGTTTACCCACAGACCTTAAGTGTTGTCTCACTTCAATTCCAACAACAGGAATCAGTAAATCTGAGACACTTGTCCCTCACTTGTGGACCTGTATGTGACGCTTTTGTATGTGACCTGTATGTTGAGTTTTTTTCCAGTGTTACTGATGTATAAGCTTGGTGTCTCAAACACTTCAAAACCTCAAGGAAGAGACTTCAGCATTGAAACTTGGTTTTATGGCGGTTTGGTAACTCCTGATAACTCCTGATCTGCTTATCATCAGACCAAATGTGTTTTGGTCTGATGATAAGCAGATCAGGAGTTAAGACATACTTTCTTGTAGCAAGGAGGTCTGTGTAAAGCCTGAAGGTATCTCTTATGGCCATCAATCATCTCTTAGTCTTCATCCTCTCTTACAGTAAACAAAACCAGCACAGCTTGTAGATTTATTCTACCCTTATCCATTAGCAAACCTGTGTGTAACTAGTGTGAATTAACCAACAGTTCGGGGAGCTGGGCAGTACCCACAGAGACCTTCTCTTGCTCTCAGGAGGAATACTTTAGGGGAGGTTGATGCAGGTAGAATTTCACAAATGTATATTGTGGCTCTTATATACATTCATTAAAGCATTATGCATGGACTCATGAAAGGGTTGAGATTCAGGGTACTGTATCTGCAAAGATGAACTGAAAGGCTGTAACTAAAATGTGATTACAGGTGATCAGAAGAGAGACAGAGTGATTCAAAGCATTAGCAAGTGGAATACAGAGTACGGCACATCTTATTTTCAATTTCATGCTTGAGTAATGGTTGAAAGCTATTGCCATCATCATATAAGCTTCTTTCCTGATGTGAAATCAGTTTGGGATTAGCTTGGCTAGACATCAGCACAAAAAACATCAACATAGTTGGTGGGGTTTATCCTTACGGTCAGCCTCAGATGCCAGCTATGCCAGGAAATCAAGTGGGACAGGGAAGGGTCAGATCCTGAGATGCAGTCACCTTTTCTGTTTAAATGCCAGTCTAGTCCCTGGCACAGTTTTGGCTCAAGCCATCCAGCAGCTTTCTAAACAGCTCTTGAGCGCAGTCTGGGAGGCAGAACTGGCTACGGACTGTTCTCATCAGGCAGAAGGGATGAAGCTAACCAATTTTGTGGGAGGAAGGATACAGGAGTCAAGTCCCATGGGCATATAGACCCCCACAAGGCCAAGGAATAGCCCTTGTCCTGTTTGACTTGTTAATCTAGGTAGAAGCAAGGAAACTGAGTTACGTGACCCTTGAGGTGGATGCCACAGATGAGTTAAAGTACCAGCATGGGAAAGGTTGTGTGGTGACTGCATTTACTGAACATGTTGTGTAGCTTGAAAAAGAAGGAAAAAAAGCTTCAATTTCCAGTGTATCAGTGTCCTAATCCCACACATAACAGAGAACTCTTAGATGTCTTTCTGAAATCAATATGACAATTCCAATGTGTGTGTCTGTCTCTGCAAAGTTCTTACTTGCAGTGGCTTCACAAAAACCTAAGAAAAGACTCCCACTTTCCTTTTCAGAAGGAAAAGTACAAGTTTTAAGTATGAATTCTTTTTTTACCTACAACGTGAAGTTCTTGTTTGTTACAGCAATTATATCATCCAAGTACCTAAAAAAAAGGGATAAATAAGCTCAACAAATAATAACAAAAGATAGCACAGTTATCACAGTCAAACAAGATGATCATTCATTGTAAAAAATATAAATATAGAAAAATAAAGTGGTTTAACACATTTTATTAGATGATGTCTGGAGGCGACAGTCACAGATCAGAGAAGACATATCTGAAACATCTGCCTTGCTTCATGTTTGGGAAGAAATAACAGAAGAAAGCTCTGAAGAAAACTTGTTAAAGAAGAAGAAAGTAGAACATAAATCAATTCAGTGATGGTTTGCAATGACAATGTAAACAAATCAATTTTCTACCTCTGATGTGACAAGGATGCAGAAAGTAGCCTAACGGTGAATCGTACGCATCCAACCAGTCTCTGTTGTCATGCCGATACCTCTGTGGGTAACAAGTGTGGGTAACACCAGCTCCCAGATAAACAAGATGTAAGCCTAAATACAGATATTTTAATCTTGTCTGTATTAAATGTATCAGTTACAGCTTGAAGTCCAGGGCTCCGAGACAATGGGCATTGTCACAGATAGGGGCTCCCAGAAGTATCACCCTGCAGTTGTGTGTGATGGGCCCTGTGCAGCTCAGCTCCTCTGGAAGGTCCTGGTGTCTCCTCTGCAGCCTGCCAGGGTGATGTAGGATGCAGGACCCTGTTCTCCTTTCCCCTGGGCTGCCTCTTCCACAGACAAGCACAGTGCTCAGTACATTTAGAAAGCAAAATACATAATTAATTAAGTTAAAGTAGAAAAACTCCAAACCTTGGGGTAAAACAAAAATACAAAATAAAACCAAACTTGGCAAGCACACAGAAACTCAGTTGAGAGGTCAGAGCAGATTTACAAGACAGAGAAACATAAACCAGAGAGATATCAGTCAGGAGGAACAGAACAATGATGAATATAGATATCAAATGTGGATGGAGATGCAAGTATATGAAGGAGAGTGTCATATTTTAACCTCAGACAGAGCTAAGCAGCACACAGCTGCTCTCTCACTCATGTCCCAGCAGGACAGATACAGAATCAGAAGAGGAAGAACAGTTAGTACAGAAGCAAGGAGCCAGAGTTGGATGTGAAGATGGGCACAGCCAGCTGCCCAGGACCTGCTCCCTCCTGCCTCTCTTTTAGAGCTTCTTCTGACCACACTAAGCTGCTGAGGACACCTGTTCAGCATGTAGTTTGGACGGCATTAAATATTAGTTTCCAGGTCTACTCCTGGGAAAGATGGTAGTGTGACACTCAGGGACAGGAGAGAGGGGGCTGAGCTGAAGCTAAAGCCAAACCAACAGCAAAGGCACAGGATGTGCAGGGAGGTCTCAGCAGGCTACCCAGCAGTGCGTCACATGATGCTGCTCCCCAGAGCTTCAGGGTAGATGGCAGAAAAGGCTGGAGTGGAGGGTGGAAGGTTCCATGCAGAAACACCAGCTTCAACACCAGCTGGTAATGCCAGCCTTGAAGAGGAAACAGCTTCTGCCTGAGACCTGGCTTCTTGGCCTCTCCCTCGCTTCTGTGGCTGTAGGTAGGTATGAGTGGGTTCTGATACAGCGATGTGTGTAGGGGAATTCTTTGTTGGTTGAGTAGAAAGGAGGCTGTTGGAGCAGCAGGTGCTTCTCTTTCAGCACTTAAAGGAAAATCCTAGGAAATTATTTTTTCACTGTAGAATTCACTTGACTCCCTTACTGTTGTCAGTGGGATTAGGGCTACCACAACATGGGTAACTTGTGAGTCTCTGCAAGTAGGAGGAGTTTCACCAATGGCTTTTGAAAGATCTCTGCTGATAGAGGCATAATATCAGGTGTTGCTACAGTGCCTGCAGGGAAATGATTATAATTTCTGCTGCTTATGTGTTCCCAGTAGGATTAATTTACCCAGCTCCTTTTACCTGTCAAAGACTTTTTTTATTACCTCTTGCTTTCTTTTTTTTTTTTTCTAACATGTCTTCATCCCCATCCCTTGGCACAGTAAATCCCACTATTTATTAACAATGATTAGTTGTGATCTCTGTTAGCCATCCTGGACTCCCTCCCTGGTTACCTTTTTGGCCTCACTCATTTTGGAAAAGCACTTACAGGAGAACTGTGCAGCTTTGAACTTTTTGTTCAGAAGTTAAAACCAAAAGGCTTACAATGCACTGCTCTGTAACCTGATTCCATGAGGAACTGCTTCAGAACATCCCTTTGGTTTGGTTAGTAGAGTGCTTTTGTAGTAATTTCGACTTGAAATTTCTGAATTAATATTATTGATATATATATATATTCTGCTACTTAATTTAAACAACAGATGGTCAGAAAATAAGCTTTCATTTCTACAATTCTTCTTAATTTTTTATTTTTTGAGTTTTTTTCCCCGTCCTGATTTGAGGACAAACATTTTAGAAGTACAGTGTTTTGCTGAAAAGGAGGTCCATGGTGTGTCATTTCAAAAACTCAAATAGAACAAAATGCTTAAAGTACAAACAGTACTGCCCAGTATCATCTAGTTATTGTATCTCCTTCCAAGGGAAACATATATCAGGTACTCTTCTGAAAAGGAGATTTCTTTCATCTGGCAGATGTCTCTGCATCTGCCGAATATTAAAAATTCTACCAAATCCACCAAATCCAAAAGACTACAAAGTCCGTAACTGTTCATACTTGTTTGTAAGCTTCAGAAGTTGCTGCAGGAAGTCTGTAACAATTCCTAATTTTTGACCTTGAAAATGGATATGTGATCTCACATGAGACTGCAGGAAACGAGAGTCCCAGTGTTACCTGGAAAACATACAAAGGTCCATTGATATAGAATTTTGCATAAAAGAAAAGAAAAATAATTGAAGTTGGGTATGTAGTTGTCTTTTAGAATTGCCCTTCTTATTAGCACTCTTCTTTTGCTTCCAAATTTCTAAATAAAGTGCAAATTTCTTTGGTCACCTTCCTCTCTGGACATGCATGCGCAATACTTGCTTCTTTTTAATCACAATGACCAGAGAAGTTTAATATCTCTACTAGGAAGTAGCTACCTGCTCTAGAATGTATTGCATGCCTAAACATCATGTTGTGTATAGGCCAAGAGACAAAATCTCAGGTGAAGGTTTCTTAAGCAGCTTCTTCTTTGCAAAGTGTAATGAGAAGTCTGATCAGAAAAATGTATGACTTTGTGACGAAGTTCTGTGCTCTCATACACATCTTGTCAACTTTCTCACTTAAGCAGTATTCTTACTTCCTTTATCTGCTAATTTATTTTGGTGTTATTTTTGTGTGCAGATTTAAATTCCAAGTGATAACATGGTACATCTATTCATTTATTCAAAAGTCATGCAAACTGGTGCTAAAAAGCTGCCATTGAATTGGCTTGTAATAACTACATGAGTGTCAGAGAAGCAATATAATCAAGACATTTTAGACCTCCGTAATAAAATGAGCACTACGCAAGCAAAGCATATCATATGCTATGCTCTTGGTTTGTCTCCACAGCAATTTTGACCATACTGGCATTCTGAAATGTTTGACTGCCAATACTCAGTGATAATCACTGAAATATTTAATTCTTGAAAGCCCAGCAAATACCCACTAATGTGTAATTTCATTTACTGTGCCCTCAGCATGTTGCAAGGAGTTAAATTGTAGGATGCCTTGCCTAAAGCTGTCATTGGAAGTATAGCATTTAGGGCACCTCACCGTTTATGAACTGTGGGATGCAGTAACCACACTGGAAGGACCTTTGCTAATTGCTGGTTACCACGATGCTATTCTTATAGATTACAAATGATTTCTGCATTAACACAGGCTGGCTCTGCCACTCTGCAACTATTCACTTTATCAGCAGGATACCTGATAAATACTTCTGTGGTAAATAAGATTTTTAGAGCCTAAATTTGTAATCTAAATTCAGGCACCAGCATCCCTACCACAACATACAGAATGGATTTTTCATTTTTCTGTTCAGTATTTCACTCAGTTCAAATGCAACTACTGTCAGCTGGAAGAATTAATTACCTTATTATTTTTACAATCATTTGATGTCAGACATGCAAGCAAAAATACGAACCATTTTAAATAACTTTTTACTTCATCATAGAAAATGGTTTTCCTATACAGTAATTAAATCATGCCACTCTTCTGCATACAAGCAGAAAAGGCAAACTACTGGTTTTAACAACTGTGCAAAAGAGAAAGGAAAGCAGCATAACTTTGGCAGAAGAAGAGTCCAGAGACAACTTACTCCAAGACTGACGCAGAGAGGAGATGTTATTCAGCCCAACGACTCAGATTCAGCCCTCTGTGACCCAGAGCCCAGTTTGGTGCATCTCATCTATGATTTAATGCTTCAAAGAGATTGTCTTTGAGCTGCAATACAGTACCTGAGCTATAGGCACATAAGCTAAGAAAAGTAAAACCACAGGCAAAGTGTAATTATTGATGTGGTAATTGCTAGTAACATTGCTAGTAACTGAGGGTGAGAAAATAGTAGGGAAAAAAAATAATTTGAAGGCAAGGGTGATCATATATATTTATGCTTAGCTTAGTTGCATATTAGTCATAGCTCTTTATTCTCTGTGTTAGCCAATAGATAATTGCTGGGTACTCTTGAGATGTGTATATAGTGCTCGCAAAAATCCATCTGTGAATGATGAAACATGACCAAACCTATAGAGTGAGAGTTATTGAGGGTCTATAATCTGCTGTACATGTAAAAGATGGTCTGTTATCCATCCAGGTGTCTGGATCAGATAGAAAGCTGTGTGGGTTCTGCCTTGTGATTCCATGAGAGAACAAAATAGGGTTCTCCTTTAGTGCATGAGCATATGTCTTATGACATATCTATTTGTGCTTTGCGAACAGGTACGTGCTTAGAAACTTTCCCTGCTTATCAGGAAATAACCTGTGGGTTTCAGATCCTGCGATTCCACTTTTCTGTGGAATTACAGGGACTATTTTATTTTTGCAGATGGACCAAGTTCATATTGCACGTGCTTGGCACCGTGCTACTAATCTGCATATATTTTCTATGTTTGATCCTTCTGTCAGTCTGCTTATCAGATATGTGATTGTATTGCTACTTCAGGATGAGGCAGAGATAATCTAGTAATAATTAATTTTGTATGCATCTTCACCTCAGGTTGTTAAAACTGACATGTCCATCATTTCCACAGTTCTGCCTTAGGACCTGTATTTATTTGTACCATTATCCCTTCTTTACCCCTTCTTCTATGAATATATCTCAAGCAATGTAATATTACGTTTCTTCTAATAGCCATTAAGTATAGATACTTTTACAATATTGTATTACAGATGCACTTTCAGTCCACATTGGTAAAAAGGAGACCAATTATTTTATATTCCCTTAAATGCAAATATGTTCTTTAATACCAGGAAGGGGAATTGTATTTGTTAACAAGGAGCTGCATCTATAGCAAGGCACCAACAAAGTGTAAGAAATGCCGTACTACAACAGACCAGTCACCCCTGATATCCCGTTATGCTCCAAGAAAGGCAACAGATGTTACCCAGGAAGACCACATGAGCCTGGTCATTTTCTGCAGTCTTTTACCTGTGTAATTTCCCAGCATGCAGAACTGTATTAGGAGTGCTAGAAGGTACATTTCCACATTTCTTTTTGGTGCCTCTTCTTTGTCTAATCCCTTACTGAGCCTATTGACACACTCTGCTTTTATGAGCTTCTTTAGTAGCAAAGTCCAGAAGTCCACTCTCTGCTTTTTGATCAAGTATTTCCTTTTGTCTCTATTTAACCAATCTCTTATTAGTTTCATTGAGTGTGCCTTAGTTCTCATGCTGTGGGAGCCGATGAACAATTCTCTATTTGCCTTTTCTGCTGCCCTCATGACAGGATAAAACCCAACATCATGCACCTCCCTCTTCTCCTCTGGAAACTGAGGACTCAGGTTTTTGTGTCTCTTCAAATGCCAGTTGTTTCATTCTCTTGATCATTCTAGCTGCCTTTCTCTATATCCTTTCTAACTAGACTATGCCCTTGTGAGATACAGCTACCTAACTATGAAAATTACTCAAGCTTTGGGAGCACCACATTTTTTGTTTCATCACAAGATCATAGAATCATAGAATCATAGAATGATTAGAGTTGGAAGCGACTCTCAGAGGTCATCTAGTCCAACCCCCCTGCAAGAAGAAGGGACACCCC
>VXBZ01007749.1:2686-40486 GCA_013399135.1 Heliornis fulica | reverse complement strand
AGGGCTGCTCTGGAGCCACTCTCTGCCCAGTCTGTAGTTGTGCCTGGGATTGCCCCGACCCAGATGTAGGACCTTGCACTTGGCCTGGTTGAACCTCATGGGGTTGGCACGGGTCCACCTCTCCAGCCTGTCAAGGTCCCTCTGGATGGCATCCCTCCCCTCCAGCGTGTCGATAGCACCACACAGTTTGGTGTCACCAGCGAACTTGCTGAGGGTGCACTCCATCCACTGTCCATGTCACCGACAAAGATTTTGAATAGGGCCGGGCCCAACACGGACCCCTGAGGGGCGCCGCTCGTGACCGTTGACACCCTCTGTCTTGTTTTTTGATTGCCACTAAACATCTGGCTAATGATTTCAAACAAACATCAATGATAATGCTTTTTTTTTTTTTGAGTTATGACTCAAATGTGTCTTTCTTCAAACCGCACTTTGCAATTGATCCCAAACAAATAGCTTTCAATCTTTGTAATTTATCAGTAAAATGAGCTGGGTTGTTACTCAAGCTTTGTGAGTCTTTCAAGGAACTGGCTCCAGAAACTGATTTTTAACTATTTTTATTTAAAATAGTGATCACTTAATACAGAGAATAAATTAAACCAGTACAAATATTACTGGAAAGGCAAGTATTTCCCTACTTGCATTTCAAAATTTAATTGACAGATAGGAATCTTAATACTGAAAAATTAGGCATTCTAAATCGTTAAGAAACATACGTAGGATGCAAGTCTCTGAGGGATAAACATTGCCTAAATGTCAAGGTGTTAGTGTGCTAAGTGAAGGTCTCATTGCACCTCCAGCTAGGAATGCCAAAGTAAACACAGGCCCAGAGGTATCATCATAAAAACCAGGACTGTGCCTCCAAGAGAAACCCACCCCTTATAATCTCTCTACTAAGATGAAATTACATTAAAAGTAGAGGAGGAAAATATACCTAACTGGCCATATCCTACCTTAGGAATTACATCTGACTTTAATTGAATTTTGTTACTAACAAAACCAGTTTAATGTTATGCCGTGTTGTCAGTTCTACCAGATGGGAGAAATCCACCATTTGTATGGTTCATGCTTACAGACGCTTCCTTTGGTTTTCTCTACTTTAACACTGCCTTCTAGCCTAACTTGCTATATATAAACTTAATATATAATATGTAATTTGTCTAACTAAAAGGTTTACCTCTGTTACTGCTTTCCCCTATTGCTTTCTCTGAGAATGCCTTCTGTTTGCTCTCTGGATTAGGTGCAGGCGTCACCTGTAACCAGGTTCTCAATCCTGTGTTGTTCAATACTATTTAAGTTTTACACTGGGTAAAACAGACTTTGAAGAAAATAAGGAGAAGTGGTGTAGAACACACCCTGGCTAATAGCATCAAATAAGAGTGGAGAAGTTGCCAAGAAGGGTTTTGATGAGATTTCATCTTGCATTCAAGAAAAATATTCTTATAGAATACAGAGCCAGTTGCCCCAATATTGCCCCGAGTTATACATGAAGACTGATAACAAAAACCTACTAGCAACTTACAGGTCAATGTGAATATTGCAGCTAGTTGCAATACACTGGTTATCACCAGAGAGGTGAGGAATTGAATTTCATCTACTTGAAGTACATGATGTTTTGACTTAGATTAAATAAAGGGACCCCCCCCCATATAGAGTTAAACATGATTTGTTTAAGTTAAGGGCCAATATTGGCACAAGATCAAACTTATCTTGGTAATAAATGGAAACCATATCTGAACACTAAGTCCTGGAATAATGTCCTAAAGAGAGTCCTGAGTGTGAAAAACCTGCAGAGTTTTAAAACTTACTTTGACGATTTTTTGAAAGATTCCGTATAAGATCCTCAGAGAGAAAACTAAGTTCTTATATATTGCATGTATTACTATGCCCAAAAAGGCAAGCAACGGAGTCCTCTACTTACAGTCGTGGAGTAGAAGGCAAGTGTCCTTTGATCTTGGTTGTTGGCTTCTGCGTCTTGTCTTTGGAGCATGGCAGGAGGCTCTTCACCCCTCTTTCTTAACCCTGAGCTTGCAGGACAAAATCTCTGTGTTCTCTTAACACCGAAAATGCCAAGGTGTGTTTGTGGTATAAACTGCTTACGTGCTTGTCTTGAATCTGTTTTGCCATAATGGTAGTCAACAGAGATCTTTTTTTCCCCTGTCAGTTTTGCAAGTTTTCTTTAACAAACTCCTTCTTGTTGCAAATATCTATCTCATTGACGACTCCCTTAATGTGTTCTGTTCTCTTCCTGTGATGCCTAATTGCTATGGCTCTTGCCCTCTATTAACATTCTTAAGCTCAGTAATGTGTAACGATCGTGTGCCATTGCAAATGGAGTAGGTGCTCTGTGGGCTTCTTCAGTAGCCATCTGCTTGTACCTGAGATTTTTTGGGGAGCAGATTTCCCCCCTTATTGTTTTCAGCTCTATGTTCTTATATTACAAATGAGAGTTGAGTAGCTTGTTCCTGTTAGGGTGTTTCTTCAATGAAGACTTGTTTGTTTTCCTGGAAAGTACAAATTTCAGCTTTGCTGAACACAGTGGAAATGAAACAGAAAGGCAACAATATTTATCCTGCCAAATCATACATGTTTAGATTTGTTTGATCCATCCCTCCTGCATAAAACAGACTGAGGAAACTTAAGCCATTGCAAAAATTTGGGAAAAAGGTGCTGCAACAAAGCAAGTTTGTTTTGTACACACGGACTACCTTGTGGACAACTTGCTTTTCTTAAGAAGTATGTTGCCTATTGAACCAATTGTCATGGGTTACTGGACTCATCTCCTGCTTGAATTTGCTCCCAGAATCCAAAAGACTGTGAACTACTATTCTGAAGCCCTTAAAAGACTTGGAAAATCAAAAGGGAAATGCCTGAAAAGATAATTAGAAGAGTAGTTAATTCAGTAGGTAGCCAGAAACGCATCCAGTTTAACAGGAGGTTGAATGAAACGGGATATTTTAAGGAGTAAGAGAAAGAGATATGACGCTACAGTGCATTACTATTGTAAATATTTGATCCCTATAATTTTTAAACTCTTCAATACAGATAAAATTCTTGAGGCTTTTCAATAAGCATTACGCAGTTTGGCTAAAATTCAGAATTTGAATACAGAATGTTAGAGTGCTAAGGTCTGTGGCTATCAAGCATTCCATCAGAGACATTACACCTCTTGCTTGGGTAAAGAAAATCACTAGCTGCACTTCAAGGTCTTTGTTCTCCCTCACAAGTGTGATCCCAGGTTCCTCGTAAAAAGGAGATGTAGGACTCTGAAGCAGTTCTAAGGGACCAGACAGCCTCACGCCTCTTGCAGTTTCTCTACAGGCCAAGTTAAAATACAAAAAAGAAAACCAACGAGGATGCACAGTTCAGCTTACAAATACATGTTCTTTGAATGGAAAAAATTATCAACTTTTAGTCAAAAATTGAGAATTTCCTTTTATTAAAAGAAAGGATTGCTTAAGGATTGTTTGTTGCTTTTTTTCTCTTTGAGTTTATTTGTTCAAAACCCTGATATAGTTTTTTCATATGGCAAATGAAGTGGCTCTTATCTGTAATGTAAGTTGTCTGCGTTCACTTTTACTGAGCAATTAATTTTTAATGCTTTTTACTGAGAAAGAAAAAAAGCCTATAAAAATATTTACCATCAAATTCATTACAATTAAATTACAAGGAAGAGAGAATTTACAAATCAAAACAGTGCTCTTCAGGCAGGAACACAAAACAAATTTGAGCTGTGTGCAAATCCTCATACTGGGTCAATATTGAAATTATGAGTACAGACCCTAAAAGATATTTTGCAATAGCAATTAATCTTATTCCTGATCATAACTGCTACTGAAAAATAATAGTGTGAGAGGTGAGGATGTGGATATATAGAAGACTAAAATAAAAGAAGAAAAAGTTCTGCAATTGCATTTAATCAATTAACAATGCCATTCAGATTTAGCTTGTGAAAACTGAGGAAACTGTGTTCATACTTCTGAAGAAAAAATTGCCTGTTGGAGAAGAAACATTCATGCAAAATGTGACCACTGACTTGGTTTCTCTTCTACTGATATATCGAGAGCAGTGTAAGATACAGCCATTAGTTGCTTGTTATCAAAGAACCTTGCTGCAGAAACTGCCATGACCTCAGGATGACCAATAGAAACCAAACTCAAAAATCTTTTATACAATCACGAATGAAATGTAGTATTATAGCCTTCCACAAAATATATTTGGAGATCTTTACTCCTTGAGAGTATGTGTTCTCCGTTTCGTAGAGGCTAATGCCACTGACCTTCTGGAATAATTACTACTTTCTAGGAACGCAAGGATAGAGACGAGTGTCTTCTCACTTAGTGGAACTGCATGAAGATCCATTACAGGTGCTCTCTGGACTGCACAGCTGCTCACTTTCTCATTTAAAATATGAAATGTCTGTCAGTGAGAGATAATAAGAGATAGGTGAATTTCCTTTAGAGCAGGGATGGACAAGATGACCTCTCAAGGCCTCTGCTTTTATTTTTATAAATTTAGATCATAGCCCAGGGTTTGGGCTTCTTCCCCCCCTCCCCGGAATTCCACTGAAATTTTATGAACCTCTGGATATGGTGTGATTACTTGAGAGGATAATAATAGGGTGAATAATCTGAGATTAGGATGTTACTGGTCTCACCAGCCATTGCTTATGAATGTTTCAGACCACTGTTGCAATACCTGTCTATTTTTTTTTCAGAGTCTTGTTGATCTTTTTGTAACCAGATGGCATACATCTAATATGACAAAGACACTTTACCCTCCAAACATAAGATTGGGAAAAAGGCAGTTATCATCACATGTCTTAGTTTTTAAAAATGCCTAAAGGACTTCTTTAAACCTCACACAGAAATAGTAACCTGACAATGGAACAGGAGATTCTAACCTACCAGATGCCCAATTGTTGTATTCTTAATTAATTTTATCAGAAACTGCTTCTAACCTCCCTCAAAGTCTCCATTTATGCTGGAAGTAACCATTTTAGTAGCTTTCTCCAGCTTTTAACACAAGGCAGGCTACCTTTTCTGCACCTGGTGCTAGGCCTTCACCTTCAAGCAATCAACATCCTTACTTTAAAGTGATTAGGAATAAGTTTCTGTAAGAGAAAGAATAGAAAATATTCATTAACAAATAGAAGGAATAGAATATGAACCTTTTATTAAAATAAGTCTAGTCCTGTAGAATTTCAACAAATTATTTCAAAAGACAGTGCAACTCCCTCTGTTATAAAGAGGGAAATACCTCTGTAAAACATGTAAAAGACTTCAGACCTTTTAGTCTGGTTTTGTGTTGTTTACAAGTAATTTATACAAAAAAGCACTATATAGAAAGTGCATTAAGTTTTGCCAATGTGAAGTCACACATTGCCAGTCTCAGGCTCACTTTGGCTGATCTCTTCTGTAGATGAACATGGTGTAATTTTTCCCCTCATACAACACAGAGTTGGTGCAACTACATGCAGATGCATTAAGGCACAAAAGGAACTAAAAATCCTTTTGTTTTTAATACCACTGTTATTTCTCTAAAAACATAGTATTATATAGGTGTTTTTATGAAGCTCTTTTTAGGAAAATGACAAAACCCAAAAGCTTAGTCAGTATCCAGGCAGATATAAAATATAGAAAGAGAAATAGTGATTCAGAAAGGCTCTATAGAATGTCAACTGTTATGCAACATTATTTACAGAGACTGCTTACCCAGGATGATTAATAAGACTATTTCCACATATGGGTGGTGTTAATGGAAGAGTTAATTATTTGTTACAGGTCTGATGAAACTGTTTACAATGTATGACTTAATATCAGGTCTACAACTTATAGTGTCTAGGTAAATGACACCCTTATTGGTTTCAAAGATGGTCTTGATGCACAGATGTCAAATCAATTAAATGGTTTGTTCTCCCACTTTTACTTTAATGATCCTGGTAAATTCTGATCAGGATACAAAAGAAGCTTGAATCTCAAAGATGTCTATGACTTTAAACAATTTCTCATATTGGCCACATTAGTGATGATCAGGAGATTCTTTTTCACTATGGCATCATCACACAGAGGCACACCACTGAGGCAAGAAAATTAAGAAAATAAAAATCTAGTCCTTTTTTCCCTTCTTTTTTTTTCTTTTTTTTTTTTTCTTTTTCTTAATGGCTACTCTCAGCTGCACATTTAGCGGAACTATCTTGTTGGGTGAAGGATTCAAAGACACTGAGACAAATGTTTTGTTAGGGGGTGTTGGACTATATTACTGTAAAGCAGGACTTCTGAGACTCCTGTTCACTGATTAGGCTGTCTATCAATCTACCTATAGCTCATGATGTTGTAGAAAATGTCAATTTAATAACAGCTGCACTTAACTGTAGACACTTCTCAGCAAATGTCTTCTATTTGTAAAAGTATCTTAAGAAATGTATTTTAAGAATATAAAGAAAATGAGGAAGACTAAATAAAATGAAAATAACATAAGAAAATGTATTATTAATTTGTTTTTCCTGATTCAGGGAATTAAAAAGGACTTTTTTGGTCAGGTACTCTTTGATTAACTCAACTACATGTTCTCAAATATAAATGGTAAAAATTTCAGCAGCTTATAACCTGCACATGACAGGAGTAAGAGCCAATGATATTTTGTTTGCAGTGCCAGTTGTCAGGTTTGGAGTTATGTGGACAATCAGTGCCCTTGTCAGCTGGAAAGAAGAATGATCTCAGCCGTGGGACTGAGTCACTGAGGAGACAGTCAGTCACAAGGCCTAGGGCAGCAGCTGAAAGAGGACATTAATTGAAGATGAAATCTGTAATACTGTGACTAAATAATCAGGGAGTGCACTCTTTAGGACTCATCCTTTACCTAACAATTACAGGTAATAACAGATCACTTAAAAACATGTGGATATTTTTATTATCTTTCACCAGAATTATTTCACTCCATAGGAAATAACAAACTTTGCCTTGTCCATCAAAGGTCAGTAAGGTAGGACTGCTTCAGACATGACAGTGCATGAGTACATGGAACAAAAAATGACTGGTAATAGTCAGACTCTCTCCTGATGCTAAAATCCCAGATTTGACAGACTCTGGAAGAGAAATTAAAAGAGGCAAGAGTTAAATAACTGTAAAGGTGATACATTTCAAAGGACCACAGCTGAAGGAAGTACCTTTTTTAATTTCAAGTGAAAGTTAACTTCATGGGACACCTTCAGGAGCTGTTCACACTTACTGAGCAATGGGTTTCATAATGCCTGAAGCAAGCAAGATTTTGGAAGCCTTTACCACTAGTGGAAGTCCTTCTGGAGAGCTCAGTAATGCCAGGCTGGTCAGAAGCAGTATGGACACAGTTACAGATGAGATGTGGGCAATGTGAGAAGTGCAATACACATCCCTTTCTCACTGTGGCCACAGATACTGTTTGAACTCTTCTGGTGTGGGCTGTGATGACAGAGGACACTTCCCTCCACCTTATCAATGTCATAACAAGCCCCAGTGCAGTATGCTTTGTAGTTACACTTTCTTGATGTGGAGATGACTGTACCTCTGAATTTCTTGGCTGATAATGTGATCAGTTTCACAGGCTGTTTGGAAAAAAATGTGTTGAGGAGGTAAAAAGTATCACAGAATCACTAGGTTGAAAAAGACTACCAAGATCATTGAGTCCAACTGTACCTGTCCTCTCCTAATCCTATCCCTAAGCACCTCATCTACCTGTCTTTTAAATGCATCCAGGGATGGTGACTCAACCACATCCCAACAACTCTTTTGGCGAAGAATTTCTTCCTAACAAAAAATCTGAACCTGCCCTGGTGCAGTTTGAGGCCATTTCCCCTTGTGCAATCACCTGTCACTTGGCAGAAGAGACCATCTCCAAAACCTCCTTTCAGGTAATTGTAGGTAGTGATAAGGTCTCCCCTCAGCCTGCTCTTCTCCAGACTAAACAACCCCAGCTCCCTCAGCTGCTCTTTATAAAGTTTGTTCTCCAGACCCTTCACCTGGTTGCCCTTCTCTGGACCCACTCCAGGACATCAGTGTTCTTGTAGTGACAGGCCCAGAACTGGACACAGTACTTGAGGTCTGGCCTCACCAATGCCGAGTGCAGGGGCACAATCACCTCCCTAAACCTGCTGGCCACGCCATTTCTGATACAAGCCAGGATGCCATTGGCCTCCTTAGCCACCTGGGCACACTGCTGGCTCGTACTCAGCCATCAGTCAAACAGGTCTCCAACATCAGTCAAGCAGACAAACAGAAGATCGCCAGGTCCTTCTCTGCCTGGCAGCTGTCCAGCCACTCTTCCCCAAGCCTGTAGCACTGCATGGGGCTGTTATGCAGGACTCTGCACTTGACCTTATAAGGCCTTCTTGATATGAGGATCATACACCTCAGCCTCAGAGCTGCAACGGCTATGAAAGAGCACAGGTAATTGAATTCTCTCATTTAATGTGGGGGAAAAAAACTTTGTCTCAGAGGCACCAAGCAAAAAAGAATACCACCTTTTAAAGAAGCAAACACATTGCTCTTGATCACCTTCAACCTTGTGGCAGTTGTTATCACTGGGAAATACACCTCCCTGAATACATGTAATGATGAATAAATTTCCAGGAGCTCAAAAGGTGGATCCAGGAAGGCTGCAAATAGTGATATCAGGCCTTACTAAGTGACAGTCTTTTACAGATGCAATAAGTTAACAAATCCCTTTAAAAACTTGTATAATTGCATAAGAAAATATTGAATTTTTTTTTTAAATATTGGAAATATAGACATGCCACTCAGTAGGCTAAGTTAACTACCAGATGATCTACCAGATGTTTTAGTTCTTGACTAATCTTTAAAAATTTCTTCAACTCTACATGGGAGTTCAGGATGATTAAGCTAATTTAAGCATATAGAGAGAATGAAGAACACATTGGAGTGATAATCGTGAGTCTTTTGTCAGAAGAGTTTTATGGATCCATTTTTACAGCTACTAAGCACTTCTTTCACAAGGAAACAAGCATTCTTCAAATACAGATCAGCAGCCAGCAGCCGTTCCAGCCATTACATCAGGCATCTGTGGTTTGGGATGGAGGAACATCAGAATTCTATGCCAGTAAAAGGCAAGCTGCTCAGATTTCTCACCAAAAAAGAGAGTGAAATTTAATCTGAAAACTATTCACTTAATGGTTTGGGGTTTTTTTTTTTCTGTTTCATCCAGAATAAAGTCTCTGGGAATAGGTATGCTAAATTACCAAGTACAATTTTAATCACAATATGCAAGAACATACTGGACTGAGCAGGATTGCATAATTTTATCAAAGGCAAAGCTGGCAATCAGTGATGAGAAATCCTCTCAATAGTACTTTTTACCTCCTCTATATCTTACTGTGACAAGGGACAAAAGAAACAGAACTACCTCAAAGTGCTTTGTCTAGATCAAGGCTAGCCTCCCTAACTGGAAACACCATCCTAACTTATGATGTATGATGACTTGAATTGACTGTCTTATGGCTTGGATATCTCATCCAGAAATATCTTCCAGGAAATCCTTCATGAACTTTGGAAAAATTCCTCTAGTTATCTAGACAGGAAAAGAAAATTACAACAGGTGGAAGCAGTACTTAGTACAGAATCCCCTCAGGAGAAAAATATAAGATGGATGATTTTTATTATTCAATTTATTTGATCCCAGGTGTCTGAACATAGGCACATTCACAGGATGGCCATGGGAATGCTTATGTGTGAAAAAATGGTTCCTGTTTTAAAAACAACTTGTGTTTTAAATTAACTGCATTTTAAATATCAACTGCAGATTTTAATAAAATCCCTATTTTACACCCATCTCTAACATTGTGAAGAAGCCCCAGAGATATATGAAGAGTAAGCAGCTTTTCAGGTGTCCTCACACTGCCAGAGCAGTGTAAAATGATCTAAAAATGGGTGAGAACCAAGGATCTTGCTCTGCTGAATCAGCAGTGTTATCAGAAAGGTTTGTGGCATGATGAGTGAAATAAAATGCAGTTTAACACATTGCAGTGTGTCTACTCAATAAAGATTCTATTCTTAAATGTGACTGCAAAAGACTGTACTTTTTTTCTTCACGGTGAAGGGAGGGCTGAATCTAATAGACATTTACTGTCTAGTTCTTTGTAAATATTAACAACATATTATACAGCAAAGAACCCAATAGAAACTTACCGTCTAGACTTTTGTAGCTAATAGTAACATGTTTTTGTAGCAATGCTATTGTGGAATGTGTGTACCAACACACTGTAAGCTTTCTAGCAGGACTATCTCCAAGAACAAGAAAACTCGAGGCCCCAAGACAAGACATGCGACTCTAGTAAACAAGAAGAGGAAAATAAGGCTACAGTTCATGTCAAAAACACAGTGATGAAATGAGTGGATGAAGTAAACCACCAGGGTCCTTGAAGACCACCTAAAGACGCATGCAGGAAAGGGTGATATATGATAACGAGTTCCTGGAAAAGTAATGAATATTTTAATAATTTATTGGAAAGGTTATGAATATGTCTGTATAACTTGCATATAAGCTGTGCGACTAACTCGTTCAGCACGTGCATTAGAAGGAGCAATCTCCTGTTCACCCAGCTCTGTAATAAAGAACACCTGCTTCATAGTCACAAAAACTATTGAGTTTTGATTTTGGCTTTTCACAGCATCAATAGAAGGCTCTATTTTAGAAAAAAAAAGTTGAGTTAATTAATAAAGCCCCAAAAGTTTTAATTAGTAGCCATTGTAGCCATAAACGCAACCTAAGATACCAGTAAATCTTATTTACAGTTAATGGCATTGATTTCGCAAAATTACCTGAAATCATGATTTATTATCATTTCATTGTGAAAATTACTTCATTTTACATATTCCTGAAGAGCTCCTATTTTTTCTTTTTTTAATGTGCCAGGAATTGAGCATCTAAAATTGCAACAAAGAAAATGGATTTGTATCTGTGATTGCTACTAATTTTAACGGAATAATAAAGTACTTTAATTCATGATCTTTCAATCTTTGCCAACAGAACATGTTCTGAAATGTCTGTTTGTTTTACAGAAGACTCATAACTAAATAATAATAATAATAATCAGCTTGTAGTATTGTGGGGTAATCTCTATTACTCTTTTTTAGACTGATACAGACAAGCATCTATGAAGACACAGACATAGGAGGCACTGCCTAAGCAAGGGGATGGACTTGATCACCTCTTGAGGTGATGTGATCCCTACCATTCCTGCTCTAGCAGTTGATGATTGCCCTTCTACTTCCTTGATTCAAAGAACCGGGAAACATTTTTGTCTGTGGAGTGATACCAGAGATTATTGCCACTGCCCTTCTATGGTTAAATAGACCAGTTGTGGTTGAATTCAGTTCTTTGTGTTACCAGGACTGGAGGCAGAAAAGTCTGGCCTACCAATGATGGTAAAACTTTGTCTCAAATAAATGAAAATATAAAATAGACCGAATGCTTTACCATTATCTGTGTGAAAGGGTCACTTACTGAACAAATGGTCCAAATGCCTTAGTGACACTGAACCAAGTATGCTATGCAGGTATTAATTTGAGGTACTTTATATCATCAAAAAACCCAACTCTGCTTGAGCAAGAAAATTATAAAGCTTCTGACTTCTCTTCAACTTGTAAATGAGGTTCGTCACATTTCTGGCTGGGTTTTCTGGTTTAATTTAAGAATGACACACTCCGGCAATCTGAAATGAAGTTATAATATTTTCTGATTTGTCTTTAAATATATTCCCATATGAAAAGAGAGAGTTCACTAATGTTCGGATTCTTGATTAACTCAAACAGGCTGTGGTTTAGTCAAGGTTATAACTCACATAGACTCTGTTTAGTGAAACAGAAGAAAGAAAATATTTATAAATTTTTCTTTTAGGCAGAGTATTTGAGGTTACAGGTTCATAAATGTCCAAATGAAAATTACAGTACATGAGATGATGTTAGAAAAAACCAAACCCCCATAAAGCACAAAAACCATCTTATTGAGCTTTTTTTCTTAAATTCTTGAAGCATAAAGCACCTGGGACAGATCCACTCAGCAACCCCCATGATTCTGCAAGGTTTTATGACCCTACAGAAGGCTGCCTTGTTTAGTTGCACATCCTGCGTGGGCAACCTGAAAGGGTGTATGAAGAAGGCACGTCACCCACACTTGATATTAGAGATCATCTACTTCGTTTTTATCTGTGCAAATTCTACCCACTTAGGCAATCGCTACACATACACCCACTCAACTGCCTGTGATAGAAAGAATACTATTATTATAGTATTTAACTACAGTAATAACTAGAGCAAGGCCACCTAACCTCTTGACAGTCAGAACCTGAATTATATTACAATGTTTATTTTGGGATTTGATAATGAATATGGTTTATAATGCTTGAAGTGGTGCAAAATTGTTCAGGAGCAATGGGATCGTCAATTAGACTGACTGCTGTGGAGACCTCAATTCTGACTATATAGTCCAGTATTGATACAAGCTGTACAACTCTACATAAAGGTAAGTGTCTAATGAGATTAGGTCATATTTTTCTGTGTCTATTTGCACATGGGTTTAGAAAATAATCATGTATTCAGGTGCACATAACAGTTAATAGCCATGTAATTTCCTTACATATCTGTCAGTTTCCTTACATATCTGTCATTAAATACCCTTCAGTCTTCCCAGAAGATGTACACTTATGGTCATTGCCAGTATTTTGACTGGGTACCCAAGCACCAGGCTTCGTTTATTCTGCCCATAAAGATGCTACCTTATCTGAGAAATCATGTATGTGCGTTTCTGATGAGGTACCACATGGGTGTTACAACCCAGAAAAAGTAGCTACTGGAAATGTTTCTGAACCACTGTGTGTTTGGGACAGACTGCTGTTCACTCCCTCTTCTCTGAACTTTCAGCAAGTTCTGACACAACTGTCCCAGTCTACAGGCAAAATGGAGGTATTTCTGGCTGAAATAACATCCATGTCTTAGGGACCCACCAAAGCCACCACTTGCTCCAGAATGGAGCTGGTTAGTAGCAATTGCTAATCCTGTGTAGGTCCTGGTATTCATGCACAAGCAAGAGATGGGAGGCAAGGCTGAAGAGCTTTTTTGAACCAGAACCAGGGAGTAAGTTTCTTTTAGGTAAGAAGCTTTCCAGCTCCAAACCCCAAACAGTCACTTTATGTTAAGCATAGAATCATAAGTTCATTAAGGTTGGAAAACACCTCTAAGATCACTGTGTCCTATTGTAAGCCTATTACTATAAAGTACACCAGTAAACCAGGTTCTTATGCACCACTTATATGCATGTATTAAATACCTCCAAGGATGGTGACTCAACCACTTCCATCAGGAGCCTGTCCCAGTGACTGACAACACTGTTGGTGAAGAAATTTTTCATAATATCCAATCTAAACCTCCACATGTCAATTCCTCTTGTCCTATCACTTGTTACTTGGGAGAAGAGACCAGCACCTACCCGTCTACCATCTCCTTTCAGGGAGCTGTAGAGAGCGATGAGGTCTCCCCTCAGCCTCCTTTTCTCCAGGCCAAACAACCCTAGCTCCCTCCGCTGCTACTTGTAAGACTTGTGATCCAAATCCTTCACCAGCTTTGCTGCCCTTCTCTGGATATGATCCAGCACTTCAATGTCTTTCATGTAGTGAGGGTCCCCTAGTCCAGATAATTGGTAAAGATATTAAACAGAACTGGCCCCAGAGCCTTGGGGAACACTGCTGCAACTGGCCTGGGGAGCTCCACTTGGAACCATCCTTCACAAAACGGGCTCATCTCAGAGTGCAACTTGCCTGCAGGGTTGTGCATGCAACACCAAACTTGGATCACCAACTCTCTGACAAGGGGGAGCAAATGGGCAGTTGCTGAACTCGTCTCTTTGTTGACCAGTGATAGAATCAAAGGGAACAGCATGAAGCTGTGACAGGGGAAGTTTACATTGGATGTCAGGAAGAGACACCTCTTTACTGAGACGGTGGTCGGGCACTGACACAGGCTTGCCAGGGAAGTGGTCACAGCATCCAGCTTGACTGAGCTCAAGAAGCATCTGGATGATGCACTCAGGCCCATGCTCTGGCTTGGCTGGCCCTGTGTGGAGCCAGGAGTTGGACTTATGGGTCCTTTCCATCTCAGGATATTCTACAATTCTGTAGCTTAATTATTTCAGCTTCAAACAGCAGTAGAAACTCTATTACTTCTCTTGTAAACAGATACTAAACTTTTTATTTCCTATAAATCCTATCTGAATATAAAACGTGTTATAGAGTGGCAATTAACACTCGTTTATTATGTGCTTTGACTGACCTTGTTCTGACTTACTTTTCTCCCTTTTTACTGCCAAAAGTATTTAACAGCAACAATTACATCTTGTTTGAAATTTAATTTTGCTTGCCCCAAAAATATAGCCACATACCTCCCTATTATTCTCTTAAAACAAGCTTCTGTCATTCTCTGGACTCTTTTCTGTTCTTGTTTCATTCTAAATTAATCTGTATAAAGGAGAAGGAAATAGAATTAAATACAGTATTTCAACTAAGATCTCGGTAATGCTTTCTGCACTGGTTGTAACACTTCACTAATCCTACCAGGAATTCCTGTCAGATAAACCCTAAGGTTATACTTCTCCCTTCCGTAGCTTCATCCCATTGGCAGGATTGGCTGGCAGGATTTGCAGTTAGAAAATGAAACTCGAGTTTACCATTTTTCTATGCTTTGAACTACTATTTTGTTAAGACATTTTGGCCTGGAACACACTATGTGGTGTGGAATATAGTAGACTCCTAACTGTTCTTACTTTTTCATAGATAGGTGCTAAATTTGCTCTTCTACAGTTATCTGGTATTCTTAACTTAATGAAGCTATTAATGATCCTTACCACTGGGCTTGCAATTACATCTGCTAGACATTGTTTTTCTATAAATTGAGAAAACCAACCGGTTCTATCCTTATAGTTTCTGAACCTTGATTTTTCACCAACTTCATCATTTCTGCTCCTTCATCTTTATTATCAACCTGACAATGCTCCATCACATTGACTTTACTCAAAATTAGAGCAAAATACTTTTTCCACCCTATTTTAAAAGTTTATTTCTATCTCACCTTCACTGGTTTCTACTTTTGTTTTCAACTGAAGATAGAAAATCCTGACTCTTATTTTTAGTCCATTTAACCTGATTCACAAGATATGGTTCATTATACCAATCAATTCCTTTCCCTCTATTTGCCATTAAATCTTTATATTCATGACAATACACATTGTACACTAAGAATTTGTATAATTATTTTTGAACTGTCTAAAATGTTGCCCATTATTTAATTTAAAATTTCCAGATTCTTGAAATTTTGCATATCTGATACCTTTTCTCACTCCCTGAATTCCAGTGTCTAAATCTGATTTCATGTAATGACATGAACTCCTCAGAGTGGTTTTATCCATCATTTGAAATCTTCCTTCTTATCCAAATCTGCTTTAGGAGGTCCTGAGAAGAAGAGAAAGAAAAGCACAAATGAAAATGCCATTTTAAAATCATATAATGCCACTCAATACTCTCTATTCCAATATTTTTTCAATCTTCATGTTATTGAAAGTGCTATTTAATTACAGTTCTCTACTTCAATAGCAGTTTTAGTTCTTTACTTCTTATTCATATTCCTTGCATGATAGTACAGCAACATTCATAGGCACAGAAAAAAAATGCATGCAAACAAATAAAGACACAGTATTAAAGTTACATTTGGTATTGGCTAGTAAGCATCACCTACAACCTTCTTTTTTTTTCAGCACTTTACGACTTTATACCTGCCTTACACTGATCTCTCTACTAGCAACCCCCCCCCAACTAAAACCCAACCACCCTTTTCCAATGATTTTGCTGTTTCATGTTAGATAAGGAGTTTTTAGTTTTTCTTTAATGTCTCCTCACAAAAAAAACTGTTATTGTGATCAATGGGACAGACTGTGGCTGGAGTCCTGTAACTAGTGGAGTTCCTCAAGGGTCGGTATTGGGACCAGTACGATTCAATACATTCATTGATGACCTGTATGAGGGAATAGAGTGCACAGTCAGCAAGTTTGCTGATGACACAAAGCTGGGAGGGGTGGCTGACACACCAGAAGGTTGTGCTGGAGAGCTGGGCAGGGAGAAATTGAATGAGATTTAATAAAGACAAGTGTAGGGTATTGCATCTGGGGAGGAACAACCTCAGGTACCAGTATAGGTTGGGGACTAGCCTGTTGGAGAACAGTGCAGGTGAGAGGGACCTGGGGGTCAGCAGGATGACCATGAGCCAGTAATGTCCCCTCATGACTAAGAAGGCCAATGGCATCCTGGTGTGTATTAGGAGGGGCGTGGCCAAGAGAGATCCTTGTTCTCTTCTATTCTGCCCTGGTGAGACCACACCTGAAATATTGTGTCCAGTTCTGGGCCCCTCAGTTCCAGAAAGACATAGAACTCCTTGAGAGAGTCCAGCACAGGGCAACTAAGATGATTAAGTGAGTGGAACATCTTCCTAATGAGGACAGGCTGAGGGAGCTGGGTCTCTTCAGCTTGGAGAAGAGGAGACTGAGGGTTGACCTCATTAACATTTATAAATATATAAAGGTGAGTGTCAGGAGGATGGATCCAGGCTCTTCTCAGTGACGGCCAGTGATAGGACAAGGGGCAGTGGGTCCAAGCTGGAACATAGGAAGTTCAATGTGAACATAGGGAAAAGCTTTTTCACCATTGGGGTGACAGATCACTGGAACAGGCTGCCCAGAGAGGTTGTGGAGTCTCCTTCTCTGGAGACATTCAAGACCAATCTGGACACGTTCCTGCATGGTTTAATCTAGGTGATCCTGCTCGGGCAGGGGTGTTGGACTAGATGATCTTTTGAGTTCACTTCCAACTCTTAACATTCTGTGATTCTGTGAAAAGTCTGCCTTGAGCCACAAAATCCAGAAGTCAGCAGAAAGGCATCACTGGTGGATGCTCTTTCGCAGGTTTGTGACCACTTCCTGTGAACCACAGCTACTGAATGACAGATGTGCAGGAAGAAATGTACAGCAGCCACACATTTTATTTCATGGGAGCCACGTGAGGCCTGCAACCGGAATGAATGTGGATATCAGAGGAGATGCTTGGATTGGAGAACTGCCTGCTATCCTCTGCATCTTCTGAAGAGTGGGTTTCCAACCAATCTGCTTGTGTCTGCTGAAACGAGACTCAAAAGTTTCAGGGCTGTTTAACTCTTGAAGGAATACATCCTATTGGACAATCATTTCAAATCCCCTTTACAGTGTTATTGAACGTGCTTGCTTAGTCCTTTGCACATTTTCAAGTCTGAGTGAACCTTTCTTAACTCAGCGTCACAATGTGAGCAGCAGCTGGTGGACAATTCTGTCTTCTCTAGGGACTTATTTCAGTTCCAAATCGGTATGCTGTATCCTAGAGGAGAAAAAATCCACATTCTGTTTCAGAAGCCTTCTCAGTCTTAAAAAGTTGACTCTAATCATATATACATTTTTTGTGGTGTTCACCTGGAAAGCTAGATTCTGGATTCCACTCCTCTTCATTTGCAAATCAGTGTTAGTCCTCAATTTCTTGTTCCATATCAAATCAAATCAATGAAATTCTATCACCTGCCTGAAGTAGGTCAGATCAATCCTTTTCAGAACCTAAAAATTGGTAACTACTGGTCTTATCAGTCTAAACATGACCTCTGTCATATTAGCCTGAACAACAGTACAACATAAGTTTATTACATTTCAGGTCTCTTCACTTCATTAAGTGATAATAGCATGGTCTAGCTGCCTTCTATCTAATTATACCTCCAGTCTGTGTGACACCCAGTTCTGCTAAGCTTTTTAAAGACATTCTTCCCTTCGCAAACCCATTGCGTGTTCCCAACTCAGCAGTCAATGCCTCTGCCTGAAGGTTTCCTCTCCAACGCGCACACGAATGGAGTGGTGGAACATCCATATGGGGAGGCTTATTTCTGCCAGAGAGCGGGCACCGCTGCCGGCCTGGTGACCAGTGATGGAGTCTCTGTGGGAAGAAGTGCAAATACTGAAATCCACAACCTGCAGCTGTTTAAAATCCCATCTACCTGTAGGATACCTCCGTAATTTCGAAGTAGCTGCATAGGAAACACACTTCATCCCTCCGGCCTAAGATGCAGACGGGTCCCCCCCACATACACACAGGCAGCGTGCCCTTAAGCCCAGCATTCTCAAGCCGGAGCCTCCTCGCAGTCTTGTTCGTGGGCAGCTCTCCCCGGGCACCCCGGGGCGAGCGAGACCTGGAGACCTCGGGGCGGGAGCGGCCGCTCAGCCTCGTCCCCCCGCGGCGGGGTGGGGAAACCCGGCGGGTAGAGGGCGGAGGGGCCTGAGGGCACTGAGGGCGCGGTGCCGCCGAAGGCTCCGCGCTACCCCCCGCCGTCCCCGTTCCCTTGAGATGGGAAGCGGCGCCCGGGCAGGGCCACCGCCGCCAGTCCCGGGATTTTTATCGTTGGAGAATTAAAAATGGAGAATTGGGCGCGGAACCCACTGGTGCTGCCAGGCCCAGCCCCGCCTCCCCGGGCCCGGGCGCGGGGGCGGCGGCGCTCTTATCCCGGGACGGGGCAGCAACCGCGGGGNCCGGGACCGGGGAGCTGACGGGGGCGAAGTGGGGGGTGATGGGGGAGGTGGCGTTGCAGTGCCCGAGTGCTGGAGCAAGGACCCTTTCTCATGTTTCTGAGCACGGGGCTGAGCAGCGGCACCCACCCAGGGACAGATTCTCATTTCCACGTGGGGAATCAAGCCCGAGCGGGGATTTAGTTGACTGCTAAATGGGGGACAGTACTCTGCGTTAGGTACTCGCAGCGTGTGCGAAGCGGGAGTAGCCACGGAAAGATGGGGGCTGGGCAGGGTAACTATTGATAGTTTATGTTTTGAGAGGGATAGACCCTTCAGTGACGGGGTGCTGATAACCAATGGAGGTGGGGAAAGCTGTAGAATATAGCAGTGTATGAGATGGGTGGATTTATAGAGGCAAATAAAGTGGGTGGTGACAGTGTGAGACTAGGAAAAAGGTTATTTTTGGTGGAACTGCCACAAAATTGCTGCGAAACATAGAATCGGAACTTCATTTACATTGAAAGGCAAGATGCAGAGTTGTAACTGTTAGATTACTCCCCTTGTGAAACACAGCAGTTGAGTTTGACAGAAGGCAGAAGTAGGAGCTTGCCACAGGACAACAGGGATCAAAAAACTCTCTAGAAGACTCTCCAGCTACTTCACACTCATATTTCCACTACATTCTGCTAAACCTACTGCCAAGAACAACCTGGAGAGCAGCAAGAGCGAGATTATCCACTCTTTTGTCATGGTTGAAAGCCAACTACAAGGTTTTAATTTTGATGCCACAGGTCTCTTGTGACAGTTTTGCTGCACTTCTGTTCCCTGGGATTATAATGTGGTAAGATTATCCTTATCAACAAGTGATGCTTCCGCAAGAGCTTGGGGTCTGAGTGACTTGCAGTACAAGAGGTTTATGTTGGAAGGGGAGCTTCCCTTTAAGTAGGGACACATTAGTTCTGTCTCCCTCTGTCATCACCAGTAATTTAACACTACAGATAGGGCTATTACTTTGGAATTTGATATGCTTTATAGGTGGAGCCCAAACAAACATCTCACATGTCAACACAGATGTTGTTCTCTGGAAGAACAATGAAATCACTTAAGTCCAGCACTAGATGAGATATGAAAAGCACAGATAATTTAAAAAATATTTGTTCACAAAACCTATACACAATTGTTAATCTCTTATGGGATGTTCAGTGTTGAAAAACATGAGAGCTGCTTTTGGGACAGATTTGATAAAAACAGAAGAGAAGTATCTCTCTTAAATTTTGAGACTTGGGGCAAACCAGAGCAGTTATGAGTAAACATGTTGCAGTAATGCTATTGCATTCTCTTCCAGTGCATAATCAAACAGGTCTTTAGTAATAAACTTGCAGTAAGCATTCAAATAGTTATGTAATGATTTCCTATATGGTGGTTGATAGAAAAGATGCTTCCGTAAAACATGGCAGAAATAGAAATTTGGTTGTGTTGTAGTCTTTTGATATACTGTCAGTGCACAGATATGCATTCACTATGTTGGACTCACATCATATGGTTCAAAAGCCAGGGTCAGGGTTCAGTGGTAATGGTTCATTCTTTCCTCCTGAAATGTTGGAGGTAGTGTAACATTGGCCTGTGGGAACGGGAACTTGGTTGAGGTTTCACCTTACCTACCAGGAAAAGCCATGCTGCTTCTAGGTTTTTTTTGCATTTTGTCAATCATTTATTCTTTCTCCAGTCTGTCTTGGATTCAAATGGAATGATTTTGAATTAACTTGTACCCCACTTACCCAGCTAGGGTGTAAAGTGAACTCACTCCATGTGTACCAAACTACTTCCGTATGTCCTCAGTTAAATCTGTACTGTTAATACCTGTTTTGTGGGTTTTTAAAAAATACTTTTGGACATTTAAGTATTCAATTTCTTACATCAAATTTACAATCAGAAATGAACAAGTTATTATGTTCATTTATACTGTAGTCTGTGAGTAAACAAGATTAAATGTAGTGGTCTTCCTCTCAGCATTGGGATGGAGGAAGAGAAATCCATGGGATCTTACATTGTTTACAGTGTCCAGTGTAAACATCCTATTAATATTTGGAGAAAATGCTGAATAATGTACGACATAGACTTGATTCTCATTTGATGGGGATTCCACTACTGGATGGGGATTCCACCGCTTTTTTCTCATTCATTTCATATGTGCGCCATTACAGAAAGCTTTATTTTTTAATCAAAAGGTCAAGTAGCCTTGGTAATATACTTTGATAATCCCCTTAGGCCAACTTAAGTTGGGCTGTTTCCAAGAATGGTTTTGATTATGCCAGCATTTTCACGGTCATCTTGTATAGCAGGGACCCTGCCAATCCGGCTGGAGACCAGTCTGGTCGTGAGAACATTCTGTGAGGGGCTGGTGGAAGGGCTGATGCCAAGTAGCCTCTCATGTATGGCTTGAAGTGACTCTTTGACAAGCCCATAGTAAAACTGTGTATGTATGACACCTGCACATGCTATTAAACCTCTGATTTCCTCAAGGGATGGGGGTGCATTTGTCTACCAGGTCTGTTTCCTATGAAATCATGATTAGTGCCATCAGTTATGTTCATCGCATACCAGCTCTTCCGTAATCTTGCCAGCCAGACTGGCTGTTGAGTCTGCAGTTACTTCTGTTTGGAAACTTTGGAATAATCTTGCATCTCTTCCAGTCCTCCAAATTTTCCCTAGCCTTTCAGGAGTTACTAAAAATTAGTATCAGGAGGCCAGAGGGAATTTCAGGTGTTTTTGAAAAGTGTTAGGGACAAGAAGATACCTGAACTTAAAATGTTGGTAGATTATGTGATCTCTTGATCCCAGGTTCCTGACAGTGATCAATATATCCAAAGTAATCCCCATATAATATAGAGGTTATGGCTGGTCCATTTACTAAGGGTATGGACATTTTATCTGCAATTTTAAGGCAATTTTACTACTGGTGGTAGTAGTCTGTGCTTCCCATCTTAAGTCCCCATAATGATGCAAAATCTATTTGTTTCCTTCACCCTGTGTTGCAGTCTGGAAAGTACTTCTGAGTATTTCTGATTTGGTAGCCTGAGGCAAGTCCTCAGCATGGCCTTTTCCTCGTCTCTGCCAGCACAGCATCCTTTGCAGGCAGCAAGGATTCATAGTCCTTGCTCTTATTAGCAACTTCAAACAATTATTAACATGTTTACTGTAGAGTAGCACCACACCACCAGCTTTATCCTTTTTAAACACCTTCTAAACAGAGTTTTTAATATCTGAATCATATGGACTATTCCTTTTATTTCTTTCATGTTATTGATAGGATTTCTTTTCAGTGACAATTTTCAGATACTCCTGTGTCTTAGGCACCAGTCATCAGGATATAAAGAATGCTCTACTAATTCTTGTGATTCTCTTCATCACATTGGTTTGGCTAGTTTGTGCCATGCTGAGCACCATTTAATACAGTGCTTGCTTCCTTTGAGCTGCTGATTTGCTGTCCTTCCAGCTTGTGCTCTGCCTATGAAACTGTCTTTATCTCAAGAGGTGAGTTTTTGCACCTCTACTCTTCCAATTCTCTCTCCCATCCCACTGCAGGGGGAAGGGAGCAAGCTGCTCTGTGGTGCTCAGCTGTCTATGGGGGTTTAACCATGACAGTCTTTTTGGTGCCCAACATGGAGTTTGAAGGGTTTGAGATAAGGAAAGCTTTGATTGGAGTATGCTAGACTGAATTTATAGCTGTCACAGCTATTCAGGCATCAGGAGGACTTGCCATGGGGCCTGCTTGCTTTTACAGCATGTCAGTCTAGCACTTATTCATGGATGCTCTTGCTTTTGCTGTTTGCTGTCATCCATAACTGTGAACAGAGATGGGCTTCACACCAGCCCACCTCTGCATTCTACCCAGGGCTTCAAAGAGGAAAAACAACAGTGGAGTGGGTAGTGCATAACAGGTTTGCTCAAATAAGTACGCAGCTGAAGATGTAAAGTCAGAAATGTTTGGACTTGCTGTACTCTTGGTGCTGACTGTAGCAATTACAATTTGTTTCTTGTAGGTACTTGTTCTGATGTTGGAGCAGAAAAATTTGCTCGTTAAACAAGTAGTAACCTGACTGAAGCAAATAAAAGCTGTATTCAGTTATGGATTACTGAACCTGATTGCAACATTTAAATCTCTGGCTAGTGCTCAAGAATCTTAAAATCAGCCAGCGATGCTGGAGTGCTCTTGCCTTCCAGAGAAACCACTACCTGCTGTCAGGCAAGCAGGGTCCACTGTCAAGGCAAACTTGGGAGCTACATGAGACAAACACATCACTGGGGCCATGATGCCCACCTGGCCTTTGCCAGGGCTGGAAAACCTGAAAGAAGGGTGTGTTGGCATGACTGTGTGGATGAGAGGAGATGAGCTGCTTTTCCCAGTGCTACCAGCAGTACTAAACACTGTCCCAGGCACCTCCATGCCCCAAGAAGGAACCACAGCATCCCAGGTTTTTCTTGTCAGTTTTTCAGCTGACAGCTGAAAATCCACCGTTTCTTCCCTTTGCTGCCAGCTGCTGACAAGCTGAGGGACCAGAAGCCCAGACTGGATTGTCTGCAGAGGATCAGGGGAGCTCCAGTAGCAGTACTCTTGGTTAACGCTGATGAAAATACTTACCACTTACCCTCTTTTGTGATTCTAAGAAGTAAGGCATGCTTATACCAGAGAAATCTGATCAGCCATGTTGCATGGATCCTGAGGCTCCTTTGGACTCCAGCTCTTGCCCTTTGACCATCTATGATCTGTCTGTATAAAAAAGATCCATAAATACATAGCATAATCTCATCACCCTCATGCAGTAGTGGATGGCAGTTACCAGCAGCTATCTTGGCATGACAGACAAAAATGTTTGACTCTATGCTATATCAGTATAATCATTAGGTATATGTACAGAAAACTTTATTCCTAAATTGAGAAACTTCCATGATTTCAGAAATTAGAGCTTTTTTCTTCTTTTTTTTTTTTCTCCTCCATGCAGGACATGATAGGTAGAACAGAATCGTGCGCATCAGAACAGATACTGATGACTGACCTAAGCTGCCTTGCCTATGTACTGGAAGAATGGACTGTGGTGGAGTACCTGAAAAAATACCTTTTTTATGTGGTCATTGTCTCACTGACAATCAGTGCAATATTAGTTTTTTTTATAGTTCCTTTAACGATCCTCTTTTTCATTTACCTTACTAATATTTTGCTTTTAATATATCAGAAGAATGGTGAGGTAAAGGCAGATCCCTTGAGTGATGTCTGGGATAGTGCAAGGAAAACTATAGCAAGCTTTTGGGATATATATGCAAGAATATGGCATGGTAAGTATGACATGACTGTCTGAAGATTTGGATTACAGTAAATAGCAAATACATGTAAGTTTCCTTTTTTTTAATTTCTTCCAAATGGATACAAAAATTGACTTTTTAAAAATAGTTTATATGGCATTCAACTCAGAAGTTTCTGCTTCAAGGACTGATTGTGATATGGAATAAACCGAAGGAAAGAGAGAAATTAGTTTAAATAGGATAAATTTCTTTTAATTGGAAATGCAGGTGCACTTCTCTGTATATGATATCAGAGTGAAGTGCTATGTTAATGTTAATTCTAGTGATGTAACTGCAAGAGAGATGTGTGATGTATTTTTTACTGTAGTAGCTGGTTAAAGCCCACTTAATAAATGATCAAAACACATCAACTAGTTGGAAATGTAATTAGTGTATTTTTAGTTGACAAAAATTTCACTGTTTTAGGACAATTGCAAATAAGATCTGTATGGGCAAAGAAATAATTCAGTACAAAATTTAAGTTTTCACTGTGGCAGAATTTAGAAGTAACCTGATTTTTCAGTTTCATTACATTAAACCTTCAGATGCTTTCAACGTACCAGGTCCCTTGGAAAATCCTCAGCTGCATGCTAGGCACTTTTTCTTCCCACAAATAGTTTAAGACCATGAGCAAGACTTTGCTGCCCTAAAGATGAAGAATAACAGGTTGTTACCTGTGTTGCTATCCTTCCTCATGGCTTTTTCCCTTAATCTTTGAACATCCTGCAGTATAAAAATTTCTCTACCTCTTCCTAGATCTCTTCCTGCTCTATCCCCATCCTTCTCCCCAGATGGCTTCTGATAGGAGCAGGGATGGATATGAAGGCAGACAATGTGGAACAGAGCTCTTAGCTGGTAGAAGCTGTGGCTTTCCCAAGTCTTTGTATACATTAGCCTCCTAGTCTGGCTCCACCTAAAACATAAATCAAACGTTGGAAGAGCTAGGAGAGGGAGTCCAGAGAGTATTATAGTCTATGTGAGGAAATTCCCTTTCACTGGAAGTGAATACATTTAACTGTTGTGGAAAGCACCTTTGGGATTCTTTCAGATTCTGGTTCAGACTTAAGCATCTCAAACAGAGATGAAAAATCCTAGACTTTTCATTCTACCTGACACAATCATACTTTGATAGCCCAGAAAAGCATCTTGACTGCTTGTTTGCCTCTCATTCTGACAAGAACGGTTTCCCACCAGTACAGTCATTTTTTAAACAATGTACTTTGGTTTTGAAAAAGTTGCTAAAGGGAAATAATTAGTCCTCTCACCAGGGAAAATTTTAGTTTTGGGTCTGTTCTAGTGATTAAACTGACCAGCAAATTAGTCCATCAATAGCCTGTGGTGCTTGAGGGGCTTGCTCTTTGCTATTGACCAGAAGTCCCACCCACAATGTAATTCTATTGAAAACTACTGCAGAGGCTTTCACAACTGTCTGAAAGTCATTTAACAAAGGGCACTAAAAACTTCCATTTCAGTTTCCAGATGATTTGCAGTCATCATTGTTAGTGTATTGCTTTCCATCCCAAACAGGTTACGAGCTTCATGGTGTGGAAAACCTACCAGAAGGACCAGGCATTCTTGTGTATTACCATGGAGCTATTCCTGTAGATTACCTTTACTTTTTGTCTAGGCTTTTCCTCTGGAAGAAAAGACTTTGTCTGTCAGTAGCTGACCATTTTGTCTTTCGTTTACCAGGTAAGGACATGTTCTCTTCTATTTAAGCATCCTGGATTCACTAAATGTGTTGGTGGCTTTGGTGAAATTTACATTCATTACACTTTTAAGAGAGCTTCTAAATGAAAAGAGTGCTTTTAGACTTTTAAACTAATAGGTGGTAGATGCAGAAGGGCAAACAGGGTAGATTATCCTGTCTTTTAAGTGTAGGGTCATCAAAACACCACTATGCTCCCCAAAGCCATCAAATAGACATTAGTCAATCCTGTTGGGATGAAATGTCATGCCTTAGTAGAAACTGTAGGATAGGACTATATTATTGAGCTAATGCTGGCTGGTCAGCAATTTGCTGTGAGTGTAGAAGAGCCCCGTAAATGTTAAGGTATCAATTACTACCTTACTTGCCCTCTACACTGAGTAGCCATTACAGTGGGGTAGGACATCCCAGCTATCTTTTCATCAAAGCCTGGAGTAGGGTACAAAACTTATTTGAAGATTTTACTGATGCAAAGAGCTCTATAATACTGACCAGCACAACATATTCAACACATTGAAGATTGAGAGAGAAATAAATAATTCCATTGTGAAACAGAAAAGACAAAACTTCATTTGTTTTTAGAAAAATAAGGAATAAACAAGGAGCATCCAGAAGGAGTAGCAGGGAGTTTATTTAAAGGCACATTTAAACCACTTATATTTCAAGTTATTGTAATAGTAAAGAGTAAAAGAAGTAATTTAAAAGTAGAAGGGCATTCTTCAAAAAGAAAGTTGTGTTCAAACATAGAAAACAAAGAGTGTAAACTCAAACACACTTGATGCAAGAAGGTCAAGTTGTGGCTGCCTCCTCCCTGGCAGTGTTCAAGGCCAGGTTGGATGGGGCTTTGGGCAACCTGGGCTAGTGGAGGGTGTCCCTGCCCATGGCAGAGGGTTGGAACTAGATGGGCTTTGAGCTTCCTTCCAACCCAAACCAGTGTATGACTCTTCGAACATATTAAGCCATCCCTAGAAAGGTGGTGAGGAAGAATTTGCTAAAGGAATACTTAGTAACCATTGTGTAGTACTATACACATCAGAAGCATGAAGTCGTCAAGAGCTTTTGTGAGGACTCCTAAAGGAAGATAAAGCTTAGCAGGAAGTTGCTAAGGAGGCTTCTTTTTAAACAGATAAAGGAGAGTGTATGGTTTCGAGTTGTATCTATATATATACACATATATATACTTATGCACATATGTATAGATATATGTACACACATGCATATGTATATATATTATTTACATATAGTGATAAATGTATTTCCTACTTATTTATTGCAGGACTTAAATTATTACTGGAAGTGACGGGAGTTATGCCTGGTACAAGGGAAGAGTGTCTCATAGCACTGAAGAATGGACACTTGGTGTCTGTCTCACCAGGTGGAGTTAGAGAAGCTCTATTCAGTGATGAAAGTTACCAGCTCATGTGGGGAAATCGAAAAGGGTTTGCTCAGGTCGCTCTAGATGCAAAAGTGGTGAGTGTTGCATCATACCAATCTCAATTTATGCATACTGTGTACATGCTTCATTATAAAATACAGCTTAGGAGGGGTTTTTTGAAAATTTTCCAGACAGAAAAAGAAGTTCAGGGCTGAAAATTTATTTTCCTTTTGCCATCACTTTCCTCAAACCCTGTCAGGAGCAAGGGTTTTATGGAACTGTGTAGCTTTTTCTTGACTGACTGAGCATCCATCTCTACAGTTCCATGTCTACAGCTTCATCATGTGGGCATCCAGTTTCTTTTCTTGACAGCATTTCAGAAATCTTCATTGTTGACCTTCTCCATGTTGACATAAGGTTTCATTCTTTTTTCTCATCCTCCTAGACTTATGTCTTTACCTTACTTCTATATACCCAGTCATTTTCTTATATCTCTCTAACGTATTATCCTTATCTTTCTTTTTTCTAATATATTCTGGGAGGGTCCAGAATTTTGTTCTTACCCTTACTTTTCTTCATGTTTATGAAAGATTGCATTGACTGTGGTAGTGTAGGGTTAAAGTTTGGACTTGATGATCTCAAAGGTCTTTTTCAGTATTGATGATTCTGTGAGTCTGTGAGTTTGAATGGTGTGCACTTTCAAAGCAGTTTTTCCATCTCCTTCACCAACCATGCTTTCATTCACATCACATGTTAGAATACCTGAGCTGCATTCCTTTGGCTGAAATTAAAGCAGAAGTGGGACCTAATATTCTCCAGTTGCAAATGGGCATTCAGTCAGTGGTACCTGTGGTGGGTTTGCAACTCTTCTTCTTTAAGAAGAGTCTAGAAAGTTTAAGGGTCCAACAAAGTAAATCCCAACTGTGCTCCAAGGCCAAACTTCCAAACCCTGTTGCTTACAAGGCCAATGGGGCCAATCAGTGCTGGTCACAGCACCTCTGGGAATCACATTTTAGAGATAGAAAAATGCAAATAGCTGCTTTTTGCCACCAGAGAAGGGAGTGAGAAGATGTAAGAAGCTTTACAGACAACAAGGTCCATGAAGGGGTGGAGGAGGAGGCACTGAGAGAAGATTCCCTGCAGCCTGTGGTGAAGCGGTGTCCCCCCACAGCCCATGGAGGATGAAGAGACCCCACTTGTAGCCCATGGAGAGGTACTTGGGCCAGGCAGGAACCCACCATGGAGCAGGTGGAGGATAATGGAAGAATCTGTGACCTACATTGGAACAAGCCCCTGACAGCACCTTCAGCTCATGGAGAGAGATAAGAGGCAGAGAGAGAGACGGAGGCCCATGCCAGAGTATCTTTGCTGGGCGTGCTTGTGACTCTGTGGAGGACCAGGCAAGAATTAGTTCTACTTAAAAACAAAGCACTGAAGTGTGTTCACCATTGACACCAGATCCTCTGTATCCTCTCCAGATGTGCTTCTGTTGGTTTATACTCCATAACTTAAAAATGGTCATGGTTTCAGTTATGTCTTCAATATGTATGTTGATCTACAAATACAAGTTCCTACTGCCAGCTCTGACTTCCTTCATATAATTACATGTGAGACTATTTCTCTGATACATTCTGGGAAATAATTTTTGGGAGATGGCGTGGAGCTAAAAAGAGCAACAACCCAGACTTTTTCCATAATATCATCATCATTGCTGACAGAGATGAGTTTTTGTCTTATTTTAGACTTAGCATATGTAGAGTTCTGTGCATGAGATTACTAGAACACATCCAGGCTTCATCTGCTCTGCCATGAGCTTTCTGATGTTTTCTCATGAGTTGCATAATCATCACTTTTCTTTATGTTCTTATGAATATCTCATTCATTTTAGTGCTCTTTGGCCTGCCACATAAATTTACTCCTTTTCTGCCTATATAGGAGAATCTGTACAGGGAATAGAGTTCTTCCCATTCAATTGAATTTCTTACCACCCCTTTCAGCAGGTTTTTGTGCAGTTAGAACTCTTTCTCACCCCATCCAATTCATTGCTTCTCAAACTTGGCTTTGGTTTCTTGTGCTAAACTACCACAGTGTACCTCGAGTTTCAAAATTAATGCTTCAGGTTAGTATTTCTTCCTAATTTTCTCTGTTTGTGATATCTTGGGGGGTGAGGGTGAATGTGAAAAATCAGACTGCCCTTAATATAGAGTGACACCCTACACAAAACACATTACAAAAGTCCTTGCTAGTAACCCTCTTAATCCTTTCAGTCTTCTATAGTCTAGAAACACATGGAAATACCTGAGCAGTAGTACATAAAATTGCACATGTTGACAGGTTTGTGAGTTTTATCTAATGATGTGGATATTCATTGAGGATAAGTTTCTTGCAGTATGGAATGTTCTTGTGGTCATTTATATAACATTTGGTAAAACAGACACTACGTAAGATTATCTGATACCTGGAGGGCAAACAGAGTTCTTTCTCCTTCGACACCTTTGAGCCTGAGGTGCTGCTGGCTCTGGTATCACTCATTATTCCAATTATTAAGTTTTTGTGGGTTCGGATTTTTTTTAATGATCAGGAAGTCTGACTGGATCCCACTGTGGAGTGCATCATTTTAATTAGCTTCCAGGCTCCTCTGAACTTTGGACTGAACTTTGGGCATCTGATATTTCTCTGGAAATGTCATCAGACCCACTTTAGGTAGCTGAACACTTCATGAGAAGAAATGCTGCACATTTGCCAGTAGAGGGGGTGATGTTAACTATATATACTATTTATGTTACAAAGTTAGGCTCATAGAAGTAACTGGATTCAATCTTTTGACAGATTTGGAGTTAGATTGTTTCTGTTTGTTCTTGCTTCATCCTTTTCAGTACTGGCCAAACCAGTCTTTTAGGTTGACTGAAGACTGGGCATAGACCCATGTAAACTATCAGAACTGTGAGGTAGCAATTAATATATGTTTTGCTAATGCTCAGACCTTGGATTAAGGCAAATCCCTTTTTTTGATGGTTTAACCATCAACCAAAGAACCACACATAAATAGCATTCAGAATGACTACACTGTGGTTCAAAACCCGCAACACAGGTCTTGAACAAGGATTTCAAGACCAACTTTATACATGAGCATACATTTGCATTCTTATGATGCTACTAGTGGGTAGATGCAGTGCTTGAGCACATGGTCTAAGGGTAGACTTGGTAGCGGTAGGTTAATGGTTGGACTGGATGATCTTAAGGGTCTCTTCCAACCTTAACAATTCTATGATTCTATGATTCTATATAATGCTATGTCTCAGTGAACTTGTAGGACATAGATTTGTCTCAGTTGAATTTTGCGTGACGGGGCCTGAGCTTCAGAAATAGCTGTTGCCTATAGCTTGACAGGCTAATGTGTGGAGTCCTAATTTCTGAAGATCCCTGCATTTTACCTGTGCCAAAAAATGGTTCACATCTATAAAATTCTTATGGATGTGCAAGTTTTGGCCTAGATGATCTCCAGAGATCCTTTCCATTTCAACTGTTCTGTGATTCGGTGATTTTTCAAGTTGGCTGTGTATGATCCAGCACAGTTCCAGCACAGCAAATCTAAACCTGTGGGTTACCACAGATGTGATTGTGCTGCTTTACAGAGGCAAGCTTTTATGTGCGTACCCATTTATATCGGCTTTGGGGCTGAACACTGCTACCCACTCAGTACTTCACTGGCTGATCACTGTATATCAGTAACTTCCATAGCTGCCAGATTTCTTATAGCCTAAGGTATGTTTTTCTTGCAATATTCCTAAAATTTAAATTGTTTGTAATAAGTGGATTTCAAATCTTTTAAATTTTAGACATACAGGATTCAAGCAATTGCTGAAGCTATGTGGTGTTTTTAGTGTCCAGTAGTTACAGCTTTTTAAAAGTTGCTACTGATTACTTTTTAAGAGTTCATTTCTATTAACTTCCCATAATTTCTCATTCTGATTGGTTTACTGTTACATCTTTATCTATGTTTCACATTTTTGTTATCTGACATTTTTTTCCTTTAAATGTTTTCTATCTTTTGAGTTCTTTGTTAGAATCTAGATATTTTTCTTGCTTTTTTGTTTGTTTGTTTGTTTTGGGGTTTTTTTCTGGTCCTGTAGTTTCTGTTCAGAGTGAGAGATTCTTAACAGCAGGAAGGTGCTCTTTCATTACCTTCTGAAAACTTAATTCCAATGACATGTTCCAAGTCATTAAAAAAAAAAAAAAAAGAAAGAAAAAAGGGATAATAGATGGGGAAAGTTGTTGGATGGATGGATACCACCACTGTTAGTTTGTCTACCTTTAGGTATCTCAAGTGTCTTTCTTTTCAGTCATAATAATGGAGTGAACTTGTTCTGTAACTTCCTAATAGTCAGCCATCCAGGTGTGAGGACATACAACTGTCTTATTTATCTAAGGGATCTGCAGAAGCATTTTTTCAGGGAGGTATTATCCAAATATTACTACTTCAGTGAGACCTTACTTTAGGCAGAAGAGAAACGCTAACCTGTGGCTGTCTACTTGCTTTCTGCAAGACTTCGTGAACTGAATACTTTCCTACTCATCACACATGATGTGAGCTTCAGATGGAGAAATTGCAAAACTTAATTTTAGGTTGCAGTCAATGATACTGCAATAAATATATAACATAAAAATTGTATTTTGACAGTATAACATCTATTATGTACATTCAAAATGAAAGGCATAAACCTCTAATACAGTGTCAGTCATTATCCTTACAGATGGTGACTTTAAAACATGTTTGTCGGAGATGAGAAAAAGAACTTTATTCTTGATTTTGTTTTTTTTATAACAGGATTCCTTTTTTGCTACTTAACTGACAATTATCTTGGTTATTCAAGTGATTTTCTTAGCTGCATTAACAGGCACTGTAACCTAAATTCAGACCTGCTCTAACATTTGTACCTTTCTCTTTTTTTGCGATTCCTTAGCCCATCATTCCAATGTATACCCAAAATGTCCGGGAAGGATATAGGATGTTTAAAGAAAGAAGTAAGAACTTTTGAATATATTGATTAACTATTTGGAATGTTTTCTCCAGCTTTCTCTCAGATTTCTCTCACTTTTTGCTCTTACATTTTGCTTTTCAGACTTCTGCTTACTTTTGATTCTCTAATATGCCTGCTGCAGGTCAGGGATATCTCAAATGTGGAAACTGCTTGTGTATAACTGGTGACTTAGTTCTGTAACACAGTCTTATTTCAGTGATCTATTAAGTCTATTGAGCTTTGTTTTGGTGGACAGTTACCTATATCTTGTAATTTCTTATTGACTGTCAGATAAAGCATACATTTTTAAGAAGTCTTCCAGATTAATCATATTTTAAGTTGGGATTGTATTTTCTTTGACTATAATCTCACTTTTCCCTCCATTAAACTATTTCAGGATTTTTTAGACAGCTGTATGAAAGTACTCGATTGCCATTTACTCCTCCATACGGAGGACTTCCAGTTAAATTACGCACATACATTGGGGAGCCAATCCCTTATGATCCAAATATAACTACAGAGGAATTAGTTGAAAAGGTAAGTTAGTTCTCCTTGCAATACTGAACTAAATACTTTGCTCTCTATTATATATGCACTTGAAACTCAGGGTTTTTTATGCTTGAATAAAGAGAAATGCACTTTTACAAGCTTGTTAAAGTAATGTTCAGTTAAGCCCCAGGATTATTTAATTTATGGATACCTACAATTAAGTATTGAATTAGTAATAGTTGATTGAGATGGTCTCATCCTTTGAGAATGTGTGAGCTCTGTCTTCTTGGGATGCTAATTTTATTTCTCCCATGCATTTGATGACTGAAATGATATAAACTGTTCTAAGTTCAGTTTTCAGTAACTAGGAAAATAAATTTCATACATAACAAATACCTTTGAGAATCTTCTCTAAATAACATAGGGCTCTAGAAACAAATTTCCACAAGAGCTTCAGTTTTACTGTCAAAAAGAAAATGTTACAAAAATAATTTGTATCCAGAATAAACATATTTCAAGTACCTAATAGCTTGGTGAAATCTGTGTCCAGGAGCATAAAATTGTTTATAGATCCAGGTTTAGGCATTTTTCAAAATACTCAGCTATACAGAAAATGCAGTTTTAAAATTTTTTCATAGAAGTTGAAAGGATGGCTTTATGCAAGGGAAATTTTCTGTGGTGTAGGAATACACAGATCAAAATACTTGTTAGGAATCACAGATGTAAAAAAACCCTTACTGCCACAAAAAAAAAAAGAAAGATGGAAGAAAGCTAGCTTTTCTTTCTTTTTTTTTTTTTTTTCAAGGTCCTACTGCAGATTGTTCTGGGCTTCACAACAGTAAAACCAGACCGACAGGTTTGGTCTGTTAGAAGGAGCAAACTACTCCAGGAACCTTGAGTTTGGCCTCAGCAGGCTTAGGAGGCTGGAAGCAGTATTAGTGCTAAGACTGCCCTTATACTTATCCATGTCCTTGTATTTTGGGAGAAAAGAATTTTGTGCATCTGCAAAACTGAAATTGAAATTTTTCATGGCATTGATTTACTTTACTACTCACTTTGACCACCCACTTCAGTGGGAGTATGGTTGGATCTTCTGTGGCTCATATTAGTTTGAAAAAAAAACTTAAATGAAGTTAGAGATGAGCAGAGGCTTGGCTGACTTCTATATAATCCTGTCATGGAAAGAAGTCAGGACCCGAATCTGTCAAGAAAGGTTTGGTTACACTTTTCTTATATTCTCAGTGAAATTCTACCATTACTCTGGGTAGATACTGGACCATGTAGTTACATTTATTTTAAGTTTATATGGATGAGGAAAAACTAAGGGAGATTATTTTTCATCCGTAATAGAAATACAGAATATTTTAGGCATTCTCTTCACAAACTTGCATTTGAATCTCATGTAGAGTAAAAATGAACAAAATTTACATACAGATCCTCTTAAGTGCATGCTGCACATCACACAGAATTCACGTTGGGAAGGACAGACGGAGGTCCCAACTCCAAGTTTCTGGTCCCAGCAAGGTCAGCTGTGACATCAGATGATGTTAGTCTGGCTTTATCCAGTGCTTTTGATGAAAGCCTTCAGGAATGGAGAATGAACAAACAATGTTTGCACGTGTTAAAGGCTGCTTTGACTTAGTAATGTCCAGGTTTGATAAATCTCAATAATTTGAAAACATCCAAACTGTATAATCAATGTTTTTATTACTTTCTTTTCCAAGGAAAGCATCATTAGGACAACTGGCTAATACAAAAGACAGCTTTTTCCTTAAAGTAGGTCTTACATGTGAATTTCCCAGTATGTCTTTAACCTCCAAGAAGGAGTGATTATAATGTTCTTCCTTGCATAAGCAGGTCCATAAAAGCAACTTCCACTTCTCTTTTCAGACAAAGACTGCAGTCCAGGCTCTCATAAGCAAGCACCAAACGATCCCAGGCAGCATATGGAAAGCTTTACTGGAGCGATTTGATAAACGTCGTAAAAGTGATTAGAATGCTTATGTTTATCTCATTGTTTTCACAGCACACAGTAAAAAACAACCTACAGCAACAGTGACTTAATAATTGGTGTTCAACTAGTTTAATTTACAAGTTTCTACAGATTTGACTGAAGAAAACAGTAACCTCTTCAGGGTTCATCTGTGTCTTTGAGGATATTCTGAAGTCTGAAAGACTGAAAAATTATGTATAGTAGCACGCATCAGCTAAATTATCCATAATGATATAATGTAGTCAGGACCCTGACTACAGTAGGGTGTTGAACTAGATGATCTTTTGAGGTCCATTCCAACTTCTAAACATTCTATGATCACTTCTGTGATTTTCCTGGTTCCTAGAACAAGTATGTACATACATCTGAGAGCCTCCATAGTTTTGTCTAGATCTGTGGGTTTATGTTTTAAGTGGTTCACAGTCCAGTCTCAGACCAGAACCTCAGAGTTGTTGTTGTCCTACCAGAGTTTACCCATTGGTAGGCACCTTCCCTGTTGGAACCCATGCAAGACTGTCAGAAGAGAAACTGTGTTGCTTTAGCTAAAGATGTACTGCTCAGGCCACTTTTCTGGAGACTATAAAAAGTAACCAAACATTAGATACAAACACATTACCTTAGTAGTTCAGCACACAGTAAAGTACGAATGGTACATCCAAATGAAAAGTTTCTCAAATAGAGGAGAAAAAGCTTTTAGTAAAGTGTAGTGCTATGCAAACCCACATAGAAAGTATTTTCAAGTCTGAAGCTGGTAGATTCATGCACTATTGCACCAAACCATACTGGTTTAGTGGATGAGGCTGCCTCAGCCTGAGAACCTTACAGCATAGTGTGTTTGCAGCATGGATGTGCTGTGCTTGCCCAGATCTCACGTCCTGGTGAGAGCTTGCTTAGGTAATGCAGCCCTGAGGCTTATCATCAAGGGTGTTTTGCCCCAAAATGGGCTACACCACTGTTCCCATATGGATTGATCCTAAACAACTCTTTGGAAAGGTGGACATAGGCAGTGCGGTCTTCCTAACACAACTTGTGGAGTACTGAAACTTGCTGCAAAGCAGAATGTGTTTCCAAAGACATTGTTACTGGTGGGACTGGGAGTACTTTGTGTAGTCTACCCAATATGCCATTAAATGCAACCAAGTCTGTTAACTTCAAACATCAGGAAAGGTAATTTTTGTGTTTCAATTTTCCTTCTTGTACTTATAATATCTATCTAATCTTTTCCCTCAACATCCTAAAACCTTATATAACTTCTAAGTAAATATATACAACATTGCCCATTTATGCTAGAAAACTAAACCTACTCTTTCAATTAAAATAAATTCTGTTCCCATGCTGCTTCTCCACAAATATTTCTTGCACATCTGAAAAAGGATGCAGGACAGACAGGTGAGTTACATCCCTGAAGCAAAAAGACAAGAACCCTGCCCTAAAAAAAAAAAAATTAAAAAAATCTCAAATCCATCCTAAAACATAGGAATGTTTATGTGGACACTTTAATTGCTGTATACAAGCAGAAAGATTTTTCTCTCAGCATAGACTTAGCATGCATAGGAAATAATAAAAAGCAAATCAAGATCCTGAGTGATATTTCTGGACATGAACAGGAATTCAAACCATGCAATCTTACATAGTGCACTCCAACAATATAATCTAAAATTAGTCTGAGATTAAGTGAAGTGAGAAAAGGAACTGAAAGAAAGGTTTATCAAATACAAAAATGGATGTTGATGAAGAAACAAGGAATTTAGAGTAACCAGAATGTGAAAGTATTCCTTTTATTGTAGAAACTCTACAGGACTAGATGGTACCCTTCTCTGACTATCTTGTTTTTCAAGCACTAGCATCATCAATTAAAACACTTCAGTCATCTCTGTTTTCAGCACATTTCAAACTCTATGCCCTCTGATATCTGATGCTAGGGACATTAGCCTTGGAGAGGGGATATGTAATTAGAGCACTGACTATCCTTCAAAGCTGGGGTTTGAGCCTAGATGTCCATTATCTCAGATTTTTTCCTGAGATATTTCATCTTACAGCAGCATCCCTGTATTATCTGCAGCTTAGCTGAAGTGAGTTGAAATGAAAACTGATTTCTATTAATTGCCATCCCTCAGAGTTGTCATAGAGTCATAGAATCATAGAATGGCTAGATATGGAAGCAACTCCCAGAGGTCATCTAGTCCACCCCCCCTGCAAGAAGCAGGAACACCCCCAACTAGATCAGGTTGCTCAGGACCTCATCCAACCTGGCCTCGAACGTCTGAAGAGTATTTTCTAGGATTTCAAGACAACAGATGAAACTTGCTGAGAGATGTGGTTTGGAAGACAGTGATTTTTCTAATGAAGTTAACCTATCTATTCCCAGAAAATGTATAGTACTGCTTTGATAGAAAGCAACTATTCTTTCAGAGGCCCCCTAAGTTTTTTATTCTTTAGGGCAGTATTACAGAAACCAGTTCCTTTCCATGCAGTTAGACCTCTACTTGCACATCAAATCGCTCCCCTGCTACACATACTTTCCATCCTCTCTGTCATACAACAGGCCATGAGAACCAGCAAATGCCAACGAACTGGGCCTGCCTCAAAACGAGCAGTGTCTGTGACTGTACTTGGGTATAGTCTGGCCAATGAACAATGAAAGGCAATCTGTTTCCTAATTTTTTGTATGTAAGGTTTATTGAGCTCAAACGACAGGATTTTGCATTGGATGGAAAAATATCTTTCTGCTAACACTGGAAGCATTGGAAGCACTGGAATTAACTGGGCGACAGTGCAAATACAGTTATAGAAGCGCACACATAACAACCCAACGGGCGGTGACATAAAAGCCAGTCAGAGACACCTGACAGGCAAAGGCATGGAAGAGCCCGCAGCCGGTCCTGGCTGGGTCGGTCTCAGCTGCCGCTGCGGGCAGCAGCATTGCGGGCAACCCCTTGCTTCAGCCCAGCCGGGCTGGTACCCGCCTGGCGCTGTAACCGGAGTACCCCTTTTCCTGGGGAGGCTGGACTCGAACCCATGGCTCCCGGCCAGACACAAGTACCCCAGCGGCGCTGGCAGGGGTCCGGCGGGGAGGAAGCTCGGTGGCACAGGCACACAAGGCCGAAACCCGCGGGTGTACAGCCTGGCACTACGCACCACCCGAGCGGCCGCGCAGCAGCTTTAGCACGGCACACGGCGGCCACCCAGAGGCGGCAGCCCTACCCGGCGAAGCCCGCTACGGTCCGGCTGCCGGCGCCAGGCTGCGCCCTCCCCCGGCGGCTCCGCT
>VXBZ01007748.1:25227-58691 GCA_013399135.1 Heliornis fulica | reverse complement strand
GAAAGAAAGAAAGAAAGAAGAGATCACCTCCAGGCTCGTGTCAGGTCCTTGACTCGATCAGCAATCAATGACACAGAGCCCAAGGGCACATCACAGAAATTAAAATAACCGTGGTTTAGAATGTTTGCGATAATGTGAGTTTAGCAGGGCTTCATGGGGGACACAATTTTGTGTGACTGCATACACATTCAGATGCAATCAGGAAAAACAAATTGTTTCTCTTGCAATAACAATGGGTTTGAAAAACTCTCCACACAGATTCCACTCTTGGGGTACACATGAACTCAGCAGCATTATTAGCTCACACCTGGAAGAATCTGAGTGCACGGAGCAGACTGAACCGTCACTTGGCTTCCCCTGCAGTAAAGAATCCCATTGCTGCAGGAATCTGTGGCACTAGGAAGGAGAAGGGATAATATTGTCACCTTCGTGTGGGTGGTACTTCTCAAAACTTTACCACCAATTTTTTCTCCATGAAGAAAAAACGTCAACAGAAATGTTCTGTTCCTGGTGTTAACAGAGTTATCTAATGCCTTGTCACTTCGTAACATAGCCTGCCTAATGACTGCGAGATGTTCCCAAAGCAGCACCAGCTTCTGACACAAGAGACTTTGCTAAGGAGCAAAGTATCTGGCAAGTGGGTGTTGAGCGTCCTCCTGCCTGCTTTGCAAATGTGGGCTGGTGGCAGAGCTTGGACAGGCACTCAGAGCTCTGCCAGCGCTCTGGGAGGACGGGCTGAGGCTCAACCTTAAAATGCCTCAGCTCGGCATCAGGTTATGATGGATAACCTCCTAAAGGTTCCCCTTCTCTCCTTCTGGGAACAGTACTGGCATATTTTGCTTTCCTTCTGTCTCAACTGAAAACCCTTGCCACGTGTTATTTGAAGTCTTGCTTTTCCGGGGTGAGACAAAGTTTAAGAAAAGAAGTCAAGATGCGGAAGGGTGATCTAATCTAGGTGATCCTGCTCAGGCAGAGGGGCTGGACTAGAGGATCTTTCAAGGTCCCTTCCAACTCCTAACGTTCTGTGAGTCTGTGAACCTGTGAAAGGGAGTCATTTTCATGAAACTTCAAGACAGCCAGAAAGAGGGATAAGTAGGGTTGACTGAAATACTCCAATGCTACCGTGGGATCCAGGATCTTTTCTATCCTCCAAGGCGATGTAATGACTACCAGAAAGGTAGCTGTTATTGAAACGAAGAGCTGACTCCTCTGGTAACGTACTTTAGGCCGAAAAAGAAAAGTCCAGAACTAGTGCAAGGTGACATATGATGTAGACTGAGTGGCATCTGTTATGTTTTCACAGCCCCTCACCATACTACATATCCCAAGGGAAAAGCCTTTGCTTTCACTGGAAATTGAAAGTTCCAGAAATAGATGTAAAAATCTTTAGTTTTCACCACCATGAATGTGCTGTGAGCTTTGTATTCAAGGGTGCTGTAAACATTGCGGAGCCTCAAGGCAGCACAGTGAAGCCGTCTACTCCACCTTGTAGCACACGTGGATTGTCTGCACAGCATGCATGAAGATCGAATCCGGTCAACTGGCTGCCATGGGATGGAGAGCCATTCCATGTGGCCACAGTGCACAGGTCACAATGCACACGCACAGGGTTGGCTGAATGCAGTACTGGAGACACAGTATGGAGTATCCATTTAAGTGCTGAAACTGCTTATTGATGGTCCCCAAGAGCAGGTCGCTGACGTGAAAGTTGAGGAAAAGCCACATCTAGTGTAGAGCAATACTAGAGGTCCTGTAAACTCCACAGCGATCCTAATCCTGGCTGATTAGTCTCGCACTGAGAGCTTGGGCCCAGCATCATTTCTGTAGCTTCACAACCTTGACAAGGGCACCTTTCCCATGTCAGGGTTTTCTGCATTCCCTTCATGCTAGAGGTAATCCTGTAGTTTCACTGTTTTGGGGTTCAGTCCCTGGATGCTGACCCTCCTACCCACCCTCAGCTAGGCAGGTGCCCTTAGTGCCACCTGCAGTGGTACTGCTCCCTAGGAATCTGCCACCAGGCTCTTCCTAAGGTGATTCTGAACATTTCTCTTCAAGTAGCTCAGCTCCCGATTTGCCTGGAAACAGAGCAAACAGGAAAACTCCGAAGCCATTCTGGCAGCCTCCTGCTTCAAGCCCTTCAAAAACCACAATCCTTGTTGCCAGAAAGGGACTTCAGACTCCCTACAACCACTCCACAGTCCTGCCTCGGTCCCTCTGCCGGATAACTCTCCCAAAGGTAGCGCAGCCCTGTTACGGACAGTCAGCCAGATGGAGTGAGAACACATTTATTTCCCTTGCCAGCCTTCTACTGCTGTCTATTCACCCACGTGCCAGCGGCCTTTGGCATCATGCTTCCACACACACCTGAGCGCAAACATCCCGTTTGTTCTCCGAACAATGCTTCCTTCTTCCCTTCCTTGCTTTGCGCGCTCTGTCACTGCCCCGGCACGCTGTCCAGGCAGTGCCCTGTACAAAGCCTTCCTCTGAGCTGCCAGGGCTGCTCTCATCCCTCTGAGCCCGCTGCGCACAACCTGCTACAGCTGGCGAGCTCTTGTGGAGTGATGTAATCCTGTGCAGATCTTACACCACCATCCCCATGCCAGACATTGTGTTGGCTCGTGTTGTTTGTTACGATGTGTATTGCTCCTCAATTTATTTTGGTTTTTTTTTTTTTTGCTGTTTTGGTTTGGTTTGGTTTGGTTTTTTTCCAAAGGATTTGAAATGTGATCTGAGCTTGTCTTTCTGCTTCTGGGCTTTTCTGTTGGAGAGCTCTGACATCTCTGTGTTGGCATCTGTGCAAAGCTATTGTCCTTCCTCTTGCATGTTCCATCTGGGCTAGGTAACTTCGTCAGTTTCACAAATTCTGCTCATTTTGTTAAAACTTAACCCAAGTCTTCCAACTTTCCAATGCTTCTGCTCCAGATTTAAATAGCTCTGCCTCATCCAAGCTAAGTGTCAAAAAACAGTCAGCCCTAGATGCATCAACCTGCTCCAGCTTTTCACCCTCGTTTGTTATCTACCTTCTGATGAGAACAGCTCCTATTCACTTTTACATTTTCATGTTCTGTAGTATTCTTTCATAATTCATCTGCCTGGTCTCATGAAACACTATCAAACGTATATGAAGTGCTCCAGCTCCTTGCCAGAAACAGAACTGTGACCTGGCTGGTTTCCATTTAGCTGCAGTTGTCCTATTGCTGTAGTCATTATCTTCCAAGTACCCAGGTGAAATAAATTTTGTAACAAAAAAAGGCGAAATAACTTTCATTAGCCTGACTTTTTACAGGCACCTCTCTGATTTCTCCTCCCATATGAAGATTAAAACTGTCCCTACTTATCCTCTGTGTTTCCAGATGTTTTTAGCATTAGCGGACCGACACACAGCTCCAGTGTCCCGCTCAGGCATTCTTTTCTTTTCTTTTCTTTTCTTTTCTTTTCTTTTCTTTTCTTTTCTTTTCTTTTCTTTTCTTTTCTTTTCTTTTCTTTTCTTTTCTTTTCTTTTCTTTTCTTTTCTTTTCTTTTCTTTTCTCTTCACAACAGTGTCTGTTTGCTCAGCAATGACTCAGAACAGAAAAGTATGAAAGAGGTCAACCTATTTTGGCTTCCTCGCCCTGTCAGGGTGCAGTTATCTGCCCTGACAGGAAATACAAGTCTTGTTTGCGAATGGATGTTATGGGGGCATAGAGGTGAGAGAAGCCATGGTGCCGTGGTCTATCTAGCATGTGTGTGAGGTGACTCAGCCTAAATTAATTATGTTAATTTAACAGAGGTAAGGATGTTTTCTTGAATTGAATAACTGAAAAGAGAAAGGATTTACAGACTGTCCTAGGAGGAAGCTGAAGAGGATTTACTCCTCTTCCATGCCTGAAAATCCCATGTATCCGTGGCAATAGCCTGGAAGGAGCTGATGCAGGAATCCTCTCCCAGACCTGTGCTAACCCCAAACAGGTTGGAAAGGTGATTGCTTCAGGGTCAGGGTGGGTAAAGAACTTCAAACATACAGCTTAGATGTTACTAAACAAGACAGTACAAACAAGCTGATATTACAAATTGGCAGTCAGCATGTAACAGGGGGGAACACAGATGTGCCAGCTGTGTTTGTAAGACACCTCACACACAGCAGGGTCTGGATATGGAGGAGCACCGTGGAGATGACTGGAATTTTCCCTGTCTGTCTGAATTTGTCTGGACGTAGATCGGCAAAGTTCACCGAGGCAGATGTGCACATTTCAGGATTTAGCATCTACCCTCTGACTCTGTGGTTGCAGTGTTGACTCAGCCTCCGGTGTATTTCCTCTTGGATTTCCCCACCTTCAGGGTTTTTTTCCTCTGTCTATTGTTAGGAGTGAGGTCTTACAAAACAGGAGTTGAGATCCTTTTGTAATCATTGCTTTTGAGTAAAATTTTGGATGAACATGGAATTGTAACATCTGTTTACGGGTTATTAATTGTCAGTAACTGACACTTTTTTATCCCCAAGGATTGACACTGACTTCTTGTTTCTGGCCAAATGAAACAGAAAATCTCGATTCTTTGCCATCAGCAGCCCTTTGGCAGCACTCTCCAGGACCAGGCACATCACTGCTAATTCCCTTCCAGCAATCTGTTTAGTAACCTGTAACTGCAAAGTAACAAAACTCAGACTCATTTAACTTACATCACAGAGCAACCACTGAGGATTGTGAGCCTCTGCTTCCTCACTTCTGACCAAGGTGTGGAGAACGGTGCAAGAACATGTTAATTTGGGGCAGTATATGGCCGTGTAATATGCGTAACCACCTACATCACAGCCGAAGTGTTTCAGGGGCTTTTACGTGAGTCTCACTGAGGCGCTGCCATTTGGGGAAGGAGAGGCAGGGCAATATGCCTACTGCAGCAGGAGTCACGGCGGAATGAGGATTTCCTGCCTCCCAAATCTCTTCTGGTTCTTCCAGATAGGGCTGCCCCCCAAACAGGTAATTACATACCTAATCACACCTCTTACAATTTTCTTATCTTTATTTATGAGCAGTGATTCTCCTTCTTAACTGCCTTAATTAGCTGTGCTTTACAAAACAACTCAGAGAAGTTTTTCACTTGGGTCAGCTCCAAGAAAGGTGTGAACTAAGTTTTTAACAAGGCTAGACAAAAAAAAAAAGAACAAAAAAAAGAACCAACAAAAACCCAACCACCCAAATCCCAATTACAATATATTTAAAGGTGTTTACCTCTCTACCAACCCAATATGGCAAAGCCATTTAATCACCCACAACTATGAGGGCAAATTAGTCACACAAAATAATTATAGCTGCATAACTGTATGTTGTGTTCAGGCAAGAGAATTGCATGCTTAAACGAAATGAACTTTAACACGATTAAAAGAAGCTCAGACGTTTTGTAAGTGAGATGCTTCTATATGGACGGTAAGAGGAAGCTCAATCTGTGCTCAGTTGTGGAGGAGGAGGAAGTCAGATCCTCAACTGCAGCAAAGTGATTTTGGTTCAAGGGAGTCAGTGTAATGTAGGATAAATGGAGCTAGATTGTACTAATCCACCTACATCAAATGTCCCTATAGCCATGAAACTTACGAGATTTCCATCTCTGAAATTAATTTTGATGGAGGTGGGGTGGTGAGTGGGGAGGGAGAATGGCTGTGTTGATAGCAATCCTGCTTATACATTGAGGACACTGTTGGACAAAATACGTTTATTGTATTCTTTCATTTCCTGTGTCACTGAACAATTCTGCTCTGCATTCCAATCACAAAGTAGTTCATCATCTGGGGTTGGTGGGTTTGTTTAAAAATACCTCATCCTTTTGACATTTTTCCAACCCAAATTGCTTTGTTGTTTCTGAGGAATTCTCCCCTCTCTGTCTCTATTGAAGAAGGGGCAAATAGGAACAGGGATGTCAGCTGTGCTCACCAGGGCAATGGCTTGATGATGCTCCCCAGGATGCCCAGAGATGTGAACATCAAGTCTGAGCAGAGAGTGTCTGTATGCTTTCAACTATTTTGAATTAATAGAAGCATGATTTGTTTCTTAAAATTAATCCTTTCCTGACCTGCTGCCTCTGACCCCTTCTAATGTCCCAAAGGAAGAGCCGTGTTGATTAGCTGTGGTATAAGATTACCAGCAGACTTCTCCAAGAAGTTCACAAAAACACAGCGGAACCATTGCTCCGCCCTTTGCATAGCTGGTTGGGACCAGTGAGCAGAGCATATTACAAAATAAGAGTAGTAATGCTCTAGAATTGAGGGTTTTTTTTGTATGAGTGATTGCATCGGTGAGGTAGGGCAGAAGTGACTCTACACAATACTACAAACTGCATTTCCCAAAACATACGAGTCAGCCTCCCTGGGTAACACAGTGCCTATCATGATACCTGATGTTTCCCTTATGCAACTCCAGTGGCAAACCTGCGTCACAATTTTCAAACCTTTCTTTGCTATGTCAAGACGACAAAGCTTTTCTTTTGGAAGAACCCAAGCAGAGTCTCTCAGGAAATCTCTGGATTTCAGGGGTTAAAAGAAGACCACAAAATATAGCAAGTCTCATAATAAAATTAGAGGATGCCATAATACATCTGAGCTACTTCTTCATCTGCAGCCTCTCCAGTGCCAAGGCAGAACAGCAGAATGGCAGAGGCAGGTACCGAAACACGGGCTGCTACCAGCCTGTTTGTACATGTACTCCAGACAAATAATTCCATGCTCCAGGGCTGTCAATCATGACAAGAAAAATAATGTGTGGCTCTGTGTGTTTGTGTGTGTAACGTTTGAATCTGTATTCACATGGATGCGAAAGGAGAACTGAGCATCTACCGTTGAGTAATTTTTGAGTACTTGTCTTAACTTGTCTGAAAGGAAATAATATATGTGTAAGAATAAATACAAATATAAATAAGTTAAATACAAAAATGAGTAGAGCCACCACATAACCTAGTCACAGGGTTTACAGACAAGGAGAAATTCCCATATAGCCTTCCAAGCTCCTGACCCAGTATTCAGAAACAGCCCCTTCTGAGAGCTACACCCATGGGTTGGGGGATTTTCGGGGCTGCATGTGAAAGTGGTGAAAGAGATGAAATAGCTGAGCAGTACAGCACCACAGTGCGTCTTTCTGTCTTCTGTAAGGCCGTGCTTCTCATGGGGGTAGTATTGATGAAGAAAGTGGTAGAGTAGGCGTGTGCTTTAGTTCCCTGAATCCCCTGGAAAAGCCTCAGCTAGAGACATGTCTGACTTTCACTTGTAAACCTGCCCTGGAGAGCAGCCTTTTTATCACCATTGTCTTGTTCCCTCTGTGCTCTTGTGACCAGAGTGAGATGTCTGGGTGTCTCTGGATTTCTTTTCTACACCTGTGGCTGCAGGACAGCACTGGTGTCTTCATGCACCTCTCCTCTCTATAATTCCCATAAATACCAACAGCACTGCCTAGGAGCTGAAGTTTCATCTCATGTAATGCCGGGTATGTCCCCTTCATAGGCTTCCATATGGGGCATTTTTATTGGTTTCTGAATTTTAAGAATTCAAAACCCCACAGCACTCTTTCTCTTCTAAGGATGAATCCTTTAAAACAGCAAGTGTTCTGGATCTCTTTTTTTCTGTCTGAATTAAAAATCCTTGGTTAACACCTCAAAATCCCTCCTAAAATGGACATCACAATCTTGATTCAGTCACTCTTGAGTTTATCAATTCCAAATCCCTCTATCAAGTCCTTCTTTCTTTACAAGTGGTCTAACAATGACAACTATTTCTTTGAGACTGCTTATCCACCGCTCCAGTACATATTCCTGATAGGATTGATGACAAGTGCCTGAGAGAAATTCATATTACTTGTTGGTGAACACAAGTTGTGAAAAATTCTGCCAAACTTGTTTACACAAAGAAAAAGCCTAAAACAAGTCATAGAAAGATGCTCTGTACCAAGTGATAGCATCGAGCCTTTTGCTGGCGTTCAGTGTGTAAAAGTTACACTAAACATCAAGACAGCTTTTCTGGCAAAATAGGAAAGTCTATGCAGAGGGCAGGTGTTAAATAGTTATTAAACTCTAATTATGTCTCATACCTGTGGCACAAGACTTTCCGCACCCAGATGAGCCTCAAGGAAAGGTCACAGGAGGGTGGATGAGGCATTTGGCCCCTGGCACTTTTGTTGCGGCAGCATTCGAGGCTGCACCTCCAATTACAGTCTTTGGAGCCCACTTAATTTAATTAAGCTCCTCTCTTGCCATAAAGCAGCACTGCTGATTGACAGGCTGGGTAAGTGTGCAAAAAATATGTGGAGAGCCATGATAACAGCCAGCTCCCCAACGCTTGGGCAGTAGAAATATGCCGAATCCATCCATGAAATGATGAGGACTCTCACAGCAAGGGAGACAAAACAATCCCTGCTAGGTCAGGAGACAGTTTGGTTATGAAAATGTTACATCTGTCAGCAAGTGTTCCTAGGCATAGAAGTGATTTGGCAGAAAGACTAACCCATAGGGTTTTTTTTATCATGCCACGAATACAAGACATGTGCACTGGGACTTTAGAGGGTAGGGTTGTTGGTCAATAAACCTTTGTAGGAACAGCTGTTGTTTAATTGCCTCCTCAACTAGACAGACCAAAATCTAGAGTTCCTTGAAAACATACTTTTTCTTCCTTGTCTAAAATATTATTTGTAAGTACATTCAAATCTGCTTCATGCCTTGGGTCCGTGGAAAAGTCAGGCAGGGTGCTGACAGGAATTGGGATCACTGCCATCTAGCCAAGACAGGCTTATCACCTGGGTTTTGACAATACTGTCTGCTGGTTCCTGATGAATACTGTGGCTTTCCGGGTGCATCTGGCAGGCCAGCATCACTGCACCTCCACCTTTACCTCTGCCTGCTATGAAAGTCTACAGGATTCATATTTTTTCCCCCACACCACTCTAATTAAATCCATGAAGGGTCTTCATTCAGCAGTGAGTAATGTACTACCCATTTGGACCTCAATTCTGTTCTTAATGATCTATAACGCTCCTTCTGTTGAATCCAGGTCAATGCCTTGTTAATTATGTCCGTGTCTGAGAAGATCATCCAGGCTGTTACTATATCAGCAAGGCAAAATGAAGAAATACAATACGTGGTGAAAGACACACACCCTTTATAATTTTCCATCTCGATAAAGTATTTCTCAGGCCTCACCCTAGATTCTTACCATAGGTGGTTACACAATGTTATTTGAATGAAGTGATCCACTTACTGATTTTCTTCCTTGAGCTTCCTTCAGAGAAGAGAGAAACCAGGCTGCATACTCACTGGATTTATAAAGTATAAGCCTTTTACTTGCAAAGAGCTTTGATAGTTCCTTAAGGGGGCTTGTAGTAATCATCAACACACCGATGAGTCATCAAATTTCAGTTCAAAGTCTATATAACTGAGTTTTAAATTATACTGGGATTTGTTCCAACGTAACACAATTAGATGTCTTCCCATTTTCTACCTGCATCAGGCAAGGGTTCATTCTCTCAGGCTGAAACTGATGATGGGGCTATTTTGGATATGTCATTACTTTTGATTTCTATGAAATAGCCAGCTGCTGATCAGTCCAGGTCTCCATTAAGCACTTTCCATGACAGAAGTACCAATATTAGACAAAATGATTTTTTTAAACTGTGAGTTTGGGTTTTTGGTTTTGTTTTTTTTTTTTTTTTAACCAGGACCTTGACCTCTTTAGCTGTTACCTCTTTAGTTCAGCTCACAGAATATGGTTGTGTGTGGCTGTGTATGTGCACGCACACAGAATATTTATTGGCAAGCACTCCCCAAAAAATATTTCTTACCTGCAAATGATTTGGAGGGGTTTGCTGGGTGCTGCACAGAAGGTCCCATAACATTTGGATTTTGCAGAGAGAAGACACTTTTTGCACCTCTGTCTTACCTTGTGTGGAAGATGAGGGTACTCGGGACACAGGCCATACCAGCTAGGCAGCACAGCTTAGAAACCCCTTTAGCTCCATGAACCCACAGAAAAAGAGACTCTGCAGATACAACAAACAAACGAGGCAACCAGAGTTCTGCAAGATAATACAGTAATCATTCTTTTTCTATTTTCCTTTATCACATTTTTTGCTTTCATTTTTTCTTTCTCCTTTTTTAAACTCATCATCCTACTGTTCACAGACCACCTGGGCTCCATCCTGTTGGTGTTACCTTTCTTGTCAATCCCCCTCACCACACCTCCTCCTCAAAGTTTTTTATGGATTCCTCCTCTGCTAGTAGCAAGTTTAAGACCTGCCAAGTCTCCTAACCCCAAGCGTTCCTCTGTTTTTTCCCCTGTCTCTTGCTCCACCCCGTGCTAATTCCGCACATTCCACGCAGCCTTCCCCACGGTCCACTCCCTTCCTCTCTTCTTCTGGCCTTAAGTTCTTCTTTCATGCCATCGCCGTTTGCGTGGGGCAAAGGCAGCCTCCGCACCCCACGTTCACTATGCGTCCCCCCGCTTCCCTCTCAAAACAAAGCGGGAGCGCAGCAGAGCCCATCTGTTCCCTGAATCATCCTGGCTGTGACAGGCACTTTCCATCTGCCCGGGCTCACTGCTGTACCGACTGCGGTTTGGAAGTTTAAAGTGTACCCATGTGAGCCAAACCCCACTGCAAACACAACAGGACTCTTGCTATTGAATTCAGGGAGCTTTGAGTCAGGCCGTAAAACATCTGGGGCAGGCGTACTCTTAGTGATTGCAGGGCTTTTTCCTTCCTGCTTTACAGTGACACATCTCAAGTGTTACATCAAAGGCAGGTGCTTAAGCTCCAAATTGGTGTTTTTCCTGGACATCCCGTCTTACCCTTTTTACACAGTGACCTTCAGATGAAAAGGGTTTACCTACAGGTAAGCAAAATTTCTGGGGTTTGTATGACACTGAAATGCAGCCAGGGATACAAAGGCTTAATATTTGCCCCCCAACATATGTGTTGCAGAATCACCAATACTAAATTCAGCTTGTTTGCTGCTTCTCCTGTATGTACAAACATACTGGTTCTCGCTTGTATTGACTGGATAACATGCTCAAACCATCTATTCTTGCGACCCCAGCCGTCCTGTTGTGGAAGGACTAACGCCACTGAAACCTGGAACGAAACCCATAGGAAAATGGATGAAAATACTTTCTTCTCAACATACATTCACTGCTAAAATTAATCAACAGTAGCATCCTGCCCAGTGTTTATACAGTATATAAATATATATATAATCAATAAATAGAGTATATATACAGTGCATTAAATCAATATTTGCACTAATACTTGTCACCTGTGTAACGTGACTTGCGTTGTAAATATGTACTTACCAGTATGTATTGTGGAGGACATCGTTAAAGAATGGTTATGTGACCGAGGATATGAACAGCCGGACATGTTACAGTTGATGCCAATTACAGATGGAAAAGTACAGAACAAGATGAGGCCTAAGTGGTAAACAGGGAACAAAGAAGAAAGAATACCACGAGAAAGAGAGCATCATGAGTTATGCAAAGGCCCTGTTTTCAGTTCGGTTCCCAAAACATTCTCGTTCCCATGTTGTTTTTAAGAAGCTAGCTGAATTCTCTCAAAACAGTCTTGTTTGGTTCTCATACTCTTAGCTCCTATCTAGAAGCCCTGATCAGTAAACTTAAAACATGTTTTTCTGCTAAGTACTAACCAATCAATACTTGCAAAAACAAGTTATTAACCAATCAGGTACTGACACTCAAATTGCTGTAATGTAACTAAAAAGTATAAAATCACATGAAGTTCCTGCAAGTAGTTGAGACAATAAAAGGTAGTCACTACCTTCGGTCTCCCAGCGTCTTCTTTCCGACAATGTATATTCAGAGACCAATACGTACCTAAGGAACAAATGCTGCACCTATTGCACGTTTTGTATGTGCAAAGGAGATTATTGGCTTCAATGGTTTATTTTTCTTTCACTTGCAAAACTTGCTAATTTACAGTAGGGACAAACCAATAAACTTGAATTTTAGTATGAGCTGACTTGGTATTTCCTCATTATTTCTTGACTGAAGTGCCAAAACCCCAAGCTTTAGCACAACTGCCAGACCAGCGGGTAGAACCTCGCTGGACTCCAGCTGCCCAGTGCAGCCAGTTGGCCGTGCTCCCACATGAGTCTGTGGCAAGAACTCCAGCATGTCAGTGAAACAAGAGAGAAGATTAGCATTGTGTTTTACACACCCCTTCAAATAAGTCCTTCCAGTTCCTCCGCTTCCAGTGAATTCACACTTGCTGTCTCATTTCCCTTGGGTGCAGGCACATTTCCTGGAGAGCAGCCACCAAGCTACCCGAGAGCATGGAGGCATGGTGCCAAGACTGATCTGTCCAGGTTGAAGGCAGCACAGAAAGATCCCCTGGAAACTTTGTCATCCAGGAGTTTTGAGATTTTCTTAAAAAATTACACTGGCGGGATATGTCAGCGCTCATTTCTCTGGTTTATCCAGTCAAGTCTGTCCTGGGAGCTCGGCAGAAAACCGACCTCATTGTCGTGCTGGCTCACCAGAAAAATGGCACCATCCCACTGCCTGGGTGAGTTAAGGAAGAGCCCAAAATGGCAACTGGGTGCAGGTCCAGAACATCATCTTTATACCAGGAAAGATTTCTTTGCTATGGGCAGTGATTTCTTCTACAACCGGCCCCATGAACACCATTTGTTGTAGTGCCCTCAGTGCCACTTTGTAAAGTACACTCAGCATTTTAAAAAATATGTTGACGTATATTAAATTGCATCCAGTGAGAAAAACAAGAAATACTTCCTACATGCAGAGAAGGGAGCTAAACAAACAGCAAGAATTCCTGCTTTCACATTTAATTCGTTTTGTATTTCAGCTTCAAATAAGATCTAGTCCTCAGTTTTAAAATGTCCCTAACATAACAGTGCTTGTAGCAGCAACCAGAAAATGGCCCATGCTGGAAAAAAATAGCATAGTATCAAGAGTAATTGTAATAATCCATTTTTGTGTGTGTGTGTGTTTTTAGTTGTTCTGCTGTATTTAAATGTGATTTATTGATACACTGATATTTTCTTTGCAACGGTTCCTCTTTCTGCTAATGAAAAGCTGTTTAGTTTTCTGAAGGCAATGTAAAGGCCATAGCTGGGCAAAATTTTACACTTTGGATGATACAACTTAGCCATTACCAATGTAGCCATTACTAACATTTTTAGAGGGGAAGAGAAACCCTGGGAATTCTTTCTTCTTGGCAGCATATGTACTTCCACTGCAAATATCATGCAAGTGCATTTATGGAGTGAACATCCTGCAAGTTTTTCTGAGGGATCATTGTGTTTCAGTAAAATTATATGAACCCATCCTCTGGTATGGGTACATAGAGCCAGGGGAAAAAAAAAGGCTATTCCTTCATGCTTGAATTTAAGTCAACTGCAAATAAGATTATGCAATTCAGGGAGAAGTGCTTACAGCTTTATCGTGTTTTTTTGATCTCTTAGTAGTGTTGCACTACAGACTTGATAACATCAAGATGTGGGTGGCTGCTTATTCCCTTATACACAGATTTGTCTCAAAGTGTAAATACAAGCATTTAATAACCTTTGCACTTGTGTGGAGATACAGAGATAGGGCTACAATACAGATGTGAAGCAAGAGGAGGAAGATATCTGAGAAATATGGACAGATACTGGGGAGAAAAAAAAACTTTGAATACCCCTATAAATATCTTCTAAAATCTAGTTTTCCAAGGAGACCATTTCAGCACAGCCATACCTGTACAGAACAATGCAACTCATTTTCTTTATCTTAAAGGCTTAAGTTTTTTGCTACTGCTGATAGTTATCTTGGGTAATTTAGCACGCGCTCCAGATCACAAAGATACTCTCGTACATAAATTCCATCTGAAATAGATGGCTTGTGCTTGATCTCTAGTATGCATGAATGAGTACAGATATGCAAAGTACGTTGCATATTCAATGCTATACATAATGTAGCATAATATAGCATTACATCCTAATAATTCCTGAACTGAGTCTTCTGAGCACTATGCTTAAATCTCATCCTTTTATTGATGCCTGCTGATGTTTTGCAACTCACCTCATAGCAAATTAACACCCATCAGATGAGCAATCTCAACTCCTGCAACAGCTGCTCAGCCAAGAGTGGCTGAACCCACATATTTTTAATAGGCACAAGAATGAGGTCCCACCTAAGTCAAATGGAACATGAACGCAGAACATTAAACATAGAAAATAAGATCAAAATCACCAAATAAGAAACATTGGAATCAATTTGCATACCTTTTTCTACTCATATGTTCGCATGAGGATCTGATTCCTGGTTATGCTACTATATGTTCTTGTTTATCTTGGATCACAACCTTCATTGAAGTAAATAACCTGGCTCCAGTGGCAGATAACTTCAGGAGAACAATTTTAAGGGACAATTTTACAAGTATTTAGAGACAAAGCTTCTGGTCAAGTGCTTGGTGATGCCCCTGAATGTAGAGATGCCAGCATCTGGGTACACATGGTGTCAGCACTTAGGATCACACTGTTAAAAGGGAAGTGGTGGTTCAGACTTTCCGTGTAAAACTGGCAGCATGTATGTTCAGCTCAAAAAGATACAATGAAAGGTTGCCTCCACAGGTCCAGGCACACTTTCTTCTTGTCCTTCTTCCACGCACCTCTGCAAGACATGCTGCACTGCGCTGCACCGTTCATTCGTTGACCTCCTCTCACTCACATGGGAGGGGCAAGGCAGGAATCCAGAGGTGGCAGGTGCAGCAGGTTTCCAGTGACTTGCTGGGACAAAATAGAAACTGTTGGAAGACGGTTAGGAGGGACTCACCTTGCAATGAAGTATGTAGGAAAAGGTCCTGGCTGGTGATGGTGATGAGTGACTTGACCATAAGCGGTCTGTATTGTGATCACTGCCCATTCTGGGGTTCTAGCTGAAGAACAAGGTAGTGATGTTTGAATTCTGATTGGGTTACTGAGGCAATGGTTACCCACACATATGTATTACTAGACATTGATATGGAGCTGGGGTTCAACATGATGTTTAAATTTTTGTGAAAAAATCTCACCAAAATGGCAAAACGGAAAGAAATGTAAAAACTTTTGAACACCCGTTACAATTCTGTGATGCAAATATTAGTGGCAAAAATAAACCCAACCCCAGATAAAAACAAACACTCTTGCCATTTTTTCCACTAGATTGCCTTCATTTGCACACTTTTTTTTTTAGAACTTAAGAAACACCCAAGAGTTCTTCCTGTAGCCACTCCATTGCTCCTCAGGTTAACTGTGAGCTTATTAGCTCTACCAGAAAAGAACTAACCTAAAAACCGCTCTGTATCTTGTATCTGCATCACTTCCTATAGTGAAAACACCCCAAACCCACGTATCAAATGAATCCAGTACAGTTCAAGAGGACAACAGGCCTGCTGCACTACAAACCTTTATTCACTTCTGAGGGAGTGAGAAAATCTTCTAATTTTGGAAAGGCACAGGCCCAATCAGTCTGATTTCAGCCCAGTGAATCTCTGCCTTCTGCCCTTCCTCTCGTTCCCACGCAAGCTGCTATCAGCAAGCTGAGCTGCTGCACAAGTCACCTCACTAGGGTATGTATGGCACACAGCTTTCTTCTTTACAGTCCGAAGACAAGGGTTGGAAACCATGGGGAGAAGTTACTTCAATTGTTCAGTTTAACATTTCAGGTATCTGTTAATATTTCAGGTAATCGTAATAGCTGCGGGTGCTATTATGAATGCTGCAAAACCCCAGACATCAAAGAGACACAGCCTACCTGCCATTAACCTGCAGAATCATTAACCTATGCTGCGTTAAGACAGAATACGCTAGAGCCAGGTGTTACATTTCCACCATCTTTCACTTTGCTCCTATCCTTCATTCTATAGGGCAGGGGAACATCTGACCGTTGGAGATTAATTAGTAATTAAGAGCTGGTTCAAAAAACATCACAAGTTCAAAGAAGTAAGCAACCTAATCCCATTAGAAAACAGAAATATAAATTCCAGTCTCCTGGGATTTTCTCTGGGATTTTCTCTGGAGCAGGAAATTGAAATAACTTTATTTTGAACATACCAAACTGACCTCACTAACTAGATGCAATAAACAAATGGAGATATTTAAGCTGACATTTGAGCAGTGTCAAAGCCTTCTAAGCTTGTTCTGAGTAGATTAGTAGATTAGTAGAGAAGTGCTAGCTTTCCTATTCTGGGATATGTTCCAAGGCAAGCATGAAGACCGATGATTTCATTTAACTCCAAAGTGGACAACACCATATATTTAAATAATGCAAATCATGTGCATAATTCTTAGGACAAGACACCACTTGATATTCATGGTGTTGGGATAAAAACCCTTCTCTTGGCACTGTATCTGAGAGGAAAAAAGACATTTCCTCTACTAGTATAATAGGTATGAGAAACTAGCTGTTAGTGTGGCATATGTAGCTTCACAAAAACACATACTATGTCTTCTCTAAACTAATGACAGAAAAAATGACTTGATAAATCTTTTTTGAAACAAGAGATATCATTAGATGTTTCACAGGCTCAGCAATACTCTATATATAGTCTGTACATACTTAAGATAACGATAAATAAATTCAGAACCAACTCCCTGTTGTATTGACAGACCTGCAAGTATCTTGTTATATTGTCGGTAGAAGTTTGCTGACTATTGCTACTCATTCAGTTTTGCTGTATCTGTTGGCAGTAACAAGTCCACAGAGCTGCTTCCAAATAGCCCTTAAATATTTGCACAGATGCATTTTCGTTCAGCAAAGCTTACATGTGTAAGTCTCTAGTATGTTTAATAATTCTGACTTCAATCCAATTCCAGCGCTCAGCGTTGCAAAGAATCCCTCTAATATGATTACCTTGTAAGACACCAATCTCGGGAAATCTTCAAAATGGAGCTTAGAAAACAGAAGAAGAATTCTTGGCTATCAGGACTGTAAACCTCCAAATTAATGATTGTTCTGTCACTCTCTGTGACTGTGAAAAGAAATAAAAGCAAGCTTTATCTGCAGCATTAAAACAGCAATCCTAAGCCTATTACACAGGCAATGATGGAAAAGTTTTCAGGTTTTATCCTCACCTATATAGAAGCCAGATCCACAAAAAGGCTTAATTACCTTAAGTGGAGGTTAGTAAAAAAAGTCCAAAATGATGATTAATTAATCCATAAAAACCTCATTAGAACCCTAAAGCTTCAGGAGGCCCTCAGGCTTTTCATAATGAGATTTCACACTAGATTTTTTTTTTTTACATTCTTTGCAGGCTTTGCACCTCATTATTTACCTTCCTTCTCCTTACAAATGAGGGATGCCGGTGCCTTACAGTATGCGCATTCAGCGCCATACTGGAAAGGCGGAGTTTGCAGATGTAACATAGAGCAGCCAGAGTCATTTGCATTTGAAAGGAAGGAGAATTTCTGTAGCAAATCAGTTCTTCCAGCTGTGCTTTGACAACAAAGAGTAAGCCAGCTGTCTGTAGCCAAAGACATGCTGTACTTGATGGAATTCGTGCTGTGAATCCAATCTAGATCCTTTGCTGAGGAATGAACCCCAGCCTGTGTGAGGGTCAGGCTTTTCCATGAACCACCATTTTGGTTCTTCCTTCTGGCTAGTTTAGACATAGCTCCTGCGTTGGGAGCCTACGCTGAATCCCATTCCTACCAGCCAGACTGCAAGCCAGGTACAGGGAGAACAGACAGAGAGACATTTGTTCTCAGTCTTGTAGTATGGTACGTCAAATATGACTGTGAGGTACGAAGTTGTGCCGAGTGCGCAAATAAAGAGCGCACAAGCCTTGTACTGTTTCTTGCTGACATTCACATCTGTAATGCAGAGCAGAGCATCTCCACCTTTTAAATGTTTAGCATAGCTTATTTCAGTAAACTCTGATTTCTACATGGCACCTTGAATACTTTGTTCTAGAAGGGTCTGGAGCACAGGTCTCATGAGGAGAGGCTAAGGGAACTGGGACTTTTAAGCCTGTAGAAAAGGAGGATGAGGGGGAACCTTATTGCTCTCTACAACTACCTGGAAGGAGATTGTAGCTGGGTGGTCTCTTCTTCCAAGTTACAAGTGGTAGGACAAGATGAAATGGCCTCAAGTTGTGCCAAGGGAGGTTCAGATTTGATGTTAGGAAAAATCTATTCACTGAAAAAGTAATCAAGCACAGGAAAAGGCTGCCCAGGGAAGGGGCTGAGTGACCCCCCCCCCCCCCCAACACACACACCACATCCACCCTCTCCACCCCCCAGGTATTTAAAAGATGTGTAGACATCAACCTTAGGGACGTGGGTTAGTGTTAGACTTGGCAGTGCTGGGTTAACAGCTGGACTTAATGAACTTAAAGGTCTACTCTGGCCTAAATGATTCTATGACTTAAAAATGGCATTTAAATTTGGTGCCTGAAGAATCTCAGCCTTATTACACTACACCTGAATGCAATCAGGAATTTCGCTCCCCTTATGTCAGTAGTCTATCTACCATGTTGTCAGAAAACTGCCTGACATACCATTACAGTTAGTGGGGATCAGCGCAACGCAGTCACTGGAGCCTTGAGAGCAATTAACTTCATCCTGAAGCAGACACTTTCATTTGATCATATGAAAAGCCACTGAATATACTGACTACACCTTCACTAACTGTAATGAGGGCTCACCACAGCGTCTAAGCAGGCGCTTCCCTTGCGGACTCTCAAAACTAGGGAGAGCCTTGGGTGTCACAGGCTTCCAAAGTGTGAGGAGTGCCCAAGGCACTTAAAAAATTTAAAATTTAAATCATATTTATAAAGATAGGAGTAATTACATACAATACATGTAGACTAACTTAAATGTTTTATCCCTGCCTAGCCACAGCCGAGCTCTGAAGCACTCTTCGCTGTGCCTCAGTGTAGCCTGCAGGTCACAGGAGGTGATCCTCCCCCTCTACTCTGCCCTGGTCAGGCCTCACTTGGAGTCCCGTGTCCAGGTCTGGGCTCCTCAGTACAAAACAGACAGGGATCTCCTGGAGAGAGTCCAGTGGAGGCCACAAAGGTGATTAAGGGCCTGGAGCATCTCCCCTGTGAGGAGAGGCTGAGTGAGCTAGGACTGTCAGCCTTGAGAAGACTGAGAGGGGATCTCATCAATGTTTATAAATATCTGAAGTGTGGGAGACAAAGGGAGATGGTCAACCTCTTCTCAGTGGCCTGTGGGGACAGGACAAGGGGCAATGGACACAAGCTGGACCACACGAGGTTCCGCACCGATGTGAGGAAGAACTTCATGGTGAGGGTGATGGAGCACTGGGACAGGCTGCCCACAAGGGTTGAGGAGTCTCCTTCTCTGGAGACATTCAAGTCCCGTCTGAACGCGTTCCTGTGTGATCTGCTCTAGGGAACCTGCTTTGGCAGAGGGGTTGGACTCGATCTCTCGAGGTCCCTTCCAACCTCTACAATTCTGTGATTCTGTGCCTCAGGGCCTGTGAGCGGCCCCTGACAGGACCAGCCACCAGAACCGAACCCTGCACCCGCCTTACTGCGGGTTAATTCACAGCATGTATGACAACTACACGGGCTCGTATAGGCTCCGCCGTGAAGCGCTGGTGCCGAGCCCGCTCTCTGCCAGCTCTCCCGCCGGGAGGGGTGAGGGGGGGCCGGTGTGTCCCCGCCCGGCGGTCCCGACAGGGGGCGCCGGCTGCTCGGCTGACGGCGGCGTTTGGCCCATCGCGGCTACCTTAGTCGCGCCGTTCCCGGTCCGCCACGGTTCCTCGGGGTCTGCCCGGCCTCCGGGGGTTCCGCCAGCGGCACTCGCCGCGGCTGGGCCTGCCCGGGCCGGGCTGGGCGGGGCTGTGCTGCCGCCATGTTCACAAGCACCGGCTCCAACGGGCTCTGTGAGTACCGGTCCCACCGCAGCCCGAGGAGGACGGAGCTGGGGGAGGGCGGCGAGGGGTGTGTCGGCGTCTCCCCCGCGGGGCCGGTGGACCGGCCCTCTCCGCCGCCGGACGGGACGGAGGGTGGGAGTGCCGCCGTGACTTCCGTGGGCTCCGCAGAGGGGAATGAGGGATCACTGTCGCTTCTTCCCCCGGGGGAGACGCTGGCCTTGCTCCCCGCGCCTTCTCCCACGGACGCGGCCTGGCCTCGGCTTCGCTTCGAAACCGGGGCTTTGCCGGCTCTGCCGCTGCGCGACTGCGAGGTCGGGGCCGCGTCCGGCCGTTCGTGGCGCGGGAGGAGCCGTGGCGCTGGTCCCGGCCGTGCCTCGGGCGGCGCTTGGGGCGTGGGTGTGTGGGGCGCTTCGTGTGCCTGCTCCGGCCGGTGGCGAGGGTCTGGGCGCGGGCGGAGCGGTGCGCTCCTGCCGCGGCCGTCCCATCTCCGTGCGTGCGTGTGTGTGTGTGCGTGCAAACATGCAGGCGTGTGTCAGGGCAGAGACAAACTCCGCTTTCTGTTAGCGTTGGAACTGCAGGGAAGAGTCTTTCTTTAAGTCACCTTCTTAGGAAGGTGGGTTTGAGGGTGAGCAAGGTTCTCGCTCGCTGCGTCTAGCAAGTGTAAATAAACCGTTCCCTAGCCCGGTGCTACCTGGACGGGCTTCATGGGCGTGGAGGGTTGCTTGGGGGCTTGTGTTGCCATTAGAAGGGTCGGGAGAAACGGACCGAGCTGGGGTGAGGACTTTGGCACTACAGGCTTCAGAGCAGGCAAAGAAATGGTGGTCTGAGCTGTGCCGCCTGAACCCACGGAAAAGCCAAACCCACGTGTGAAAGCACCTTCGGTCCGGGGAGGAGTAAGACTGGCACTTAAGAGAGGGCATGAGGTGTAGTTGTATTCTGTTTGGGGCATGGGGGAGGAAGGGTATTTTTGCAGATGGATCTGAGTAACACTGTACTTGATTGAAACTCTTTCATTTTTCAAAGATTCCCCGCTCCCCTCCCGCCGGTAACAGACCCTGTAGAACAACCTTTTAATGGCATGTGTCTCTGTAATTGGTGTGGTTCAGCTTCAGGCAGAGGCTGAGCACCACGAACCACTCGCTCACTCCTGTGAGAACGGCAAACGTGAAGCCCCCATGGGTTGGGGTAAAGACAGTTTACTGATAAGCACTTTGAGAGGGGAACAGTAACAGATGCCTGGTGATAACACGGAGTACCTTACCAACCAGTGAAAAGCTAATAGAGACCACTGTACCAACATAAGAACCTCTGGACCCAACCCTTGCCTCTGCCCCAGCACCCCCTTTTATCAGGCTCACTAATATCGGGCGGTGTGGAAACAACCCTGGCCAACTCGGCTCAACTGTGCTGGCTGCTTAGGAAAGTCTCTCTGTCCTGGCCAGAACCAGGCTAGTATTCCTATGAGAAAGAAGGTGGGGTGAAAAGTACCCTTGTTTGGGTGAATGGGTGGAAAGTCACTGTCAGTATTTAAAAGTTTTTCCAAGATCAGTCCTTCAGAAGGATGAGTGGAAAATTCTAGTGATAAGAAACATATTTACATTAGGAGAAAAACCTAGAGAAAATGCCATTCTGCATAAAGTAATTGTTTTACTGTTTTAAATTTTTTCTTCCTCTGGGAAACTGGTAAAACATGCTCTCTTACTGAGCTCATCTATTCTAAAGTAATTTTTCACAATAAGACTTGACTGATACAGGTGCACTGTCAAACCCTAGCAGGCAGACATTTAGATGGCAGTGATGCATGCCCATCTAGTGCATAACTGGCAGTTTAAGCTTTCCCTGTGTCTTCAGACCTTTATTTCTGCATTTGTAGCAGAAGTGTTTCCTACTGTAACAGCATTTAGGTGGGATTTGGTCACTGATGTGCAGAATCTGGTGGTTAATGAAGACTAATGCAAACCCAGTTGTTTTGCGTTGTATCAGGGAAGTGCCCATGTTCTGTTCTGCCACTGAGTCTTGGGAGCAGTAACCTCTGACAGAAGATCAGTTACAAGTGTTGGGGCACAGTTGGTGAATAAATGTATCAGAGACACAAGATAAAATAACCACGTACCTGGTTCAGCCTCATCAGGCTGAAAGCTCCCGTAGCTTGGTGTGCCATCTCTATCAGACTTGTTAACATCCACACTGTTTGATTCAATCCATATCACAATACCATTCCGTAAAACTTGGTAATAGTAAGCTCTTTTTAAGCGCACGTATCTTAGATTCTTTTAAAAGTGACCCAGTTGTTGATTATATTTCGATTAAGGCTTTTAGCATCTTCAGACATTGATGCTGTAGTGAAAATGTCAGAGGTTACTGTGTAATTTTTGCCTTGTTTTCATCATTGCCTTGTTTTCACTCCTTCCTGCAGAATTCTCTTTAGCAATGGCAAAACAAACGATTGACTCTACCTGATTTTGCTAATGTGACTTTTACTGGGCTGCTTACATGTTTTAACAAAGGTGCCAGAGACACCCTTGGGCCTAGGTTTCTAGAAGGAAGTCTAGGTTTGGCTTTCTTATTTTAAGAAAACAACCAACAAATTGTTTTTGATGTTTAAACTTCTTGTCAGAACCTAATTAATTCATTTGGAGTATTTTGGTTCTTGTAAATTCTTCTGGTTAGCTAATTTTTGAAATTGCATTTCATACCTTTCTAAAAGAGATAAGAGAGTAACCAACCAGTGTCTCATAGTGGCAGCTGTTGCAGCTGGTTGTAAACTTCTTTATTTTCCATCTAGTAATGTTAATCTAATGAAGGGTGGTAGAATCTTGGATTATTTTTGTCCGTGTTCTTTCAAGTCTTTGGTTTTTATCCCTTCCGCTAATTTTAAAATAAACAAAAATAAATAACAATGGACCGTATCATATAATTCCATCAGATTTTGGGAACAATATAAAGATTAATAATATGGTTTGTTTTTAGAGGTCTAAATGAATTGAAAATCCTTCTGGTTTTATTTGAGTACATAGATCAGATTTGTAATCAGTGCCCTGCAAAGATCTTTTTGATGGATACTCCATTATTCTCTCTTTCCATCCTGTCTTCTCAATGTTTCTAGGCTGCCTCTCTCATCTCTTGATGTTTTGATGAAAGCAAACCTCTTTTAAACTATAAGGAGAGTGATAAGAGTAGGATATTTTCAAGCTGTTTGCTAAATATGTTTTAAATTGGTCTCTGACCCTCATCATGTAGAATAATTTGAGTATGAAGATTGGAGTATTTTCTTTATATGTTACTGCTCTTGCTGTAAAAAATCATGGAACTTTGATTGACCCTATATTCAATTCTGCCTTTCATTATGTCCCAGATACAGTGACTGTAGGTGCTTAAGAGAAGACAGCTTATAATTAAAATAAAAAGCCTGTGTGCTTGTTAAAGTTTGTTAGTCTTTAATATTCTAAACATTTGATATGACAAAATGTGGCAGAAGATTTGACTGAGTTTAGGTGAATCGATGTCACAGGATACTGGTGTACTCTTTCTGGGAAACGTGGGAGACAGACCCTGGTGCTTCCTTCTAGCACAGTTTATAACATCTATTTGGGAAAGTCTTTGGCTGCATGAATGAACAAAATCTTTAGCACTAGTGAGCAAATAAAAACCTTGAGTATTTTAATTTCATCAGTAAAAGGAGTTAAGCTCTGTATCTGTTTGTACAGACTCATACATTTCCAGGTTTCTAGATGCCAAATACTGACAGATTCATTTACTCTGACCGCATTTTAGTTTTGTATTATAAGATGTTCCTGACACAGTACTACTGACTTACCAGAGTAAGTTCAGCTCACCTAAACTTTTCTGAAGTCCACTTATGTACTATGACTGACCTGCTTGTTACTGTTCTTCATTCAGGGTAAGGTTGCTGGTGCATCACAGAATCACATAACGTTAGGAGTTGGAAGGGACCTCGAAAGATCATCTAGTCCAACACCCCTGCCTGAGCAGGATCATCTAGACTAGATCACACAGGAACGCATCCAGATTGGTCTTGAATGTCTCCAGAGAAGGAGACTCCACAACCTCTCTGGGCAGCCTGTTTCAGTCACTCTCACCGTGAAAAGGTTTTCCTTACATTCACATGGAACTTCCTATGCTCCAGCTTGTACCCATTGCCCCTTGTCCTGTCACTGGCCATCACTGAGAAGAGCCTGGCTCCATCCTGGCTCCATCCTCCTGATGCTCACCCATAACATATTTATAGACATTAATGAGGTCACCCCTCAGTATCCTCTTCTCTAAGCTAAAGAGACTCAGCTCCCTCAGCCTTTCCTGATAAGGAAGGTGTTCCACTCCCTTAATCATTTTGGTGGCCCTGCTTAGAGTCAAGTTGATAAAACGGTCCTACCATCATCTAGATCTAGCCATAGGTAGAGCCTTTGTCTCTTTTTGGTAGGTAGCAATTTTTAAACAGACAAGAAATAGTAAAAACTTTTTAGGCAAGTCATACATTTGTTATATTCCATTAAATTTTCTTACATAACATCACATAAGAGTATGCCTGTGAATAATAACATTCAGATATGACTACTAAATAGCACTTGTAAATGTGAAGATCCCGTACCTGTGTAAACAAATTCTCTCAACACTGCCAAAGGGACATGAAAAGACCTTATGCTTCCACAAAGACTTCATCAAAGTTCAGCGTATGGGTATGTAATAGTAAAATGACCAGCTCCCAGAACTAATTTCAGACTTCTGTCACTCCCTTGTTCTGTGCTTAGTTGATGGCTGAATTTCATTTCTGCTAATATCCTCCATGCTGTGCTGACAAAACAATATTTTTTCAAAGCCATTAGCAAGTATAAAGTATTTCTGTATTACTTACCTCGAGCTAATTTTATGGATTGTCTCTGTCCTATGCGTGCCAGCAGATGCTATGCTATGATGTATGGCTACACAGAAGAGTTAATTTCATGTCCTAGTTAAGTAGTTGAGTGAGGTAAATGGTATCTTCCTCCAAGGAATATTCCGAGCTTGTGAGTTCTTTACCACAGATTCAGCTGCAGATATTACTCCTTAGTTTGACCACTTCTATCGAAGTAGACTTTCTTGTAAATAGTGCTTAAATAGCTGGACCTGTGTAGTGAAGTCCTTGACTGTATCTGTGTGCCTTTTAAAAAGATATCTCATGACTTTGAGCACTGCAGTCAAGTTATTACCCAAAGTGGGTTTTTTTATATTTTTTATCCTAGTTTAAGAGGTTCCTGGTATAAATCCTCCTTCTCGTGTTCAAGCCACATGCATAGGCAGAGAGGTTCTTGAAAGGTGACATTGTAAGGAGCAGGTATGTATAAACAAAACCCTTCAACAACAGTCTGACCCGAGGTGCATGTGAGTTGTTCAGACAAGTAGGTCCTTTGCTGGCAGGGATCTGCTGAGCTCCTGCCAGGCAGTATCAGGTGTAGTGGGTGGCGACACTGTTGAGAGCTGGTAACACACCTACTTGGTGCAGGACACACATGATTTTGGATGAAGAGGTGTAAAAATAAACATACCTGCTACATGTTACAACTGTGAGAGAGATGAAAGTCAGGAGGAAAGGAACACCGCACTGTTCCAAAGGACAAAGACAGTTTGCCCTTGTTAAGGGAATCTGTTCCTGTTAATCTGGACTATTGGAAGAGCTTATTTGCCCTGGGGAAAAAAATGCCAGTTACTCTGGGTATTTGGAAGCACAGCATGGTCATACACAAATGGTGTAGCAAGATGCTAACCTATTCTTGACTTGTAAAACAACACTGCAGTGTGTTCAGACAGCATGCTGCCCCACTTGGCTTTCAAGAAAGGCTTGAGAGGTGGCTGGGGTGCCAGGACTGGTTTCTTGTGTTAAAGTCTGCCGGCAACTCTGCTCCCATGCAAAATGCTGCTGGAACACTAGTGGTTCTGCAAAGTAGTGGTTCTGCAAAGGCCAGTGTGAGTGCATGAAGACTTACACTGGGCTGGCTGCGTGGATTACTGTAGTGCTGCTTAACTGTATTTGCTGCTTGTTCTCCGACATACTGCACCCAAGGAGCAAAGAATGATATGCAGAAGGTTTTCTGGTTTAAGACACCAAGGACTTTCCACCAATTTAAAGCCGTAAGGCCAAGCTGTCAGACTTTTCTGTGGACACTGTAATATCTGCCCCTGAATTTCTTCATACTATATGCCATACTGCATGTGAGCAGAAAGCCTATTAGAGCTAGGTTTTATTAAGGTAAAATCTGAGTCCACGGTTTTAAAGCTTATTATCCACTTTGCTACATCTGGAAAATACACGACTACTTCGCCTACTATACACAAACTACTTCATGTAGTAAGTAGTAGGCAGTAGAGTCCTTTGAACTTCGGTGTAAGCATTTCCTCTAATGCAAGTTATGCCTTTACCTCCCTGTGAACCTTGTAGTGTAGTGCTAGCAATATGTTAGGCAAGAGGGAGTGCTGCACTCCTCTGCTTGCGTAATCTGTGAAGCTGAACTCTCTTTGTGTTGTGTGAGGGCGTCAGGAAAATAATAAAGGTGTGTGTGTTGATGCTTTGTGGTACAACTGAAGCAAAAAAAATATGAAGTGTGTATTGAGTCGATCAGACTTCTGTTCCTAACAACATTACGCAGTACAGTATGCTAAAACAAAGTAGCTTGTACATCAGCATGCCACGTCACAGCTTGGTTCAAAATACTAGCTTGGGTCCTGGGAGCAGCGTGCCACATCAGTTCAACCAGCCACACATTGAACACCACATAAATGTGGCTATTCTTGTGCTGCTACAGAGGTAGCTCATTGCAAGCTGGCGTGGGGATTGCCACGTGGTGTTGTGATGTAGCCATACTTGGTTCTTCTGGCAGTGTATACTAGTATGGCAATATGCTCTGTGGTTGGGAGGAAGAAGGAGCTGCTCAAGGGGAGCTTTTTGGTCTGCTTCAACCTGTTCTGTTTTCTGTTTCTTTTCAAATGTTTCTTTTAGAAGCAAAGAGTTATTGTGGGGTTTTTTTTCCTTTTCTTTTTGTAGGTCCTCATTCTGTTCTAGTTTGTAAGCTAGGCTAAACCCAGCAGTTTGTTAAACAGTAAATGTGTAGGTAACTGGTTTGATTAGTCTTACCAGTGCCTTCTAAAAATAGATTTTAAAACATGATCACAGTTGGTTTCTTTATTGACTTTCTTAGTATATTTGCTAAGGTTATTCACCCATCAGCCTCTGCATTAAGTTCATAAGCATTCGATGAAAACGTGTTCCTGCAGTGATACTTAGGTTCGTTTGCAGGCATTGCGACAATTAACCACCAGAGTACGCTGTGCGGTGACAGTCTGAACACAGGATCCCCTTCCTGTGTCTGCTCTGTGCCAAGGCCAGGGGCAAGAGCTGCTTTCTTGAGCCTGAATCCTTCATTCAGTCACGGAATAATTTCAGGCAGCAGTAACTTCTGCTCGGCAGGGTCCTCTGGTATTGCTTTTTTTTTTTTTCTCCCAAAGGATGAAATATTAGAAGAATACTTACACTGAATTGAACAAACTAAACAACCTACTCTACTTCCCTGCTCTAGGGAACCTTTTTTGGCAGGGGGGTTGGACTCGAATAATCTCTTGAGGTCCCTTCCAACCCCTACAGTTCTGCGATTCTGCGATTCTGTGATTCTGTGATTATCTCTGTCTTGCCAGTCTGCATGTAGTTTTCTGGTGTTTTCTAGATGTCTCAAACAGTGTTACATGTGTTCATACCTCTTGTCTTTTTCCCTCTGTGGAAAAATGCTCCTGTTTGCTCTCAGTTACTGTTGAGGACCAGCTCGTGGTTCTTGTAAAGACAAGCTTTACTTCTCAGATCCAGTAAGGTTCCTCCAGCTTCCCAGCTGATGTGTCAGCTGGGAAGCTGGAGGAACCTTACTGGAAGTCTGACACACATTGGTGTGTCAGAAGCACTAAACAATTGCTTTTCAGGTTTGAATATCTGACAATGGTTTTCATCAACCATTACAATAAAGGATAAGCAAGGTTTCCAAGCATTTGGGGGATATATTCATGCTGCTGTTTGCTGCAGCAGATTTGCATCGGAGAGGAAAATAGTAGGCAAGCGTCCTTGAAAACTGACCATTTTGAAACATGACTGTCAGTTGTTGAACCTGGCACAGGTTCTTGTTCAGATCTTGGCATATAAAGCATGAGTATCTCTGTGATGGCTTAACACAGGAAAAACAGCTATTCAAAGTATAGAGTCCATCATTGCAGCTGGAAAGCGCTGTGTGTTCAGTTGTGCATCACTTAGGGTTTAGGAGCTTCACAGATCTTGTGTATCAGCATTAAAAGAAGGTCTGTTCACATTTCACACCATTATAGTAGCCCCAGGAGTGAATCTGTCTGTATGAAAGCAGCGTGTCTGCCTTGTAGCAGCTGGAAACCTGCAGGTGCCAGTGGGAAATGTAATATGTAAAATAAAATGTAATGTTACACAGCATGTTTCTTCTGCAGCTGTGCTGTAAGCTCAGACGGGTTGCCCGCAAAATATGTCCTGAACTAATTTGAGCCTCTGCGGCTACTGCTTATCAGCTGGTGCTGGCAATGAGGTCCTCTCCTAAATCAGCACTTGAGTTTCAGATCCAGAATAGCAGTCCCAAGGGGTGCAGTTATTCCCCAGAAAGCCATTCTGGAGCAGTAGCTTGGTCTGGCTGCCTGTTTTGATGTACTTATCTGTTGTTTCTATTCACTTGTGAGTGGTGAACAGGCAGGAACACAAAGTCATTTCAAAAGCAGTATCTGATGTTGCTACCACAACTTTTGTATTCTCTCATTAGTGTGATGATAGCTTCTGAAGCCGCAACTCCCTGGGCAGTTGTGCTATAAACCTTCCTCTTTGTGATGGACAGATGTGTCTATTCCATATTCTTCATGCTTCAGTAGTGGTACTGACAGCCAGAAAAGTAGTAGGTTGTGAAAAAAGAGCATCTGTGGGTTTTCTTATGAGTGCAGGGGTGAAATACGGCAATTTAGAGGTTGTTTTCTCAATCATGTTGTGTTTTAGGATCAATCTCGTGTAGCACAGTGGTAGCACAAAGGTTGGGATGCTTGCCTGTGAGCCACTTTTGGGTAGAACTTCTCCATTGCACCAGGGGAAGCAAAGATCAGTAGTGAAAGCTCTTTGCTTTTTTCATAGCATGGGTGTGTGTTGCTGGCTATTTTAAAACTCTGTTTACTTAGATGGGAGCTCAGTATGTGTGTTACCACACCAATGCTATTACTGCCTGTTTTTTGAAAGAATTGCCACTTAAGGAGTACTTCGGGGTTGCAGATTTATTCCAAAGTCTTTGAAGAGAGTATTTTATGAGAGCTTGTCCTTCTCTTATATGTTCTCTACATGGTATAGAGGCACTGTGTTTTTCTCCTCCTTTGTGCACATTTGCAGTAGTGCTGCCATAGACACTTGCACCCTGTTAGGTTGGTAGCATCTGTTACCATCCTCCATGTGATTCAGAGTCAGTTAGACCAAGAACTTTTCGCTTTTTTTCCCTTTACATTCTCAGTAAGGAATTTGATTTGGGTGCCAGAATGCCTGATGGTGTGGTGTCTGGTATTTGGTCTTACTGGGTTGAGACATTCCACAGCAGTGGGAGGGTTTCTCCTGCAGTGGTGATCTTAAAGCCATCCTTGATAAGGATCTATATGCTGTTGAAGGGTAAAACAAACTACTGCACTGTACAGTAAAACACACACGGAAAAAAATTCAGGAGCTGCGTTACTTATTTGGAAGAGTTTATCTTTCTCAAGTTTACTGGACAAGAACAAACTTACCAACTGTGATGACATTTTGAGAAGCTTGAGAGTAGAAGTTTCCGTTTCTCATGTGATGTTCCATGTGGGTGACTGTAACCTTAATGGGTTAGTTACTTCTGTGGTTTTTCACTTGGTGACATGCTTAAAAATAAATACTTTTTCTCTATGACAAGGTTTGAGGTCTTTTTCTCTGTAACAAGGTCTAAGCTGAAAGCTTGAAAGGAGGCTAATAAAAAAATGTTTGTTTACACTTTTTGAGAAGGCAGATAAGGTTCTATTAGTTAGTTATTTTAAAATGTGTTCAAATTAGGAATTAACTTGATGGGATAAAGTAGTTCAAGTGTCTATTGCTTGTAATGTAAAAATCATCATTACAGTAAAATGGAAAACTTAAAACTGTAGAAATATTTAGTCACAGTGGGAAATCTGGTGATTTGCTTGTCACAGTTTTTTTGGTAAAGTGATCCTTACATGAAAATTATAGATCAAATGAGTTCTTGTAAAAATATTTAAGCTTTTCAAATAATGTAAATGTGTATGATTGTAAAATAGCAAATTTTATCAAACTTAGGTTCAGAAATGGCTACCGCTACTGTTCAGATTTAGGCTATACTTTCAAATATCTTTTATAACCTGGCTATAAAGCTGACCTTTTCACATTAAGAAATGTACATTTTGACTAAATTAAGCTAACTAAAGGAGCATTGGCTGAGGTTTCAAGTGAATATGTATATGTATATGTATATGTATATGTATATGTATATGTATTGTGATACCAGTAACTTTCAGGCAGCTCTAGCTTTGTTTTTCCTGCGGTGTTCTACAGGACTCTGATGGCTACAGAGGTTTTTTGAAACATCTGAGTAAATTAGAGAAATGAATAATCTTTAAAAATTAATATCTAAAGACCACAGAAAGATATAAAATGGAAAGGTAGACAGTTCTCTTGCATTAAAAACTGCTAATAAAATCAACCAGCCTTTCTGCTCTCATCATGTCTCTCAGAGAAAACCTAGTTTTAAAAGTAGGGCTTATGTTTATCAGAGTAACATCAACCTGTGTCAATCCAAGTCACTGTCTAATTCCTATGGAAGGATAGTTCAAGACATTAATTGCTTAAATGGGGTATAGTAAGTGAATCTGTAAATAATGAACCTGAAGTTATAGATTGTTGACCAAAAGAGGACTTTTTGGTACAAATTTAAACTACAATACATGTAGGAAGAGATGTTTTCCTTGCATGGTGAATGGCAGGAAGACTGTGGACTTCAAGGTGTTGTGAACTGGGAACAGCTAACAGTGCCCATCAGAGTTTTCATTGATGTCATCAGTAATTGCATGATGATCATGCTTAAATTAATGTAGTAAGAACTGTATTTTCGATGACCATGATTAAAGTCTTGCCTTTGATGCCTATTTCGGTCTTCACTTTTCTGAAGCAGAGCAGATGTTGGCAGAATCCTTTTTGGTAGTCTGTTTATCTGGATATACACTAAAGGTTTCCTCTGTTGCACTTTTAAATGCGGTTTTGATCTTCCTGTGCTCCTGCTTTTTACTCCCTATCAGTACTTTTAAAGTAATCTTATGGCTCCTTTTGTTATCTCAGAATAACAACAGCAGATCTACAGATTTCAAAATACCCTGCAAAAAGGCACAGTTGTCCGAAAATTGCTGTAACTGGGATATTTGGAGAGGAAGTTAATGTTAAAGTTGCAAGTGTGAAAAGGGGAAAAGTCATAGAAGAAATAATATCTCAGAGTTTCTGTAATGGCTGGAATTGTTGGGTAGGAGTTTCTGTTTTGTTACATCAACTACATCAGCAGTTTAGGGCGAATTGCTGGATATAGTCCTGCTGGATATTCCACTTGGTGGTTTTTCTTAAGTGTTTGTTGCAGATTGCTCCCTTCTCTGCTTGCTTTCTTCTGAGTGTCTTCTCCAAAAATACCACCACGGGAAAAGTAATTCTGATTTCATGGATGTCCTGATTTTATTAATTTCTTTAGTAATAATTGTAATGGGTGAATGAAAGGAAGACATATGTCATGCACATTAACTAAATATGTTTCCTTGAATGGTGGATCCAAGTGCGATGAAGAGAGTGTCTGCTTATTCAGAGCATTTATTCAGGTTGCTCCTGGTTCATAGCGTCCAGGGAAAAAGAGAACCTTAATCCCTAGTGCAAAGGAAGGAAAGGTATTTGTTTCACCTAGATGTGTGTGTATGTTTTGCTAGTGAAAAAGAGCAATTGGTTTTTTTCTTAGACATAATTGAGCCACAGGAGGGCTGCATAGATGGGCATGACATCTATCAGTGCAGAGAGCGTAGGTTTAATTATAGCCAGGAAATTAATTACATGAGAGAATGTTGAAACAAAGTGTATGATTAATATTTAACTGTCATTAATACACCCAAAGACTTCCTGTGGTTGGTGTGTTTTTCCTATCTATTTGCAAGTTGTTGGAAACTTGGGAAGTTGTTGAGATAAGCAGTCAAGGCGGTGCCACTGTTACTGTGTTTTCCAGTTGTTTTTTAAAATATGTCATTTTATAAATGCAAGAGATTTTCTCTAAAATGGTGCTTTTTTGTTGGTTTTTTTTTGTCTTTAAGATAAAGCGCCTCTGTCAAAGAGTTTGTTACTAGTCCCAAGTGCCATCTCGATTCTATTGACTCTGCTGTTCCAGCATTATCAGAAGTTCTTTGTGTATAACCTACAAGCTATAAAAGAGGATTTGCAGGTAAGAGCCAGTTTATTTTGTGTGGAAAGATACTGTAAACTACAGTTTTCTATGTGATTCCCCACACCGCCTTCCCACACCCCCACACCCCCCATCAGTTTCTTGGCTGGTTCTTTCCCTTTGTTCATGGTTGCAAAACAGCTTGGTTTTTTGTCACCTCAGCACATCACTTTTTGAAAAAAAAAAAAAAAAAAGAAAAACTGTTCTGCAATGACTAACACAGCTTTTTACTTCTTTATGTTGTCTGAGAAATGATTAGGTTTGTATCATTTTTTTTCTCCCAGCCACTGGCTTTTGGAAGCTTGCTGGGAATGAGATGGAATTTAACCCATAGATATATTTTAATGTGAATATGAATATCTTATTGTGCTTAGTTTTTGAGGCTGAAAAGGGCTATGGTAATTGGGTACACTGGTTACATATGATTTATTTTAACAACAGATGACACAACTTTCATTCTGTAACTTCTGTTGTAGTCAGTTGTAGGAAACTAAAATTTGCCTGTTTAAGCAAACTGCTGCTTCTAGTTTGCAGATTCTGAGTGATGGAGGAGTTTGTCATGCTCCTCAGTAATCTACTGAATTGGTTAATTATCTTGCTAGACGTTTCTTGCTTATTTGTATTCGAAAGTCATGGTTGTATTTGAAAAGTTGTGGCGACCTGGTGAGGTCCCCTATGACTGGAAGAGAGGGAACATAACCCCCATTTTTAAAAAGAGGAACAAGGAGGACCCAGGTAACTACAGGCCGGTCAGCCTCACCTGGCAAGGTCATGGAGCAGATTCTCCTGGGGACCATGCTAAGGTACATGGAGAACAAGGAGGTGGTTGGTGACAGCCAACATGGCTTCACCAAGGGCAGATCGGGTCTGACCAACCTGGTGGCCTTTTATGATGGAGTGACATCATTGGTGAATAAGGGACGACCAGTGGCTGTCATCTACCTGGACTTGTGCAAAGCCTTTGACACTGTCCCGCATGACTTTCTTCTCTCTAAACTAGAGAGGCATGGGTTTGACGGATGGACCACTTGGTGGATAAGGAACTGGCTGAATCGCCGCACTCAGAGAGTGGTGGTCAACGGCTCAATGTCCAAATGGAG
>VXBZ01007748.1:0-24939 GCA_013399135.1 Heliornis fulica | reverse complement strand
TTCCTACGAGGACAGGCTGAGAGAGTTGGGGCTGTTCAGCCTGGAGAAGAGGAGGCTCCGGGGAGACCTTATAGCGATCTTCCAGTACCGCAAGGGGGCCTACAAGAAAGATGGGGAGAGGCTGTTTAGTAGGGCCTGTTGTGACAGGACAAAGGGTAGTGGTTTCAAAATAGAGGGAGAGAGATTTAGATTGGATATTAGAAAAAAGTTCTTTACTGTAAGAGTGGTGGAGCACTGGAACAGGTTGCCCAGGGAGGTGGTGGGTGTCCCATCCCTGGAGACATTCAAGGCCAGGTTGGATGAGGCCCTGAGCAACCTGATCTAGTTGGGGGTGTCCCTGCTTCTTGCAGGGGAGTTGGACTAGATGATCTCTGGGAGTCCCTTCCAACTCTAATCATTCTATGATTCTATGATTCTATTCCCAGCTCAAACTGAGATAATTTATTTTTTAGGTATTGCATCTTGTAAGATTTTGTCCTGAGATTAAGTAATCATCCCCTAGTATCAGGTGTAATTGCTGAAATAATGCACTTAGAAGTGATTGATTTTTGTGGGGACTTGAAGTTGGTTTGGGGTGTTTTTTTGCAAGTGGCATGCTCAACAGAGAAGGGTCAGCAAATGCCTCTAATTATCTTACCCACATATTTTACAGTTAATGTCTTTGAGGATGCTGACTGTAGCCTATAAGTCTTAAAAGATTATTACACCCAGATAGTGATTCTCCATGCTATTGTACTTTCTGTGATCTTTCTCATCAAAAACAAGAACTTTATTGTAATTATGTAGATTACAACACTGCAAGAGCACTGGTCATGTTTTCCAAGTATCTTGCTAATGCTGTACAGCAAAAAATACATAAATGAATGTCTGCCTTTTAAAAGTATTAAAACCAAGGGTTTGGGGAGGAGAAAGTCTGAGAAACTATTTAAATTGTAAATGAAAATTTTGTGGGTTTCGTATTTGTTTGCTTATCTGGTTTTTGCAGTTTATCTTCAACAGGGTTGTTTATTTGTTTGATCTGATGAAAAACAGTAATAGCTGTGCTTTATTCAAAGAAACCATCTTTACTGTGCCTTATGCATTTGCAAGTATCTGTTAAAGGTATGACACCTTTATGGTGATGTTTTGGGGGAATTTGTGGGTTTGTTTATTGTTTTTGTTTCTTAAATTGTTGCTCCATTTATTATTGTAGCCTTTGGAGCAAGCAATGTACTACATAGTTGGTACTTCAGACATCAGGGAGAGCAGATAATTTAATCTGATGCTAATATTCAAGTGCAAACACTTAAAATTTATTTAGGATAAATTTATCTGTGGGGATCAGTTTAATGGAACGTAGTTTTTCCAGAGACTGAACAGACATTTTGGATATTGGATGTTAACACTTGTCAAAGCTGGGAGAGAGCATAAGAAATAAAGTGTGCAATTGAAGATGTATGTATTTGATGAGTATTGTCTAAAAGTAAAAGATCTTTGCCTCCCTAAACAAGACCCTCAAGAGCAGTGAAGATACTGTGTGTAAACTTAAGATCTTTATTACATTAGTCCTATGTATTTTTTAAGCTGGCTAAATAAATAGCCACTAGGCTTGGAAGTCTTCCATAGTCTGTGTGAAGTCTGATCAGTTAATGTATATACCATGAAATGTTCAGATGTGAATCCACAGCTCTGCCAGTTTGGACTTTAGGAGGAGTAGTACTAATACTGCTGGCTAGGTTTTAACACAGGGCATTCTGACATGGGACAGCTGGACCCCCTTCTTTGTTTTTGCACAGTCCTTCGGTATGCTGGGGAAGTCAGATCCAGAAGCGTCAGTTGAGCCTTAAAGACCTTGAGAAATGTAAGGCTCAGGCAACGTGTTGGCGCTTGGATTTCATGTAGGGGAGAATGCCTAGCAGGCTGTGGCTTAAGAAAGGGAGCAGAGAGAACCAAATCTGAGCTGGAAACTGAGGGAGGTGAAGGGCAGCAAGGAAGGTTTCTGTAGGTACATCTGCAGCAAAAGAAAGTATGGGCTCAGTCCTCATTGTGGTGGAGGACCTAGTGACAAGGGATATGCAAAAGGCCAAAGTATTTAAGCAGATATATTTACTAGCTTGTAATAGTATGTTTTGCCTTCAGGCCTCCAAGGTCAGTAAGCCTCCTGAGTAGAGTCTGTAAAAATGAAGCAGTACCCACCATTAAGAAAAATAAAGTTAGGGATCACTTAATGCAGTTATATACATGTAAGTTTATGGAACTTGATAGGTAATATCTGAGGATGCCAGTAGAGTACAGGGTGGTGTGAACAGAAGGGATCTTGAAATCAACAAAACAGGACTGAGAATGATCTACTTCAAGTGTATGTACACCATGCTTTCCTATGGGCACTTCCTTATTTGTGTGGTATGCTCCCATACAATTTCTGGGAAATCAGCATGACTGGCTGCCTTTCTGAAGTGTCTGTACAGTAATGCATGCTATATAGGGAACAAATAAGAGGAATTAAAGGTCATATGCCATTACAGGGCTACAGTCTCATTGGGGTCATGGAGATGTTGTGGGTTAGCTCACAGTATCGGAGTGCAACAATGGGCAGACACATCTTTAGGAAAGACAGGCAAGGAGAGGAACTGCACTTTATGTGAAAAAGCAGCAGAGCTGCACAGAAAGCTTTTGGAACATGAGGAAGTTGAGAGTTTGCAGGTCAGGATTAGAGGGCAGATCAGCACAGCCAGCTTTGTTGGTGGTGTTTGCTACAGGCCACCTGACCATGAAGAAGTAGATGAGGCCTTCTTCAGACACCTGGAAGTAGGCTTATGATTTCAGGCCCTGGCTTTCATGGAGGGCTTTAACTATCCTGATACATGCTGTGAGGACAACACAGCAGGGAACAAACAGTCCAGGAGGTTTCTGGAGTGCATTGATTACCAACTTACTAACAGAGACAATTGAGCAACTGATGAGGAGACATGTTGTGTCTGGACCTCATACTTACAGACAAGGTAGAAGAACTGCTTGGACATGTGAAGATCAGGGGCAGCTTTGATTACAGTGACCATGAGAAGAAGAATTTCAGAGTCCTGTGAGGAGGGGACAAGGCAAATTGCAGGGTTGCAGTACTTGAGGAGAATGGACTTTGGCCTGTTCAGAGGTCTGCTTGGAAGACTACAATGGGATTAAGTTCTTGAAAAAAAAAATGTAACAGCAGATCTGGTTGGTTTTCAAAGATCATGCCCTCCAAGCTCAATAATGGCTCATCCAGTGTGCAGGGAGTCAAGCAAAGGTATCAGGAGGACTGCATGAATGAATGAATGAATGAATGAATGAATGAATGAATGAATGAATGAATTACTGACTAAACTCAAATGTAAAAATGAAGCACACAGAGGTGGAAGCAGATCAGGTGACCTGGAAAGAATATAGACATACTGTCTGAACATTCAGGGATGGATTAGGAAAGCCAAAGCCCACCTTGAGTTGAATCTGACAGAGGACATGAAAGGCAACAAAAAGGGCTTCTATTGAAGTATCAGCAAAAGGCAGACTAAGGATATTGTAGACCCATTTCTGCATAGGAATGGGAACCTGGAGATGGAAGATATGTAAGAGGCTGGGGTATCTAGTGCTTGCATTGCTTCAGTTCTTTACTAGTAAGACTTGTTTCCAGCAGCCCTAGGTGGCTGGGAACAGTGCAAAAGTCTGGAGAAAAAAAGGCTTAAAGTCAGTGAAGGAGGATCAAGCTAAGGAGCATTTAAACTAACTGGACACACGCAAGTCTCTGGCACCTGATGGTATATACCCACAAGTTTTGAAGGACCTGCCTTGTGTCCTTGTGAGGCCACTCTGGATTGTCTCTGAAGTGTCGTCGTGATCAAGAAAGGCTCCTGAGAAAAGGAAAGGCAAGAAAGGAGATTGGGTAACTACAGGTCAGACAGTACCATCTGGATCTCTAGGAAGATCATGAAACAAGTCTTCCTAGAAATAATTTTTAGGCACAAAGAAGAAAAGGGTAACTGGCAGTAGTCAGCACAGATCTATGAAGTGGAAATCTTGACAGACCAGATCACCTTCTATGATGAAGAATATGACCTTCTTGGTGGATGAGGGGAGAGAAGCACATGTTGTTTATTTTGACCTTAGTATAGGTCCCTGGAGCGCTGTCTCTTGTGCTGGGCTCCTGAGTAAAAGATAAACTTGATATGCTACAGAGTCCAGTGGAGGGCCACCAGTGTGGTTGGGAGCTGGAGGATTTGGCATACGAGGAAAGGCTGTGAGAGCTGGGTTTGTTTAGCCTGGAGAAGAGAAGGCTTAGCACAGATCTTACTAGTGTGTGTAAATACCTGATGGGAGGGAGCAAAGTACAGTGAGCCAGGCCCAGTGAAAGGACAAGGGGCAATAGGCACAAATTGAAGTACAAGAAATTTCATTTAAAGAAAAAGCTGCTTTTTTTTTTTTTTTTCTGTAACACCGATGGAACAGTTTCCCCACAGAATCATGCAGTCTCACCCTTGGAGACAGTCAAAACCAGACTGAACATGGTCAGCTAACATCTTTCTGTATTTGATTGTTTTGAGTGAGGATGGTGGATTAAATGATCTCTAGAGGAAAACTCCAGAATAACCTTAGCCATTCTGTGATTCTATGAAAGCATGCCCAACCAACTGGTTGCTTTCTTTCATCAGCTCATTTTCTTTGTGGAGCTGTTGGAGAGTTCAGAAGAGGGCCATGAAGATGATTGGGGGGCTGGAGCTCCTCCCTATGAGGACAGGCTGAGGGAGCTGGGCTTGTTTAGCCAGGAGCAGAGAAGGCTGCGGGGGGACCTCATTGCAGCCTTCCCATACTTAAAGGGAGCATATAGACAGGAGGGGAATCAGATTTTTACAAAGGTAGATAGTGGTAGGACAAGAGGGAATTGATTGAAGCTAGAAGAGAGGAGGTTTAGATTGGATATTGGAGGAAGTTCATGATGGAAAGAGTGGTGAACTGCTGGAATGGGCTGCACAGAGAGGTGGCGGATGCGCCAACCCTGGAGGTGTTCAAGGCCAGGTTGGATGGGGCCTTGGGCAGCCTTGTCTAGATACAGGCCTAGAGGTTGGTGGCCCTGCCCGTGTCAGGGGGGTTGGAACACGATGATCCTTGGGGTTCCTTCCAACCCAGACCATTCTGTGATTCTGTGATGAGGCAAATGGTGCTGCTGACAGGGGAAGTCAGTGGATTTTACATACTTTGACTTTTGCAAGACCTTTAACTCAGTACCCCATTATGTCCTTGAAACCAAATTATTAAGGTATGTACTGAATAACTAAACAAGAAGGTGAGGTGGAAAATTGGCTTGATTCTCAACAGTTACAGTTACTGATGCAAAGTTCACTTGGCAGGTGTTAATTAGGGTACAGCCCCTCAGAAATCAGTACTGCAAACAGTGCTATTTACTGTCTTCATTAGTGACAGAGATAATGCGATGGGGACTGCACTTGAAGCAGGGTTGTGGTGGGTCTGCAACGTGGCTTCATTAAGAAGCAGATAGAAAGTTTAAAGGTCCAACAAAGCAAATGCCATCTGGGCTCCCAAGGCCAAACTCCCAAACCCTGTTACTGACAAGGCCGGCCGGGCCAATCAGCACCAGTCACAGGCCTCTGCGAATCCCATTTCAGAGAGAGAAAAACCCAAACTGCTGCTTTTGCCACCAGAGAGGGGAGTGAGAAGATGTCAGAAACTTTGCAGGCACCAAGGTCAGTAAAGGTGGGGAGGAGGAGGCACTGAGAGAAGATTCCCTGCGGCTCCAGAGGGTCTCCTGGTCCCTCCAGAGCCCATGGAGAGGTACCTGGGCCGGGCAGGAGCCCACCATGGAGCAGGGGGAGGAATAGGGAAGAATCTGTGACCTACGTTGGAGAAAGCCCCTGACAGAACCTGCAGCCTGCAGAGAGAGATAAGAGGCAGAAAGAGAGAGACCGAGGCCCATGCTGGAGCCGGTTTTCTGAGGGGAGCTTGTGACTATGGGGGAGCAGGCTGGGACTGAGAGACTGAGGTCCCACGGGAGAGGACTCGTGGAGAAGGTCTCTCATAGTTGGGACCCCACCCTTGTGCAGGGAAAGAGTGTGAGAAGTGCCCGCCCGCCCCCGAAGGTGACAAACTCATTAGGAACTGACCAAAGACTGAAGCCTCCATTCCATATTTCCCCCCTTTCTTTCCCTGTGCCATCCTGGGGAGGAGAAAATCATGAATAAAGTGAAGTCTGCAAGGAAGGAAGGGGCAGGGGGAGTGGTGTTTTAAGAGCTGTTTGTACTTCTTATTGTCCGACTCTGGTTTCTCTGTGTGTGCAGTGCAGTGTAATAAATTAGAGTGTTTTCTTGCCTTTCTTCTGTGTTGAGTCTGTTTTGCCCATGACACTGATTGTGGACTGATCTCTCCCTGTCCTTATTTCGACTCCAAAGCCTCTCAACGTGTATCTTCTCCCCTGTTCAGCTAAGAAGGGAGTGATAGAGTGGCTTTGGTGGGAGTCTGGCCTCCATCTAGGGTGCAACCACCACAGGGTGATCCAAAATTGATTGAAATGGTCAATATGTTGGAATGCAGGGCTTTTGGTCAGAGAGACCTTGACAAGCCTAAGGATTGGGTTGATGGGAACTTTGTGAATTGGGAGGTCATGCTTCAGGGATGGAATAAGCACAGGATGCGACACTGCTTGGCAAATAGCTCTGCAGAGAAGGACCTGTGAATCTTGGTGGACAATAGGAGTCAACAGCACACTTAATGCCAAGAAGTTCAGTCATCTCCTGGACTGTATTATTGAGAGTGTGGCCAGTAGGTTGAGGAAAGTTACCCTACTCATGTAGTTGACACAGTGCTCTAGATCTTGTTTCACAAGTGCCCAGTTCTGGGATCCTCTGTACAAGAAAGGTAGGAAAACAATGGAGTTGGTCCTCCAAGACAGTTGGTTGGTTGGAGTATGTGACATTTAAGGAAAGACTGAGAGAACAGGCTCTGTCCACCCTTTGGAAGGCAAAGAGGAGACACCTTACTGCTGTCTACAAGTAGCTGATCAGAAGCTACGGAGAAGCTGGAGCCAGACTCTGCTTGGAAGTACACTAAGGTAGTGCAAGAGGTAGTGGGTGCAAGATGGATCACAGGGAATTTTGCTTAGATAAGGATTTTACTTAATTTTTTTAAACCATGGGAGTGGCCAAGCACTGACACAGGTTGCTCAGAGAGGTTGTGCAACCTCCATCCTTGGAGATGTGTAAGACTTGACTTGATGTGGCCCTGAGCAAGCTGACGTGATTTTAGACCTGCTTAGAGTGTTAATGCTTACTAGTTGTTATCTGGAGGTCACTTAAAAAATACTTTTTTTCTGTAATGCTCCCGTTTACTGGGGTTGTGATTCCCATTTTTGTTTGTAAATCTGAACTAGGGGTGTTAAAATGTATTTACCTTAATTTCAAATTGTTGATTTGTTTTAACAGGTGGGCCTTGTCCTTGAAAATACATTATTTTTAAACAGACATCTTAACCTCTCCATAACATTCTAGTCTATTTGCCTCCATAAATATACTGCATTTCTGTTAGCTGACTAAACTCCGAGCACAAATTCTGTAAGGAATTTCCTTGAAGGAACAGAGACTTAATGTGATGATCTTTAACTTTCTAGATTTGGAGACTTGTATGTGGAAGAACAATATGTCTTGATTTGAAAGACACATTCTGCAGCAGTTTGCTTATTTACAACTTTAGAATATTTGAAAGAAGATATGGCAGCAGAAAATTTTCAGTAAGTTCCAATTACACTTTTTACATTTTTTTTAACAAAAACTGTTTTCTACACTGCTCTGAATATTGTCATCTTGGATTAATATTGCAGTTTTATTGCTAACATTTTGTGTAGAAATAAGCAATAAAGGGTTTTAAAGAGAATCCAGTTTCCATAAATCAAAATTTATATTGATAATATTTTGCAGTCAGCGGGTTATTCTGATTAAAGTTTGCAGCTCTATCAGTTGAAACTTATCAGACCCATAGAGTTTAATTTTTGTGACAAATTAATTCTTTATTTTTCACTATCTGGACATGTTGATCTGGAATTATGTTGTGTTGAAGATTTTATTTGTCTTAATTGTGGTGGTCTTGTTTTGTTTTTTTTTTGTCTCAATTTTACTTAAGATATAGTAAACCTTATTTTTAAATTGTTGAATTAATTAAACTTTTTCTTTCCAGTCCTTTTTACTGGGTGCTTGGATGCTCTCAGCTTTGTTTGATCTTCTCCTTGTAGAAATTACTCAGTATATATTTGGCATCACCATCAACAGCTTGCCTTCTGGTTTGTAAGTATCTCCTAATGGATTAGTTATTTTCAATATAGTTTCAAAGGTTTAATTTGTGCAGAATTTAATTTTAAATAAACTTTCTTCATGTAACCCTTCAAATTAAATTTAATCCTCTTTTGGACTGACTGCAGTGTTCTTGGCACAATGTGTATTTTCAAATGTTCATTGCCTAGTTGTAATCTGTAGTTAATTAATTTATCCTTATAATAATTTCTTTCTATTGTGTTAGCCCCATTTCCACTGTCAACATGATTGTTTGCAGTCCACACATTATTGCCATATTTGGTTTGTTCAGTTTGGTAAATCTGAAAACTGAAATTGTGTTGGTGCTGATGTCTTTCTTCAATCACAAAGACAGCACAACTGTAATTCATATGTATATTTGTTCATTTTTAAATGCATATGCAGTTAACATGCTTTTTAAATTGGTATTTCATATGTTTGTGTTTCAAAAATTGAGTGTTAGAACATGTTATTCTACTTAGTGCTTGCATCTGAGGTTCTTCAAAGTTTTTATGTATTTTGAGGATGGGTTTCACATAACTTATGTTTGAGATTTCTGCACTTGGTAAGAGAAGTACATGTTAGAGTGGAACCATAGAGCTTGCAAAGCGTTTGTGGTGAAGTTTTTGAGGTGAGATCAGCACCATACAGACTTGAGTTTCCATATGTTGCATGCTCTGAGGTAATGATAAAAACTCCTGGAGCAAGATTTTTTTAATACTAAAAGCAATATTCAGCTGATTTTATTTCTACTTTTTCAGTGTGTCTCTTGAAGGTAGCTAAAGGCTGATTTAATAAGGAAGTAAAAGTATGTGTTTGACATTATAAAGATTTTTTGTAGTGTTTTGTAGTGTTTGAGTATTCAAAAGGAGTTGAAAGCTTAAGTCATACTGCAGTTATTCATCATGTTTGCTACCTTGAAGTTTGTTTCTGGGACATAAGCTTTTAGTATGTCTGGACAAATTCAGTACTCAATGTGTAAGAGTAGGGTGCAAGTAGTGTATAAGACACCCAGAAGGAACAGTTTGACTGTTAGACCTTTCAATGGTGTTTTTATAGAATCACAGAATAGTTTGGGTTGAATGGGACCTCAAAGACCATCTAGTTCTAATCCTCCTGCCATGGGCAGGAACACCCTCCACTAGACCAAGTTGCCCAACGCTCCATCCAACCTGGCCTTGAACACTGCCACGGAGGGGGCAGCCACAGCTTCTCTGGGCAGCCTGTGCCAGTGACTCACTGCCCTCACAGGGAAGAATTTCTTCCTTATGTCCAATCTAAATCCACCCTGATTCAGCTTGAAGGCCATCACCCCTTGTCCTATCACTCTATGCCCCTGTAAACAGTCCCTCACAGCTTTCCTGTAGCCCCTTCAGGCACTGGAAGGCTGCTCTAAGGTGTCCCTTGAGCTTTCTCTTCTCCAGGCTGATGACTATGACTGCAGAATGTTGTGAGTTAACATGAATTCTACATCAAGGAAGCTTTCAGTTGAATGAAATACTTATGTTTCATACATACACTTTCTCTTTAAGACATGCTAACATAGATCTTGAGAGAATGATGCCAGTTTCAGAAGTGTGGGTTATACAGTATTTTCAACAGCATTTCTGATTAAAACATGCAAAACATATATATATATATATGTTGCATTATAATTCTTCAGTATTGTGTGCTTTATTGTACTTATAGTCACTTTTTCATGTCTGACAATATTCAGTCTTTGGAGATGACAGAAATCATTGAAAAGTTTAACACTAATACTAGGTTCATTTCTGATTTACAAAAGCTATGGAGCAGATACAGAGAGGTGCAATTATTCTGCTTCTCTGGAATTTACAGTGCTACAAATACATCTGTCACTTCTGGCTTTCTTCCATGTAGTCAGAATGCTAGAATTCAGAAAAGGACTCACTTGTTCACAGTGGAAAAGTTCCCTGATGTTTTTTTTAAATCTTTTTATATCATTTCACTATTCATGTTATTGAGTGATCTTACACTTCCAGTTCGAAAACTTTTCCTGCGCACGCTTCGAAGGTAGTTGCGATAAAGGATTACGCTGATAACTCTTGCCTGAAATTGTTTAGAAACGATGTAGTACAGTATGACATCCAAGCATGTACTGAGATTCATGAGAAAGGTTGTGAATGCTGCCCAGGGATTGTAAGTCATATCTTCATCCTGCAACATCAGGAAGGCGAAGCAAATATGGAAAGGTACAAAGCAGAGGAGCACTTGAGCAATGAGAGTAACTATAATTCTTATGGATCTCTCCTTGGCCTTAGGCTTCAGTTTGGAAGTCTTACCATGGATAAAATTGTAAATAATGACTAGGTAGCACCCAATCATGATAAACAAGGGAATCAAAAAGAAAAAAATCAAGCGAGAAAAGTTGAGTGTGTTTACTTCCTTTAAATGGATGATATCGAGCATTTTCATGCAGGTGGTGAAGTTCGAGGCTTTGTCTGGGTCGGATTGTAAAAACAGCAGAGGGGACGTTGTCGCAAGGGTCATGACCCAGATTCCAGTGCAAGCCAGCACAGCTTTTTTTGTGTTTTTCAGTTCTTTGACATGTTTCGGCTGGACAATAGCCATGAATCTGTCTACACTTATAAAAGTGAGCAACCACAGAGCGATGGCTGGATAAAATATAGTGAAAGCACTGATAATCCGACAGAATATATCTCCAAAAGGCCACATTTCTTTCCCGTGGTAGATTATCCGAAAAGGCAAGGAAAATATAAAAATTATGTCAAGTAATGCCACATTCATCATATATACAGTTATAGTTGTTCTCTTCTTGGTAGTGCAGCTGAAAACCCATAGTGCAGTAGCATTCACCAACAGTCCCACTATGAATATAAAACTGTAGAAGACCAGGGATGCAATCCTGTATTCTTCAGGGTGGGGATTTCCAGGCATCATATTTTAATCAAATTTAGGAATAGCTGTTGCACTCCATAAGTACCCTGAAAGATAGATAAAGGATGAAAAGTTATTTTCAGTAGAATAGAAACCTTTTTTTAAAAAAAACCAAACAAGCAAGATTGCTGTAGGATGAGGTTTAATGGCAAGATTGTATCATTTAGCTGTGAAAACAGGCTAGCTTTGTTGTTTTTTCTGACTACAAATACGTTTTTGTGCCCTGTAGGAAGTGCCTGTACTGTCAGACTTGTGAGAAACAATATTTATAAGATAGTTGTAATTAAAGACATTTAGTTATTTAAGAGATTTCTTCTATAGAGGACAAAAAAGTCAGGATTGATCAGCAATTTTGAGTGTGCTTCAGCAGCTGATAATTCGATTGAAACAGCTGCAGTTGAAGTAAAAGCTATTTTGTAAAGAAGATAGTTCTGCAAGCTGTGTGTTGAAAAATAAATCACTAAAATGTGTTATTGAAAAGATGTAAGTGAGCATAACATATAGTGACAGTTGGATATGTGAGTCACTATTGACTCTGCATTTTATCTCTAGGAATTACTTCACTCCCAGGAGAATAAGTGCAGGCTCATAAAAACAACTAAATAGCTATCTGAATAGCTGCATAGCTTCTAATACAGCATTGAATCCCAGGGCATCATTCACCTGGTGAATTAAATTAATAGATTGATAGACATAATATTTTAAAAAGACAGGAAGCAGCGCCGTCTCCGACCAGGTCCTGTGCGAACAGTATTTTGGGGTGAGAAAGAGTTGCTGGTCGGTAGCCAGCTGCTCCACAGCGCAGTTGTGTCACTTCTCTCAGCGTCCTGGTCATAGGAGTCCGACATCTCGGATGTCGTTATGCAGACTCGGGTAATGAGAGCTGGAAGAGGTCATCCCCACGTTTACTTGGAGCCACGAAAGGATGGCAGACCTTACCTGGTCTTTGCATGGGTGCTTTGGTTAACCCGCCCCCCACCCCTTGCCATCCCCAGCGTTCCCTACTCTCGCTGTTGTTACAGTTTCATGACTTCGGATGGGAGGGTTCCTCTTGTTTGGCTTCTACCCGGCCCCGTGGCAGCTTTGTGAAGAGGAGGAGGAGGAAGAAAGAGTTAGTTGTTTGTCTGATCTTCCCACTTCTGACAGCTGGCCAAATAACTTGTGTAGTATCAGTTAGGTATCAAAACTCTTCTCAAGAGATGAAAAGTGTCTAGTTCTGTGTGGTTTATCTCCAGAAGAGGAGGGAGGATGTATTAGAAAAATGCTTATTGTTACTTGCTCTTTTACGCTTTCACTGTAATGTTTACCGGTTGCTTTTTTTCAGTGGCATGGGAATTCATAGTGTTTATTGATCTAGTGCCCTGGTTTGACATCTGGGAAATAGCAGTTCATTTGAGAATAGTATCTGTAAGAGTATCTACCTTAAGTATATAACCTATGAAATCTTTCTTTAGTTAAGTTTCTGCCTGAAATAGTTTTCTTCTGAAATATGAGAGTTTGGGCTTCTGATTATCTTACAGCTCTCCAGTTTACAGGTAACAAAAAAGTAATTATGTATACAAATATCTACTTCTAAACTCATATGGGACCATTTTTAATAATTTCTTTAAAAAGTGATAGCAGGACATACTGAAAGGTAGATGGTATATGCTTGAAAAAAATTTCTGTAGCACATGCTTGTAGCATAGGTGAAATTATATTTTATGGCATACTATTCCACTTGCATTACTGTTGTCCAAATATTGCTAAACTTCGCCCCCACACATATTTTAATTTTTTTTCTTCTCTTTCTTGTTCTCTTTTGTGTATGACATAGTGCACTACTACTTATCTCAAGGTCCTAATAGATTCACCAGGTAAAGTGAGTAGTAATATAGAGGATAAGTAGAAAAGTTCACTTTTTATAGGTGAATGTTAATAAACAGCGTGGGCTTTGGTTTTGGTTTTGCTCTTCTCTCCTTAGGACTTGAAGTGACTATAACCATTTCTAGCCAGGTCCTGTTTCTGAAATAACCAGCAGGCCAATGTTGGTGGGAAGAGGGGAGGCTGAATCTGGCTTCTATCAGGAAAACCTGTGGTTTTCATGGCTTGTTTGCAGGTCATTTCAAGTTTGTGCCAGTTTTGAGATGCATCAAAGAATGGACACACAAGGGTGTTTTTTTTAGTTGTTGAGGACACTTTTGCCAAATAGTGCTGATTTAAAGGCATGTCAGTATTACGATTTGGTGTTTCTCCTTCAGTATTGCAATTAGGCGTTTCTCCTTAATTTAGTTTTTAAGAATCTAAAATTTAACATTTATGTAGGTAGGAAGTAATGAGATTTGGCAAAGCATGCAGTTACTTCTCTGCATATAAAAACACAAATGCAGCTGTTCTGGGTTCTTTTATCAGTATGTGTCTGCCTGGAGTTCAGGCTGGTATCTCAGGTCGGCCCAAGTAGATTGCAGGTGGCTGTGGGTGGATGTGTTTTCCTTAGTTGCCATTTTCATAATGGGAACGCTTACTTACTGGTACTGATTGAAGTGCGTGCTGAAGAGCCCCTGGAATCACTGTTTTCTGGATATCTGTCTGAATTCTGAATGATTGCTCTGATGTTGGTCCCTATGCTTTATCAGCCTTCTAAAATTTGTTTACATATGACTGAGGTCCTGAATGTCTCATATGAATTGTAAAGCCCATCTGGGTGCTGTATACAAAACCAAAAACTTTCAGAACAAACCCAGAATTCAATCTTTTCCTCCAAATTCTTACTGAGTGATTCCATTGACAGCAGTGTGTGTATCTCTTCCCAGTCCCCTTTTTTTCCCTTGGCTCATTTCCCTGACGGGGATATGGTTTTCAGAGAAGCACACAGAGACCAAGCAACAAGATCTCCTCCTGGTTTTAGGTTCGTGAAAACAAATATTTCTCCTTTAGCAATAACATACTTATCAATGCTATCATTATGGCATATTTTAAAATATATTGCTAAAATCCAAAACAACAGTATTTATGGTGCTGTGCTTTTACAAATGCACTTGTTTTGCTTTAAATGGTATTTATAGAATGCTGCTGCTACTTTGAAAGTGTGGTAAAGAATGAAATCTCTTTTCATTAGTTCTAGTATTCTATATAGTTCTATATATCTAGTATTATATCTAGTTAGTTCTATATATCTAGTATTAATGCCCGTGTTCAGTTTCTGAAGAAGTCTATTAGCAACACAACTAAACATCAAAGTCACTTTGTTAGCATAGCATAATGGTTGGTTACTTACCTTTTGGGCACTACAAGGTTTCTTCAGAGATGCTCCTTTCATAGCCCCAAATCTGTAGAAGGTTTAAACTTCCTCTTCTCTGCTCAGCTTCACTTAGCTAAAATAGCTCCTCTTTGCAGGCAGGAAACAGTGATGCAATCTAGCTACTTCGGAGCATTTATTGGTCATACTTAACAGCTAGCATTTTGCGTATGTGTGGTGTCTGTGAACTGATATTTCTAGTACCTTTCAACAGGCAAGCTTTTATAATATTTCCACTGTGGTCAAACTGGGTTGTTGTGCTACGTATCTTTAAATGTTTGTGATGTAAGGTGAAAGTTGTTAATACTTGCATGCAGAGGTATCTGCAAGAGCATGCTTCTCGTCTGGCCAAAGTTCCTAATTAGCACAATATAAATCTATTTTCTTTGGGGTATAGTCTATTTTTTTTAATGGAAATTCCCATTTTATTTATATTGCCTTGGACAGTAGTCAGTCTGAAAGTGACAGAAACTTGCTACATTTGAAATGAGAAGTTCGATTCACTTGGATACACGGCTTCCTTTATGCCTGGATTTACTACATTTTACTAACACAACAGCAGTATTTCTGTATTTAATTGCTGTTTATAACAATAGTGTGCCTATTTAAGGGCTCTGTAGAAAAATGCTGTACGAGGAGAGGTTTTTTGGCCTTTATTACAGTGGTGTTAAATCTCTCAACTGCCATTGCAGCAGACACCTTTGGTGGGATGAGAGTATTCACAAAGACTAATAGACTAATTTCCTGTGTTTTCTCTTTGTCAGTGCGAAAAAAAGATCCAACCATTTAAGGAGCCATTCAGAGAAAGAGAACTTTAGCTCCACTTCTCTGGTCATCATTCTTTGGACACACTGTGGAGGAGAGTTTGTTACCTCTCTGGCCTCTGTTATTTCTCCCCAAATGAAGCAGAGATGTGTGGTGAGGAAGGGAGCAGTGGTGTTTCAGTCTCCTCCTGGTGTGCAATCGAGAATTTTCCAGGATGAGCACGTGATGCCAGGTGCAACAAAGTCCTGCAGTTCAGATGGAGCCAGAATCGGGTTTATTTCTGAGGATGTCTTTCTTTACTCACTGTAAGCATAATGTAGGTAGCTGTCATGGTGTAACCCCTGCCAGCAACTAAGCCCCATGCAGCTGCTTGCTCACTCCTCCCCAGTGGGATGGGGGAGAGAATTGGGAGAGTAGAAGTGATAAAACTTGTGGGCTGAGATAAAAACAGTTTAATAGGTAAAGCAAAAGCCACATACAAAAGCAGAGCGAGACAAGGCATTCATTCCCTCTGCCCATGGGCAGGCAGGTGTTCAGCCATCTCCAGGAAAGCAGAGCTCCAACACATGTAATGGTGACTTGGGAGGACAAACACCATTGGTCCAAATGTCTCCCCCTTCCTTCCTTCCTTCTTCCTCCAGCTTATATGCTGAGCATGACATATTCAAAACCTTCTGGGACACAATCCTGTACAGACTGTTCTAGGTGCCCCTGCTTTAGCGGGAGGATTAGACTAGATGATCTCTGCAGGTCCTTTCCGACTCTCAACTTTCTGTGACCCTGTGATGTCGTATAGTATGGGCTATACCTTTGGTCAGTTGGGGTCAGCTGTCCTGGCTGTGTGTCCCCCCCCAACTCCTTGTGCACTCCCAGTCTACTCACTGGTGGGGTGAGGTGAGAAGCACAAAAGGCCTTAGCTCTGCTCAGCAATAGCTAAAACACAGTTTCCAGCACCAGTCCAAAACACAGCCCCATAGTAGCTACTACGAAGAAAACTCTATCCTAGCCCAAACCTGCACGGTAGGTGATCCTCACTTAGTGCTAAAGACAACTTCCGTGGAAAATACCCTCTCTGGTGGAGTCATGTAGTTTATCTCAGTTGAATGGGTTTGTGGTAGTAAGGTATTTGCATAAGTAGGTGTGCTGGGTGAAGTAAATCCCAGGGAGGGACCTGGGTATGGTTTTAGTATGTAAATTATTGGTATCTTTAAATATTTGCTCTTTCCTGTTTAGCTAAACTAGAACTAAACTTAATTTTTGTGATCATTCCAAAGACCTTTTAAATACAATGAGCTGCAAATCCTACCCAATCTATCTTATAGAAATATAGATCTATTAAAAATTGGTTAGTATTTTAGGATTAAGGAGTATCTTAAAAGGACTAACCAGTGTTGAAAATTCTTCAGTGGCTTTATCACTAGCAAAACAGCTCCAGGGCATTGCTCCAGCAGGGTGAGTGATTTATACTGTTTTCAGGTTTAGTGAAAGCTCATTGAAATTCAGCGACATATATTTTTATTTTTAAAACTGTTTAAAGAAGAGTGTGTGACTCCTGGAAGTGAATAACTAGGCTTTTGAACTCTTGTAGGCAGAGAGAGTGCTTTATTTTGAGGAAAAAAATAGGTGAATGTACCAAAACCAACCCTTAGCTGAATGTGGGGAGCGGTGGAAAGAAAGTCCTAATGGATTTGGATGGAAACCAAGCGGATGTTACGGCTGGGATCGGAAAAGCTCTGTATGCAGCGAGCTGCCTCTTGGCTTGCTGTCTTCTTGGCAGAGGGTGGGCAGGGTGATGAGGCTTTACAGTTTGTCTCTCCGCAAGCAGCTGATGTGGGGAAGCTGTGCCTGTTGTGGGTGGCTGGACTCAAGTCTCACAGTTTGCGCAGAGGGTAACAACAGCCCCGTTGAGCAGCTGAAGCGTTGGAGGGGCAGCAGTGTGCTGGAAAGGGGTGGTTTTGCTGCCAACCAGCGCGTGCTCAGTCTTGTCTAGATGCTGGGGCTGGCAGCGGCTGTGGGGCGATGGGCATTTGGGTGCGAGCACCCCAGTGAGAAGTCGCACTACCTGTGATTTAGCGAGCGGCAGTGGGGCACTCTGCCATGCCGCAGTCCCCTGGCGCTTTGGTTTCTGCTGTAGGAAGCACCTGACGCTATTTTTGTTTTCTTCTCATTCTGTACCTTTTGATCAGCTAGAGATGGGTGTCTTGCATTGGTTTCCCTCAGATGGGTGAGTACTTCAGCTGTCCAGCTTTTACTGAAATAAATGCTCAGTGCTTTCCAGGGTCTTTTTTTGCTATTCTGAAGTTCGAGACTCAAAGATAATTGTTTTAGTTGAGTTCAGTTGCGCTAAAAGCTGGGTTTGAGTAGTTAGAAGCAAAGCGAATGTACTTCATGTCTGAGGCTAAGGCAGAGCACAGATGTAGTCTGTTAAGGTGCTGAAGGGGTTGTCTTCGCACTGGTGCTTTTGCAGGGGTAATGTACTGCTGGGTCTTTCTGTTTCAGTTGTGGCGCATGTTTTAGCTGTCACTTTACCGTGTCGTGTCAACTTTGGCCAGCTGATCAGGGAAATTCAGCATGCAGAGGGAGCAGAAAGATCACCCCCCACTTTGGTTCAGTTTGGAGCAGGCTTGAGCTTGTGGTCTCCTTCTCCTTCCAAACTTTCTATCCTTTGGACCTATTAAAAAGAAAGAACTGAAGCTTTTTGCACAGTCCAGTGCACCAGCGGCACAGGAAGCACCTCTCCCTTGTGTCAGCTTAGCATCATCCACGTTTGCTGTTGAGGGTGAGTTCACATGCAGTTTTGGGCTACTGTTCTCAAACTTGATGAAATTGTGCTCCATTTTTCATTCCCGTGCAGCGTGGTGTCATAGTGAAGGTTTAAGTATAGAATGCTAGTTAAAAGTTGTCATGGCACTGAATGCATCAACTTACTGCAGTTGTTTCTGGTTTGGCTGTATACGTGTTCTTCAGAGTTTGCGTCACAGCATGGCTGTCCCTCCTCTCCCGCTCCTCAGCCTGCCAGTCAGTATAAATGCTGTGTGCAGCGGAGCTAGAGGAATGGGGAGCAGAGCACCTTAAGAGCACTGCAACCTACTTAGCTGTACCTGACACATCCTATTTTACTTTCTCTTCGGTGTTTTGCCAGGATTTGATGTGGCTTGAGGGATGAGATCCTGATTTTTTTCCTTAAAAACAAAACAAAAAAAGCAAGGAAAAAACCCCCACAAAACCAAAAACAACTCCCAAAACCCCAATCATTGTGTTTCTCCTGGTTTTGGTGGTTTGTTTTGTTTAGGGCTTTTTTTTCCTTCCTTCTCGGGTACAGCCAGGACACACCCTACATAAATACCCTGAAAATATACAGTACATTTGGCCTAAAGGTTTGTCTGTTCAGCAGTGTCAGCCTTTGAAAGAAGAAACACTTCAAAAACTATTTGTCATGAGAGTTACATCTCTTAAAGATGGCTGAAAGCAGGGTAGTGGACTAGAGACAGTGGTTTGCTACAGACAGCAGTCTCAGAGTGTCTAGTTAACAGCAGATATCAGCATAGCTCCGTGCTTGTTGATGAACCCACATTGCCTTTGGCAGATTCCTTGAAATGTTGTATCTGTGTTCTGCTTTCCACCTGTGGTCTGTTGTGTTGGGGAGCAGATTTTTTTTTACCCCCAAAATTTGCAGATTCTCAAGACAAATAGTTAATAGCTGTGATGAATACACACCTTTTTTCTTTCCTTTTTTAAATCACCCAGCACTGTCAGGAACTTAGCCATGAGTTGTTCCAGTTTGGAAGTGTATAGGAGAGCTTTCCCAAATACTCCTTCCTTACTAAGTATGCGGTGAGTGACATTTTTACTATTAAACTGCTCTTAAAAGTGTCAGGTGTATCAGAGTACTGTTCTGAAGCGAGAATGAGCTGTGCAGGTATTTCAGCTGCAGTTAGCCCTGCCCTTTAAATCTGAGGGCACCTTGCTGTGTGCCATGTTCCTGTGCGTGTCCCGTTCTGGCAGGTAGCTTGCTTTATTAAAGTGACAGCCTTCTGCCTGTGCCACCTGTCTCTGGCTCGGGTTAGCAAACACAATGATGTATCAAGGTCATGAAGCTGTGGTGGAGTTGGGCTGACACCACGAGAGGGAGCGTTCGAGATGGTAAAGGGGCTGGCATGATCCGGAGTGGGACAGAGCAGCTCAGTTGCTGCCACAAGCAGTGACTCCGGTTAGTTTGGATCTCTGCAGGGCAGGGTTGCTTGGTGTGCAGGCTCCACACTGTCCTTGGAGTACAGTGGAAGAGAAGTTGAGTGTGAGTATGCTCAGTGCACCAGAATGCTGGGACAAGGCCAGGTGATGCAGAGAGCTGGCAAGGGAAGGCAGCAGAGCTGGCTGCGAGCATGTGACTTTAGTGAAGTCCCTGCCTTTGCAGGTACGGAGCTAGGTCCTGTCAGAGGACTCTATACTCTCTGACCAACTATTCAACTGCATATATGTGGTTTTTATACACACATGTGCACTTTAAAGGGAAGGAGATGAAAATCCTGAGCTCTGTCATGACGAGAAGCCTGGCAGAACGAGGCAGGGCATAGATGTGAAGTTCAGTAATTTAATCAGCAGTTTTCCCTGCGTAGACATTGTCTTGGTAAGGAGGGCTGTGAGAGGATGGGCCAGTAAAGCAGCACTGGGACATGTTTGCCTCGTATTCTCCGGCCTTTTCATCCTTGGCCTCCAAATCATACTGGCTGTCAGTGCGGTTTTGTTTTTGCCCTAGGACATCTGGGACATTGCTTTCATTTGCTTGTGCCTGAGCTCTGTGCTGTGGTCATAGCGGCCACCAAATTCACAGCCCATACCCAAACAAGAGTAAGTGCAAAGCTTGTTTTGAATGAGGTGCGGTAGAGGAAGAAAGGGAAGTGAAGGTGGTGGGATATTGGATGTCTCAGTAGTCCTCCTTTCTAATTTGACGGCTTCTGGAGGTAACCAGAAGAACTATACCACCAACCCATGGCTCACAGTGCTCTAGGCAGATGATGTAGTAGTTCCTTTCCAAGATGATGGGGCCTCAACTGACCCAGTTATTAGGCAGGTGCTTAGTGCGGTATCTTTTGCTAGTGATGCTGGGTCTGGATTCTGTTTACTGCCAGGCAGCTTTTGGCCCAATGCTCATCCAGACCCGTGCAGAGATCTCGGACATTTGAAAAAGGAGCTTGGCCTCCAATGAGAAGCAGGTTTGTGAAACCTGTTTTGACCTCTGCTGTGTTGAAGATGCATTACTTCATCAATGCTGCCATCTACGGACCTTCAGCTAGCATAGCAACAGATCTTGGGAGCAGAAGTAGAACTGGCAAGTAGTGCAGGTGCAACACGGTCATGCCTTCACATACCTTCACTGCTTCTTCACCCGTTGTGCAGGAAAACGGATTATGAAGAGTGAGAACCACTTTGACCCCCCCATGGAAAGGAGGTACTGCATGGCATGAAAACTTTGATCGTTCCTGTAACCGTAGGACTGCAAATTCTGCTGTGACTCAGAGTTACATGTTATACAGGTCTCCCACTTGTGTTTCTTTATGAACAAGAAGATACAGTTCTGAGAATGAGCTGTAAGCAAAGACTTCTGTACTGTGTATAGTCTGAATTGGCTCTGGAAAAGTGAAGAATCAGAGATACCTGGTGGTAGAAGGGAGGACTGGAAACAGCATTTGCCATTCTTCTGTCGTTATTATATTACACAAGGATAAAACCTGAAATTAAAAATTAAGCAGCCCTGTGTTTTTAAAGCAGATCACCTCCTTATTTTGTTGTGTTTTATTTGTCTGCTTTGCCTCTATCAAAATAATACCAAAACAGTAGCAACCACAATTTTTACCATAGCACCTCATTTTTCTGAAGTGGGTATTTGTGTCCTAAAGGTTTTTTGATTAAGTTATTTAATGAAAATAAACAAAGCCTTATTTTCTATGACAGAACAAGGGGCCTCTTTTTTAGCTTAATAGCTGATCCTTGAAGATTATTTTCAGTCTACATGTGGATGAGCAACTCTAAGAAAAACAACTTTTCTTTCTGTCTTTACTGGCAGCTTATGAGGAGGGGAGGGAGGAGGAGGTTCTCCCTTCTTTTTCAGGAAGTAGCGACACCTTGTTTGTTCCTCATGTTCAACCATAGTAAAGGAAGACGGGGATGTGGAAGTCCCTTTGGAATTTAAAAGGAAATCCTGCATCTAATTGTAGCTGCCTGTGCCAAACAATTCTATACAAATTATAACTTTGGCTATTGTTTGCAAATCGGCTTGCTGTCGGAGGTGCCCCATGTCACTTGATCTGAAGGAAAACAATGTTATTACATCCTAGAAACATCAGTTGTCTCCTGTCTGTAGAAGTTCTGCTAGGAGCATTGCTACCATATTTTTTGTTTTTAGGATTTTTTGATGGAATTTAGGATTTTTGGAAAGGATAAGAGATCCTTTCATATCCATTATATGAAAGGATCTCTTATCCATTCATATAATGGATAAAATATCCCCCTCCATCACAAAAAAGAACTGCTCCCATTCTGGTGATGGTCTATCTCTTCATATTTGCAAGGCAGCTAATTATTTGATTGGAGTGAAAGAAAAAAGAAGAATGACAGGTGATAATTCTTCAAAGCAATTCAAATTAATATGAGGAGATAATGTCATATTTTTCTGCAAAATAAATAGTGTGCGATTGCTCTGAGGACAAAGAGGAGAATGACGGTAACTGAGTAACTTCACAAAGGTCTTGAAGTGACTAATGCTTGATGCCTGGAACTCCTCTTGATTTACTGAAGTAATGGACAGAGGTTGATTCAGTAAGTTCAGGGGGTTTCTGAGAAAGGACAGGTGTATGATGGAGACTTTAAAAACAAATACATGAGACACAAAGCAGTGCTTACGGTTAGTTAAAAAAAAAAAGGAATGTGGTTGCTTCACTAAAAAATTAAGAAATTAGAACACCTCTTTTTCAGCATTAAAGGACTTGGCAAAGTTTCTATATAAATACGATTTTTGGTATTACTTTCTTTTAAAATTTCCTCTGCTTTTATTTCATGCTTACTGAACACTCTCCTTTTGTTTAGTCATCACTTTGCTTCAGACGGCTTGGTCTGTAGTTGTGAAAAGGGTTATAAAGTGGTCTTAATGGGGAAGTATTTTTTTGCAAAGAAATCATTTCTCTGCTACAACTCTTCTGTTTTGTCGTGAACAAGCTAAACAATTTCCTGCCAGCAGCTTGAGCCTTGGAATGCTTAGAGCTCTCTCTGGAAAAAGAAAAGGTGAGCTACAGACAAGAATCAGAAGAAAGTGTGAGTGGTGCCTTGACCAAAACAAACAAAAATGTGGGAAGTGTTTTAGTTTTCAAGTATTGTGAAGTATTGAGCTGTAAGATGAACATTAAAACATCTTTTTGCTAGTCCTTAACCTCTAATGACATGTTGCGGTGTCTGTTACAGTGCGCTAATTATAGTGTTATGAGATTTTGATTTATTTTTTTTTACCAAAAATTCAAAAGTTGTTTGAAAAATGACCCTGCCAAAAATAACATTTACTATAGAAGTGGACTAACAGGTAGCCAATTACAAGACTGTTCTATAGAATTGAGCTCAAAATCTTGAACAGTGGATATATATAAGTTGCATTTCAGTAGTTAGTTCCAACTGATCTGCCTCTACCATGAAAATAGGTCATAATAAATGAGGCAAAAATAGCTTAAGAGGTTTGCAATGTCAATCATCATAAATTGCCATCCTTTGGCTCTGTTCTGACCAAGCTTTCTGCTAAATACAGATACTGAGAAAAGACACATCTGAAACGGACTGCCCAGAGAGGTGGTAGATGCCTTTTCCCTGGAGGTCTTCAAGGCCAGGTTGGATGGGGCCCTGGGCAACATTGTCTAGATCCAGGCCTGGATGTTGGTGGCTCTGCCTGTGGCATAGGAGTTGGAACTCAATCCTTGGTGTCCCTTCCCACCCAGACCATTCTGTGATTCTGAGATTCAGTGCTTAAATCACTAGGGCGCTGGAAGTGAAGACCCTTTTCAGCCCCTCACATAATGAGATATGCCCTTGGGATTGATTATGTGTGGACCTTTGCCTTCAGCAGTTACCCAGCATGTAGTTCTGGGTTTCTGTTGCCTGACTTGGAAACCTCTGATGTCCCTTTGAAGGGACAGAAACCTTATGCCTTGAGTTTCCCAGGCTTTGTACCAGACATGGAACAGCTTTTGGATAGGTGGGTGTGATGGTTTTGCAATGTGGCTTCTTCAAGAAGCAGCTAGAAGTGTCTTAGGGGTCCAACAAAGCAAATCCCGGCTGGGCTCCCAAGGCCAAACTCCCAAACCCTGTTACTGACAAGGCTGCCCAGACCAATCAGTGCCGGTTCCAGGCCTCTGGGAATCACATTTCAGAGAGAGAAAAACCCAAACTGCTGCTTTTGCCACCAGAGAGGGGAGTGAGAAGATGTCAGAAACTTTGCAGGCACCAAGGTCAGTGAAGGGGGGGAGGAGGAGGCGCTGAGAGAAGATTCCCTGTGGCCTGTGGAGAATACCATGGTGAAGTGAGTGTCCCCCCTGCAGCCCATGGAGGACGAAGAGACCCCACTTGTAGCCCATCAAGAGGTACCTGGCCCGGGCAGGAGCCCACCATGGAGCAGGGGGAGGAAGATGGAAGAATCTGTGACCTACATTGGAGCAAACCCCTGGCAGCACCTGCAGCCACAGAGAGAGATAAGAGGTAGAGCAACTGCAACCACTGGGGCAGTTGGTGAAGAGCTGAGGCCCCATGGGAGAGGACTCACATGGAGTTCATGGAGGACTGTCTCCTGCATGTGGGATGCCCCCTTTTCCAATTTTCTGAAGATAACAAAGAGGTTGGACAGGATGCAGACAAATTAATTGTGATGTACCACTCCATCGGAGAGGCAGATTTCATTCAAGACCATCTCAGCCAGCAGTGTAGTCATGTCACAGCTGGTGCTTAGCATTTCGGCATTGCTTCTCAGCCTGGGAATAGCTTTTGGGATTGGTAAAGCAGGTCCAGTAAACTATAATAAGAAACAGTCAGTGAAAAGAAGCACTCATTCTCTTGCAGTTCTTAAATGGACTTATTTTCCTTTGGTGTGTGACAAAATAGCTGTTTTAAAACTTTTTGTTTAAAAACTGTCAGGTTTTTTACATTTTTAGCTACACGTCTTTTACATGCAAGAAAATAAAATCAGTTGCATAAAGAGATATTCAGCAGTAACCTCTGCTGCTCTGCGAAAATCTTTTCAGTCCCTTGTCACCAGAGTTTTGTCAAGGGCTTTATGGGAGAGGTGGGTGGTTTGTTGGTTTGTTTTGCCTTCGCGTAGTGATCCTTTTTGGTAAGGACATACTTTTCTCACATGACAGCTCTTTGAGTCTGTGGTCACCAGCTCTTTTCACCTTTTGTATAAACCATATTTTGGTAGCTCTGGTTCTTCCAGAAGTGTGAAAGAAGATTCAGTGTGTCTGAAGCAGTGTAACATCCTATGCTTTCCCTCTTTTCTTTTGAAGTTTCTCCTCAGACTTCATCCTGGATTCCTACATCACTTGTCAGAAAATCAGCTGACTGGTGTTTCATCTAAACCCTCATATTCCTACAGCCTGGGGCCTTTCTGTGCCTCCTGGATGTCAAATGCTTTTTTATTATCATTAT
>VXBZ01007747.1:40965-54430 GCA_013399135.1 Heliornis fulica | reverse complement strand
CCCACACCCCCACTGTGGGTGGGTCACACCGTGCAGTGGGTGACATGTGGTGTCCTGAGCCTGGGGGGTCTGGTACCCCGGGTGGGCATGGGGCAGGAGATGGGATATGGGGTAGAGGATGGGATGTCATGGGGAGCAAGACCCTCTGTGGGAGCCTGTCCTCGGGGTACACCCCTCCCCACCCACCTTTGTTGCCAGGGAGAAGCCACACTACCCAAACCTCACCCTGAGGGCTACTCTGGACCCCCCTCTCCCTCCCCCTGGGTGTGGGTGCTTACCCAGCACCTCTTGAGCCAAGGGGGCAACAATTAAAAGACCACCAAGTGCCTTCAAGCCCCCCTCCCTCTTGCAGCAACCCCTCACCCTGCCTGTAGCAGCTTCAGGGGGCTGAACCTCCAAACCAAAGAGAAGCCCCCAAGGGGGAGTCCCCACCCACCCAGTACTCCATGGCTGAGAGCACCCACCCACTCCCACAACACTGGTTTTTAGGGTGTTACATCTTCCTGAGGGCAGTGACCTTGCTCAGCACCAAGCCAGCCCCAGCCCCAGGACCCAGCATGACCACAGCCGAGGTTCATCCCTTCCCAGGATCAGTCCCAGAGTCTTCCCACCAGCACAGCCCAGGGAGAGCAGGGATAAGGAATCCCTGCTCCATATCCATTTCCAAGCAGGGGGCAGGGTCTCCCAGCAGGTGCTGTTTCTGGTGGAGAAGCAGGAGGTGGTGGGATGGTGGTGGCTTCCCAGGTGGGAAATGGAAGCCACCATGCTTGGGAAGGGCTTTGGTGCTCCGAGACAGGTCCTGTCTCCAGGCTCAGGGGAACCAGGAGGGGAAATCCCCAGGGCACCCAGGGGTGCTCAAACCCCTGCCCAGGGTGTCCATCAGCCTCAGCTCAGGTCACCCCAGCTCCTGCCCCCACCTGTATTCCTGCCCAGATGCTGTTTTGAAGACGAATCACTAATCTGCTGCTGTGTTTTAGGTGATGCTGCATTTAGAAACCATCTGAGATGGTGAAAAGGAAAAGAAAAAAAAAAGAGAGAAATAAGAAAGAAAAAAGTACATAAAGCCCTTCCTTAATTTTTCAGCTCTGGCCTTGGCAGGCACTGGGAGGGGAGGGGTGGGTACATGGGTTTTTCTCATGCTTGACTCCTGTCTGGGACTGCAAGCCCCCCACCCAAGTCCACGGTGGGACACACTCCATCACCAGCCTCAGCCCTAAGGGGAACTAAGGAAAATCTGAACAGGAGCTCATGAGCACAAGCCCCAGTGATCCCATGGAGCTGTGGCCAACTGGAAACCACAGCTGGAGGGGTTGGAGGAAAGCCCTGCTTCTCCCCAGGGGTCAGCTCAGCCCCCAGCCCAGGCAGGGACTGTCAGCGCTGAGCCAGCCCTTGCTCCACACACAGACATTCCCACTAACTTAGACTGGTTTGGGTGGGAAGGGACCTCAAAGCCCACCCAGTCACACCCTGCCATGGGCAGGGACACCTCCACTAGCCCAGGTTGCCCAAAGCCCCATCCAACCTGGCCTTGAGCCCTGCCAGGGATCCAGGGGCTCCCACAACCTCTCTGGGCAACCCGTGCCAGGGCCTCACCACCCCAGGGCAGGTTTTTCCCTCAGATCTCAGGTTTTGTGGTACTCTTCACCCCACACTGCCTCTTTCTGCACTGGGCTGCAGCATCCAAAGGGTTTTTAAGTCTGTAGACTGGATTTCCTGGGAAGACACAGAACCTGTTAGAGCCCCAGTCAGCCCACCTCACCCCCCCTCACCTCCCCAGCTGCAGCACCCAGCCCCACGCTGTCACCCACGAGGCTTCACCAGAGCAGATGTCTTTTGGGGGAAAAAGAACAAATCTGGGACAAAGAGCAGTGAGTGTCAGGACTCAGCAGAGACCTGCTCGATCCCAGGGGGGCTTGACCTAAGCTGACAGAGTGATTATTTCAGGGGGGGGAGGCAGAAATGACCCCACGGGTGTCCATGTGAAAACACTCCCTGCCAGACGAGCCGCCGTCTCGCAGCCCTGAGCTCCCGCAGGGACCAGCCTGGGTGAACAACCCCGCATCTCCCGCTGCACAGGGTCGGCCCCAGGCAGCCCTGAGGAGAAGAGCCATGAAAACCCACCCACGGCTCGGCCAGGGGCGCCTCTCCCGGCGGGCAGCCCCGGGATGTGTCAGACAGCAGCTCTGCTCCTTCCCCTTCCTCATTCACCGGTTCTCGCTGCCGCATCCCGCCGCCGCACGGAGCTCTCTCAAGGCTGCCAGGTCGGGTAAGGCGTAAAAGCAGCTTTTGCTACTGACACAGGGGGAGCCTGGGGAAGGGTCTGCCCGGACCCAGCTGGGACAATACAGCCCATTCCCCTTCCCACACCCGGCAGAGCTCCTGTGTCTGAGTCATAGGAATCACAGAATCCCAGGAGCTGGAGAGGACCTCGAAAGATCATCCAGTCCAACCCCACTGCCAGAGCAGGATCACTGAGATTAAACCACAAAGGAACATGTCCAGATTGGTCTGGAATGTCTCCAGAGAAGGAGAGTCCACAACCTCTCTGGGCAGCCTGTCCAGGGGCTCCATCATCCTCACAGGAAAAGTTTCTCCTTATACTCACATGGAACTTCCTCTGCTCCAGCTTGGACTCATTGCCCCTTGTCTGATCACTGGCCATCACTGAGAAGAGCCTGGCTCCATCCTCCTGACACTCACCCTTGACATATTTATAAACATTAATGAGGTCACCCCTCAGTCTCCTCTTCTCCAAGCTAAAGAGATCCAGCTGCCTCAGCCTGTCCTCAAAAGGAAGATGTTCCACTCCCTCCATCATCTTGGTGCCCCTGCGCTGGGCTCTTTGAAGGAGTTCTATGTCCTTCTGGAACTGAGGGGCCCAGAACTGGACACAATATTCCAGGTGTGGTCTCACCAGGGCAGAGGGAGAGGAGGACCTCTCTTGACCTACCAACCACACCTCTTCCCGAAGAGGATACATCAGGCAGGGCAGGAGGTCTGGGAGCCTCTTGGTAAAGGTCCCAGCTGGTGCTTCAGCCACCTCCTCCCCAGAGCTGAGCAAGGCCCATGCACCGAAATGCTCACCCACAGCCTGTCATGAGCAGGGACATCTTCACCTAGACCAGGCTGCTCAGAGACTCATCCAACCCAACCTTCAACATTCCCAGGGATGGGGGACCTACCTCCCCCAGCTCCAGACACCCTGCTCCAGCACCTCACCCCCTCAGCACAGACCTTTTCTTCCTTGTATCAAGTCTGAATCGCTCCTTTTTAAATTTTAAACCATTTCCCTTGTTCTGTGGCTACAAGCCCTGATGAAAAGCTTGTCCTTGTCTTTCTTCCAAGCCCCTTTAAGCATGGAAAGGACACAGGGCCTCTTGGAGAAAAGCTTTCCCTGAGGGGAAGCCACACCAACATCACTTGGGACAATGTAACACCCACCACAACAGGTTTCAGCAAACAGGAGAGCAATTGAAGAAAATATTGGTAAAGCTGTTGGAGACACACCACACCTTTGCTTCCCCCAGCTCACCTTGGCCGAGCCACTTCCTGGGTCATGTTTTCAGCACCTTCTGCAGAGACTTCACAGAACACTTTGAGTCCAGGAAAGCAGCGATTCAAACAGCAAACACTCCACTTTCAGGACAGTCAGGGAAGTTTATTCTTAAGTTTCCATGGCCACATATAAAGTTGCAAACAAAACACCATGGCTGGGCCAAGGGAAATGCTGGCTTAGGAACATCTGTCCAGGTGGAGATTTTCCACAGAAAGGGGAAGTCACCCATTAAACAACAGAAGAACAGGCAGCAGTTTGCTTGCTCACAAGCCCAGCTTTCTTTTCCACAGCAGGGCCTCCTCCAAGAGATTGTGACTCATCTGGAAACCACAACCATGCACAGTTTTTGTGAGGAAGCATCCTGCCTGCAGCTCAGCCAGCCTGGCTTCCTCAGCTGCCAGACTCTATCCCTTTCACTACAGCCGAGCGCTCGAGAGCTGAAGATGGAGCCTGACAAGAGCACAACACCCTGGATTTAACCCAGGCTGTCACTTCACCAGATCAGAGACTGCTTTGAGAGGGGAGCTCCTCCACCACCTCAAAGGATCCTCTCCCACAAGGGGAGGGAGGCTCAGCAGCAGGCTGAAGGAATTACCCCACCAAGGGTGGATGAAGAGCCCAGCAAAAGCAGAAGGGCTTTGAGCCTCAGGGCTGGAGGCAAAGCACCTTGTGCCAGGACACTGCAACGCTGCTGCCAAGGTCCACCAGGTGTAGGACTACTCATATTCACCACACAACCTCAGGTTTACAGACCGACTCCAACAACCATCACTTAAGTCTAACCACGGGTATTCCCAGACAAACATGTTCCCAGCTCTGTGAGCTCATCACCCAGAGTGCCACTAACAGCATGACTGCCACAGAGGAGCACAGGACACACCCACATCACAGCAGGAACCACACAGCACAAGGGCTACAGGCAGCACTTCACAGGAGGGACTTGGACCATTTCATCTCTGGGGCTGTGGAAGTCCCAGCTATTTTAACCAAATGATGAACCTCGACACCAGAGCATGCAGGACCTGCCCAAACTGTACTACTAAGTACTGTTCAGCCACAAACCTCCTCCTGGGTGTAAACTGCTACAGCTGAGAAAGTGACAAAACCAGGGCTGACTTCCAAGCGAGGAGAGCTAGGGACAGAGAACATGGTGAAGGTGGAAACAGGCACTCAAGCCAGGTGATAGCAGCACAGTCTGTGACTACAGCGAGGAGTTCCTTCTCCTAAAAACCTCTGGAAGTAGAAATGGCCTGAGAAAGCAGCTGAGGGAGCTGTAATTCCAGGGCTTTTAGCACTGCTGCAGCAGACGTGCTTCTGGAGTACGCACCAGGAAAAGCTATCGCCCACCCAAAGCGCAGGCCCAGCTTCGGAGAACAGGCTGCTCCTGGATGGAACTGAACCACAGCCACCCAAGTTGTGAGCACAGCTCACTAAGAAAACACACAGCTGAGGTTTAAAAGAGAGCTTTAATAACCAGAGGTGCAGCATTGTTCACAGACGACGTCCGCGGCGACCGCCCTTCCTGCGAGTGCTGTCAGATGGGATGGGGGTGACGTCCTCTGTGGGGAACACAACACAACACACCGTCAGCTTCCCAAGGGAACATGTTCCCAGCTCTGCCCAACCCCAGCAGTCACCCTGATGTCCCATGGCAGCCCCAGCAGCCACCCTGATGTCCCATGGCAGCTGGCCACCACAGCAACCACACACCAGCAGAACGAGGGTTCTACAGGAACTTTGGGAACTCACAGAGCTTCTGTGTAAGAAGCAGAAATCCCCTCATCCCATCCCACTGAGGGGGAGCAGCCAGTGCCTTTCCAAAGAAACACAGGGTGCTTGACTGAACTTTCAGAGCAGCCACCATCACTACTCCTTGTGACTCCCCAGTAAGGTTGGGAACTCCCCCTCAAACAGCTGGAGGGACTCCATTACTTTCGAGTCTCCGTCTTAAAGCGAGACCAGCACAATGTTTTTAAGTGATGGAACGGCTCTGGCACAAACAGGATTACATCAGAGGAGCACCAGCATCCTGCTCTGCACCTGGGGTTTCTCTCACAGACAGACACTGGGTCTGGAGGCTGCTCACGCCACCTCCTGGGCAGCCAGCAGCTCCACTGGATCGTACCTCGTACCCACAGTGCTGCCAAGCAGGACATGCCACCAGACACCCCACTGCAAACCACACAGCTCATCCCTGCAAGGCTCCTTCCTCTCAGCAATGCCCCAGAACTACCACACTGGTCTGAGGTTTGTTTAAAGCAGTGAGGCTGGGTGGCCATGACATGGTGCATCACTCACCGATGCGGCCGATCTTCATGCCCGACCGGGCCAGAGCTCTCAGGGCTGACTGTGCACCAGGTCCAGGAGTCTTGGTCCTGGAGGAGAGAATCAGCACTCTTTAATTTCTGACAGGATTCCCAAGTTAAACACACTTCACAAACACCTGGCAATGTTAAAATCATGGTTTCCTCACCCCAAAATATCCATGTGCCAGAGCTCACCCTCCTCCTGTACCCAGAGCCAAACCATCCACACCCATCAGCCATGTGCAGCCCTGTGAGGTTAAACATCTCCATGCTGACAGCACCTCCCCCCCCATCAGGTAAGAGCACACCCAGCTCCAGCCAAGTGAAGACACCCATTCAGGAGGAGCTTGCTGCTCAGTGAGGGATGACACCAGCCAGTCACTACGGTGACAGACACCCCTGGGGCCAAGCTTGAAGACAAGTTCACAGTGCATCTACCAATGGAGGCAGTGCAAAGAAGGGATGTGGTGCAGACTGGCATGGTTTGAAGAGCACACACGTCCCCTGGGAACGCTCAGCCCCTCTCACATACCTGTTGCCACCAGTAGCACGCAGCTTGATGTGCAGGGCAGTGATGCCCAGTTCCTTGCACCTCTGTGCCACATCCTGAGCTGCCAACATCGCCGCGTAAGGAGAAGACTCATCGCGGTCAGCCTTCACCTTCATACCACCAGTTACACGGCAGATGGTTTCCCTGCAGAAGGCAAAGAATACATTAAAAAAAACATCCTTACTCTTCAATCCCCTTTTTATTTTTAAATATTTTAATGTTATCTTTTACTGTATCAATCAAGTACCTCAAACACAATATTCACCACAGAGGAGCACACCACATCACCCTATCTATGTTCACATACACACACCATCTGATCTTAGAGCCCAGCTGATGCTCAAGAACTTCAGGAAAGCCTCTGGCCAAACTTAATTTGTGGTTTCAAAACCAAAGCAGCCAGGTACTGCAGCAAGGTGCCCGGCCTACAGTACTTACTTGCCAGAGAGATCAGTCACATGGACAAAAGTGTCATTGAAGGAAGCAAATATATGGCAGACACCAAACACATTTTCTCCTTCAGCAACCTGAGGTCCCAGGCTGATGACCTGTTCTTCCTTCTTCTCCTTGCCCTTACGAGGTGCCATTTCTAAACAAAAAGAGAGGTAACTATGAGTGAGGGTCGATTTTTTAACATTCTTTTAGAGGATTTATTGAAATTCCCTGCTGCAACCTTTTACCAAGCCACATAAACAGGTTACCAGTAGCAAAATACAGGTAGTAATTTTGGGATACAACCGTGGTTCTTCAATCATCCAGTGGTACCAGCTTGGCTGCACACTCAAGACTGCCACGCACAACAGTTTAGTGGGGTCTCCAGCTGCACTCCACAGCAGGAGCTACTCAAGGTGTGCTTCAGGGCAGCTGATGTCCCCAGGCACCATTGCAGCATGGCTGCCCCTTCGCCTGGTAACCAGAAACACTGAGAACTTCCTCTTGTTCAATTCAGTGATTTAGGGAAACAGAATACCCAACTAATTATGAAAGACCTGGGTACTGTCACAAAGCTCTGACTCTCCAGTTTTCAAGTACTAGCTTGGGTTCCTAGACACTACTGGTCTCCTAACTGGGACTAGCCCATTACAGTAAGTCTTCGTCCTCAGAAGCCTGCACCCAGCAGACAAGGCACTCAGGAGCGCTTGGTCTGACAGCTGGGGGTCCTGGGCATCTGCTGCTTCAGCACAGGAAGGTGGTTCCCTATAGCCCTCTCCTGCCAAATACATGCTAAGAACGGCGCTTTGCACACGAGAAATGGAACACGTTGTGGATATTAACCCAAGCACGATCTACTTCCACCCTCTGCCACAACCCGACGGCCCTCGCTCCACAGAGGAACACTGAGCCCCGACCACGGCCAAGGCCCATCCCCTTCCTCACCAGAAGCTCCACGGACTCTACCGGCCCAGCTGAGGCGCGTAAAGTCCAGCGATACCCGCCCAACGGAGAGAACAAACGCCAGTATTAACCTCAGACAACGACACGACACCGCCCCGGCCGCTCAGGGCCCAACGCGGAGGAGGAGACTCACCGTACCGGGACCGCGTGTGCGCCGGCCCGCAGCCTCGGCCGAGCACAGAGCCACGGCCCTACCTCATATCCCCGGCCATCCACACGCCCCAGCCCGCCCGCCCTCCACCCCAGCCGGGAGCGCCAGCCCTCCCGGGAGCGNNNCCCCGGGAGCGCGCAGCTCCTCCACCCCCCGGCTCGCCCGCGGCCTAGCGTCCCGCTACGCTGGCCGCGCCGGGCACAGTGCCGCACGGAGCCCCAGGCCCGAGGAGACAGGCGGGGACACGGCAGCAAGACGCGGGCGGGGTGGATGGCGATGGATGCAGCGCTACCCCACACTCCCCTCCGCGTCTCTTCGAGGGCCGCCGTGGAAAGGAAGCGGACGGGTCAGGTGGCGGAGGTCATCCCCGCTGCCCCGGAAGTGATAGCGGGAGGAGGCCGAGCGCGGCGGGAAAAGTGGCGCTTCCCCGATCGCAGGCGCAGGTTTATGTTCCCGTTTCGATCCCGCCGCGAAGCCGTAACGGCGTTCCCGGGGGCTCCTGGGCTGGCGCGGATAACTCTCTACCGGGTCCCTCCAAAGATGGTGGCTCAAGCCGCACCGGAGTTCCCTCCCCAAGATGGCGGCGCCACTCACTGCGGGATTCCCTCCCCAAGATGGCGGCGCCACTCGCTCCGGGATTCCCTCACCAAGATGGTGGCGGGTGCGTGTTTTGCGCGCGGGAGCTGTGGAAAGGCAGGCACGGACCGGTTTAAAAAACAGCCGGAGGAAAGCTGGTGTAACGGCAGTGTGCAGCTTGCTTTCCCCTGGGTTGTCGATGCTGCCCGGACTCTGCTAGAGCTAGCCTGCTCTTCCCTGCTGGGCCCTGAGGAGGTGTGGGTGTCCAGGCAGCTCAGGCGGGAGCCCCGGCTGTGAGGAGGTGTAAGTATCTATACAGGGAGGCACATCATGGAGGTTGTAGGATGTGGCAGTCTGGAGTGTTGTCAAGAGCTGACAGGAGGGACTTTAGAACTGTTGGGAGGTCAGGCAGGTGGCGTGAGTGGTGTGGACTTAACAGCTGCGAGCGATGGTTGAGGGTCCTACCTCCTAGAGCTGTTATCAGGGGACAGTTGTTCCACCACCGCAGTGAACAATGTAAATTTGTACAGTTTTATGTGAAGAAAATCCAGCAAGTGAACATATCCTGGCTCCAAGCTGTGTGATTTTAGGGGAGTATCTGTGTGCCCAGGAGGCTGATGTCTTTCAGGGTGTCTGTTCCTTTTGCTGTGTGAGCATCCCAGGGCCCCCCAGGGTACAAACATCTTAGCTGATGTCAAGGAGAAGAGGTTTGGTCCGTAAGGCTCCTGCTTCTCTCTGCTGGGTTTCTTGCTAAGAAAGCTCACTGTGCTCTTGGGTGTCATTGTAACATCCGTCTTGAGCCCATGGGCCACCCTCACCTGCTTCTCTCTTCATTAGCAGTTCACTGTTGCATCAGGGACCTTCCTGTTTAAATATTGAAGGAGATGCTTTTAAAATACACCTCATCCAGACTGGTGTAATTCCAGCCAGCAACTCCAGTGACACCACTGGGAAGAAAGGGGTTTGTTGAATATGAGCACTACAGAGGTCAGCCTGCATCAGCCCATGTGTGCCATGGTGACCAAGGGTGACCTGAGAGGCAGAGTGGTTTTCTCAGGAAGGAGCCATGCACACAGGGCAGGCTGTGACATTCCTCCATGAAGCTTGTACCAGTCTACAGGTGTTCTCCTGGAATGACTCCTGGGGATCCTAGTGGACAGCAAGATATCCACGAGCCAGCAATGTTCCCTCATGGCCAAGAAGGCCAATGGCATGGTATTAAAAGGGGGGTGGCTAGTAGGACAAGAGAGGTCCTTCTCCCCTTCTATTCTGCCCTGGAGAGACCTCACCTGTAATATTGTGTCCAGTTCTGGGCCCCTCAGTTCCAGAAGGACACAGAACTCCTTGAAAGAGCCCAGCTCAGGGACACCAAGATGATGGAGTGGAACGTCTTCCTTATGAGGACAGGCTGAGGGAGCTGGGTCTCTTGAGCTTGGAGAAGAGGAGACTGAGGGGTGACCTCATTAATGTCTATAAATATGTCAAGAGTGAGCGTCAGGAGGACGGAGCCAGGCTCTTCTCAGTGATGGCCAGTGGTCAGACAAGAGGCAACAGGTCCAAGCTGGAGCAGAGGAAGTTCAATGTGAATGTAAGGAAAAACTTTTTCACCGTGAGTGTTTGGCAGAGCCCTGTGACAAGCTGCCCAGAGAGGTTGTGGAGTCTCCTTCTCTGGAGACATTCAAGACCTGGACACATTCCTGTGTAGTTTCATCTTGGTGATCCTGCTCAGGCAGGGAGGTGGACTAGGTGATCTTTCGAGGCCCCTTCCAACTCCTGGGATTCTGTGATAAGTGCAAGCTAGAGGCAAGAAAACATGCAAAGCTCCACTTACAGGGAAACAGGCTGAAAATAGCAGATGAGCTTCTAAAAAACCAAACAAAACAAAAGTAAATGAACAACCCAGCACTTCAAAATCCAACAATGCCCTTAGCCCAAAGCAGCCAGGAGGCAGGCTGCTCCCAGTCCCTCCAGGCTCTGTGAGGGATGGGGCATTCTCTGCTCCTTGGGACAAATCCTTCTCTCTCTTTTTGCTTTGCTCCAGTCATCGGGTGTCTGCAAGGGAACTGCCAGCCCTGCAGAATGTTCCTGGGCCTTGACCAGGCTGTCCTAGCTCCTGAGGACAGCATTGAGGACCTTCCCAGTCTGCAGTGAGTGAGTAGGGAGGAACCTGACAGGAGCTGGAAGGGCTGCATCCTCCACCCAGGCCAGGAAGGGTGCTCAGGCCACGGTGGAGTCAGTGTGAGAGCCGATGTGTATTTGCTTTGAAAAATCCACCAGATTTAGTTTTTTAATGGATAATTAACATTCCAGCTGCTCCTTGATAATAATAATAATGGGCCTCTCCAGCCCATGGGAAACCCCACAGACAGAGTGACGCTGCAGGCGGATTTCATAACTCAGCCAGTGACTAAACAAAAAGGGAGTCAGTCCAAGAGCCAAGGCGGATGGAAACACTGTTCTTGACCTTTTCTCCGGCCCAGGTTTTGGCCCTAGTGTAAACTAGCACTGCCTGAGCAGGGTCAGTGGGAAGTGACTGGCCTGATACACGAAGCCCTCAGCTGCAGGCTTCCTGCAAGCAGGAATTTTTGGTGCTCACATGTCACTGTTTCCATGGCTGCATCTCGTTCCCACGAGCCACCAGTCTGTTGGCCTTGCTGGTGGCCTTGAAACAGGGACCAGAGTTGGGAGAGGCCAAAACTCTCCCCGGAGAGCTGAACCCTCACTGTCTACCTTGTAGAGTGGGGTCTCTGGTTGGGGCTGTCGCAGGGCTGGTGAGAACAGCTCCAGGCCCCTCCAAATGGCATCTCTCCTCTAAAAAACCCAACAAACAGAAATGCAGGACCCCAAATGCAGCCTTTCAGAGGTTAAAAAAAAAATGAATATAAAGTTTTCCCATTCATTTTCAAGACCGTTTTTAGTTTCAGAAAGGCAGTTTTTGCATGCACACATGTAAAATGATGTGTCAGAAACAAGCATAAGAAGATTAAAAAAAAAAAGAAATCTTCAGTGCTGAAGCTAAAGCACTTAAGGAATTGGCAGGGACTTCAAGAGCTGGTTTCTGGTCCTAATGAAGTCGGGGGAAGTGCTGCCATGGACTTCAAGGGGACCATAATTTGGCTGTAACTCAGTAGGAAGCTGACGGTGTTGATTAATAAATTGGAGACAACGCAGAGGAAAAGCTGCTGAACTTCTCCCTGACAGATGTGCTGAAGGAGAGCCTGTAAGTTAAAGTGTGCAGGAAAGGAACCGGTTTCCTTTGCATTTGCAAACAGAAGATAGCAGGGGAAAAAGTACCAGCCAGATACTCATGTGAAATGGTAGAGCTGGTATTAAATCCCAGGGCTTTTCTGAGCAGCCTTCTGTTTTCCAGTGAGTAGGTCATTCTTTAAAAAAAAAAAATGTATTAGCAAATGCCAAACCAAGCATTCAACAAATTCCTCTTTTCTCAGCAGTAATTATTCAGTGGAAAACTTTACCGCTGGAGATCGCGGATTCTGCAGACTGTCCTCGGAGTTCGTGGCGTGCCTTTGATTACTCATTGCTGGATTTTTGCTTGGTGATTTGTGCTTGAATCTCCTCAGCTAAAACTCTGATGGAGGTTAGCGTGGCTTCAGAAAGCTGTTCTCAGTGCAGATACATTTTCAGGCAGAGTTTGCAAATCACTTAAGGCTGAAGAAAATAAATCCCTCTAATACCCTTTACAGGAGTTCTCAGTTGAAAAACTTTCTGTTTGTCCCTTTTTGTTTTCTAAGCTGTCAAGTAACTTTGGTGGAGGCAAGATATTTGGAGATCTTCAGAGAAAAGGCTTCTGAGGGAAGTGAAATGTTTAAGGATAAGAAGTCTTCACTGAATGCTTTGGAGTGCTTTTGAAAATATGCAGCCATAATTGTCTACAATTCTTTGTGTCTCCTTCCATGTGATTTCCTTTCTTCTTTTCTTTTTGTTTGTTTATCTGCCCGTTTCATTTGATTGAAATTGCTTCCTTGCCTCCCGTTAAGTCGGAAGCTCTCCCAGAGCACGGTGCCAAACCCATCAGACCTTCTGCTGTGTCTCTTCCCTGCAAGCTGGACATGAGACTTGTCCTCATGAGCTGGAGGAAACCCATCAGGGTCTTCTTCATGTGCTGCATCCCTTCTCATGCACCAAGGTGCTGTGGTGGACCCAGGCAGCTCTTTCTATCAATTAATGGCAGCCCGGAGCGTGTCTCCGCATGCCGGCAGAGCCCCCGGCAGCCTCTGCAAAGGAAGGCAGGGCTGTCCCTGCCTTCAGCGCTGTGGCTGAGCCGTGTTGGGCTCATTTTGAGGAATGAAGGGAATTTTGTATGTGTGCTTGCAGGTCCAGGGGCAGCCAGCCTGTGACTCAGATGTGTTCCATGCGCCTGAAATGATGTGATGAGCTGGTGCTCTGAAATCACACCTGGGCTCTGTGGCTCCGGCGAGTGGGAACAACCTCAGACATAACTGGCTTAAAAAAATCTGTCAAATGGGCATGCAGGCACTGGGTGAAAGATATAAAGATTCCTTATGGGATCCATGACCCCGACACCCCAGTTACACCACACGAGCTGCCTGGGATACCCTTTGGGATACCCCATCGTGCTCATCCCGGGGGAAGGCAGCGGGACCAGGGGTGGGCACGTCCCTGGGTGCACCACTGCACCTACCCCCAGGTCCCTGAGGGTCTCTCCCTCGGGAGCTCACGGCAGGGTTTACGGCCGTCCCCCACGCCACGCCACGCCACGAAGGGCTCTGAGGAGCCGAGATCTGCGCCGGTCATGGGACGGAGGGGAGCGCTGGGTGGAAGGGCAGTCCCGGGGGATGCCGCCCCCTTCGTCTCTGGCCGTCCCGCCCTCCGCAGCGGCTCTGCCGCCGCCCGGGCACGGAGCCCAGCGCGGCCCCCGGGGCGGTGCTGGGGGGCGGCGGAGGGGCCGT
>VXBZ01007747.1:16573-40571 GCA_013399135.1 Heliornis fulica | reverse complement strand
GGGATGTCGGCTGCCGCCGGGAGAGTCGGGGCCGGGCTGCAGCGAGGGTGTTGGGGTGCGGGGCCTAAAGTGTCCCCGCTCCCGAGGAGCGTGAGTGCCGTCCCTTAGAAATAATAGAGGGTTGAAGGCGATGAGAAGGGCCGAGAGCCGGTTTGGTGGTGAGCGCCTTCTGCACCGCTTGTGTGGTCTGGATGGAGTCTTCAGAAAGCACCTTATCTCTGTCCCACCATGTCTGGGCTGTTCGGGCATAGCTGGATTTACTTTTTCTCCCCCAAGCCTTTTGGGTTTTCGCCTCCTCTGCTGCACAGGCAAGCATCTGCTGATGGGGACAGCCCGTGATGCCCGGTGGTGCAGAAGCTGTGCCACCTTGGCCACCTTTTGGTGTCACCTGTAAGGCTCTGCTTCCCTTGGGGATGGTGCTCGCTCCCAGCGCTGATCACATCCCAGCACCACGGCTCTCCCTTCCCGCAGTGCCAGGTGGCTGCCACCACAGCACACCGTGGGGCTGGTCATCTGCCCGCTGCCCGTGCGGTGCTCGCAGGGTTGGGAAGCCGGTGCCTTGCAATCTCGCTTTGTCACTGACAGCCATGAAACAGCAGCTCTTCCTGCAGCACAGCAGCATCTTTGTTGCTTTAATCTCCAGTGTGGTTTTTACTGGGGCTGGGCTGGTGCAGGAGGCGAGCAACCCTGTGTCTGCCCCTCTTGACTGCACATGGGGACCACAGCTGAGGAAGTCATCCTTTTCCAAATAAAACAACCAGGATGAATTCAGTAGGAAATAAGTTCCTTGCTTCTGAGTGAACTTGCTGTGGGTGGTGAAGAAGGAAATTAAACAATAGAAAAAAACATGAGAGACTTTATACAGCAGGGAAATAAGGCAGCCAACCTTGCTGGCCTCTGGTGGGATGGTGGAGCATCTTCCCGTGGCCCGTGTTGGTGGCCCTTTTCGGCAAGGACAGCAAAGGCCATAGCAGTGCTTGTGTTCCTCACCACTCCTCCGTGTCTGCTGCGTCAGAGTGAAGAACCATTGCCATCCTGCTGGTTGCCAAGTCACCCCACAGGGTCACCTCACCCACCCCGGTGTGTGCCATGCCACCTCACCGGCTGCAGTCCCCAAATTCCCCCCTTCCTGCCTGGAGCTGCCGGCGTGGATGCTGATGGGAAAGCTCATGCACGTGAAGCCTTTCCTGCTTCCTGCACCTTTGGGAAGCTGATGGGTCTGGTCTGATGGTGTTTGGGTGGGAATGGAAAACCCATCCCAGCCAAACAAACTTTTCATTACAGGTGGGTTTGGGGTTTTTTCCTCTTTTCTGCGCAGCACTGTCAGCATTCATTAACAGGACATATTTAATGCACCGTTGGTGGTAACTTAGACAAGAAAAAGGATGTCTTGCAAGTCAAAAACTTGTCTGGAGTGAAGACAGAATGATTAATATTTTTTTTAGTAGCGTGTCGTGGTGAAGTATTGCACTGCCGAGCGTGTCCCTGCTGCAGTGTCACCGACACCGCCTGCTCTCTGCCTGCAGACTCCTGCTTTTATAACCATGTTTGCCTTTGGGGCATTGCTGGGTGCCAGGGCTGGTACAGAAGGCTGTGGTCCCACCAAGCATCCCATCTTGGGGGCATCTGGCTGGGTGCTGGAGATGAAGGTACTCTCTTGGCTATTCATGCTCTATGGCTTTGAAGGGGTTTTGTGGGATTTTACCTCCTAGATTGAGCTGTTTATTTTTGGCTGTTGTGGAGAGCCCACCAGCATGAAGTTAGGGTTCAAGGCAGACAGAGGAGCAAGATATTAAGCTTCTATGTCTTGTGATCACTTCGTGGCTATGGAGGGGCCAGGATTTTCAGTCCATCTCACTGATGTTTCCAGCCCAGCTCCTGAAGGCATTTTAGGACCTCAGGAGCTGCCTTGGCTTCCACAGATGTTCTCCACCAAGGTGGCACCCACGCTTTGTGCATTTTTATCATGTGCCATGGTCACACATTGACTGCTGGCTTTGGAGCCTGAGATGGGTGAAGGAAGACCCAGGTGATGGGAAAGCATGGCGCTGCTCTCTTGGAAACCAGTGCACAAACCTCAGAGACTGTGACAACCCAGTCGCCAAGTGCCTATGGGTGATGGTTCCCCTGGCACCCCTGTTCCACGCCCATCCCCTGGTTTAGGGGAGCAGGGCAGCTCTCCCACCAGGGCCTCTGGAAGGGCTTGGTGAATCACACAGTGTGGACATGGGGAGAGGGCAGTCTGTAGCTTATGATTCATGTTGTTTTCCTGCAAAAGCCACTGACTGTAATGGCAGAGCTGTGGAAGAGAAATCAATATTGAGCCGTAAATCCCGCACGTGACCGCTGGCCAGGTGACGAGGGGGCTGAGATTGGGAGTGCCTCAGTCACCTCATCCTCCCCAAAATAAGCAGAACCCTTGCTGCAGCCTTCTTCCCAGTGAAGGGGCTACCTTCAGGTGGCATGAGCCTTCCTGGAAGGGTTTGGGAAGGTCAAGAAGTCCCTAAATGTGGGATGCTCCAGGAGAAGCTGCCCAGGTATTTGTGTGAGGGGTATAACCAGAGTTCAGCCCAGGTCTGGTCCAAAGCCATGGAGATGCAGGTTGTCTTGCAAAGACTGGGACTCACCCAGTGTCCTGTTGTCCCTCTTCTGCCAGGGATCCCAAAATATCTTGGAAATCTCATCACTGACATTAAGCAGGGACAAAAACATGTTTCTGCCTCTCTGGGCTTGGGCATGTTGATGGTTGGATGTACAGCAAGGGGTGTCCCTCTCAGCTCCCTCTACCACCCACAGCTCTGCATATGGTCTGCAAGGATGGCAGCCTTGGGGTGTCCCCAAGGGGTAACCTGCTGCTTCTGTGGCACTGCCTCCTGTGCCTCTGCACATTGAAAACCCAAATGCCTTCGAGCTGCTTGTCAGCATCTTGTGGAGTATCCCCTTCCCTCCCAACCACCGTCTGCAGCCTTGGACAGCCCTGCAGCCCCGGAGCTTGGAGCCTGAAGTGGCATTTCTGGCTTAAAAAAAAAAAAAAAAGGGATTCATTAAAACCCATTAATGCTGCAGTCCTGAAACATGATTGCAAAACACAATCAGTGCATGAAGTCCAAATGCACAGCTCAGGCCATTTTGTACCTTCTCCAGCAGCCTCGATTCAACCCTTGGCTGCACTGGCGTGGTGCTGGCCTCAGGGATTTATGTTGGAGAGTGGGATCAAGGGAGGGAGGCTGACTGTGGTACCTGGGATGGGGATGCTTTACCTGATGTCTGGGTGGGGACTTGGGAGTCCACCTGAGTGAGGAATGTTCCCAGGGAGAGAGGCCAGGAGTGAAGGGTTACCGGTGGGATGTGTTACCGGTGGGTTATTAGCTCTCACTGGCCAAAGTCATGAGTTGGTGTGTGTGGGGCAGGCAGTGTGGTGCTGGGATGGGGAGGGGGGTAGGTGTGATGTCAGAGATTGGTTCCTTGAGCATTTGCTTTGTCTTGAGCCCCCACAGGGGTGAGGACAGAGCTGATGTGGTAACCTGCAACAGGCAAACTGAAGCAACGGGCTTCTCATGGAAACGCTGCGTAGTTTATGCAGCCTCAGACACTGATCTGGAAGTAGTAGAGGCAAGGAGCAGGATGCTGTGCTTGTAGGGGGGGCAAGTGTGGGCTTTAGAGGGTCAAACCAGAACAGATCCTGCAAGTGTCTCCTGTATTCTGTACCTTTCCCTCTCGCTGTGGCTCCCCAGAGAGCATTGAAGCCTCTGGTGCTTTTTAAGAGCAAAGTTTGCAAAGGTAGTGTCTTAGCTTAACTCATACCTTTAGGAAAAAGCAGATATGCTCTTGGGCCCAAGGGATGCTTGCATGTCCAAAATGTGTCAGTTTTTCCAGCTAAGTCTGTTGGTCTAATAAAAGATCTGACCTTGGCCTGGCCGTGACCTTGGAGTGTGTCAGCGGTGGGAGCATCCCGCCCCTGCGTCACTGCCTGGCCCTTCCCTAAAGGACTTCCCAGCTCAGGAGCCATCACTAGAACACGCCTGTGCTCAGGGTAAACACTTACCTGCCTCTTAACTCAGTGCTGGCTGCGAGCACCCAGCCTGGGGGTGCTTCAGGCTCCTGGTGGGGTCTGTCCTGTCTGACTATGCAGACAGAGCTCAGCTGCTGCTTAGCAGAGCATCAGGGCATCAGGTGGGATGGATGCAGTCCAGCAGGAGCATCCTCAGGGAGCCTCCTGGGAGGAGTGGGTAGCTTGTGCAATGCTCCTGCAATGCTCCATCCTTCCAGGGATTTCTCCCGAATGCAGGTACCGTGCTCTCCGTGAAACCGGTTAACGCTGTGGTTTTATGGATGCTGCTTTAGGAAAGTGCTGTTTTGGGGCTGGGTAAGCACTCAGCAGGACAGCCTGTGCTCCCCAGAACAGCTGGCAGTTCTTCCAGAGTGGGATGAAGCTGCTCTCCTACCAACTTCAAATTCTCCGTGATGGGAAGCTGTCAGGAAGAGGAAGCAGCTGGCCGGTCCCGCGGGGCTCGCAGCGCTGTTGTGGCTGACAGGGAATCTGCTGCCCAGCAGCTCTCCAGTCCAGCATCACCCTCACGTTCACTGCAGGACCAGCATCTCCACGGGGAAGATCCAGCCAAGCAAAGTGTCAGAGGCTTGTGTTCAGGGGGTTTCTGTCTGTTTTTTTGGGGTAGGAGTCCTTATGCAGCCTGGTAGTGACAGCACAGGCTGTCCAGTAAAAAAAAAATCCGCCTGAAATTATTTTCCTGTTGTCCTTTTCCTTTTTTTAAATTGCTTGGGATTCAAGCCCTGCTTACCCAGAAAGGCTCTTTGGTGCTTGGACAGCCACAGGAACCCACCAGGCACATTTCAGAGCAGGAAAACCCAATTCACTGAGTGGATTTCCCCACCCCCTCTGCGAACCCACTTAAAATTCATGGAGAGTTTTGTCAGTAAGAACCTGTTTCAATTAACAGACAAAAGAAACTCTCCTCGTTAAGCGCCTCTTTCAATTAAGGTTTGGTAGAATTCCCCCAGCTCCTCCGGAGCGAGGCTGTTCCTGAGGATTCAAGGGCAAAAAACACCCCTGAGGAAGAGTCACCTGCGAAGGGCTTTGGCTTTTTTTATTTGGTGGGGGGAGCAGGGGCCCAGCCTGAACCTTAACCTGGCTGCAGGGTGTTGGGGTGTTTGGTTGGGATGCTGTTGGGGAGCATCAGCACTGGGGAGGTGGTTTGGTGGCCCAGCATGGCATCCCTGGGGTGTAGGAAAGCTAATGACTGCTGCTAATTGCTGGCCTAGTTAATAGAGGAGGTTGTGATGTGGGTGATGGGAGCGGGGAGAGGTGCTCTTCTAGATCAGGGTGCTGGGGACAATGTGGGTGGCAGACACCGGTACCCAAGGCTCAGAAGCGGGGTGACCTCCCTGGGGGGTTGTCTTCTTTATACCCTTGCTGATGGGGGGGGTCTGTGGCACCGTGGGGCTGGGATGTGGGGATTAGCAGGGACGAGACCATGGGAGTGTGGGTGAGACGTGGGGTTTGCTAGAACTGGTCTTAGAAACCCTGCTAGTCGGCTGCTCTGCCACAGGAACAGTTTTAATCACGGGCTTCCAGAAACCTCACCCGCTCTTTGGGGTTTGGGGATGGGTTTTTTTCACTTGTTTGGGGATTTTTCCCTCCCTAAAAGTTCGGGAAATACTTACAGTGATTTTACCACACACCAAGCCTTGCCTTTCCATCCCTCTGCGGGGAAAACAACATTTTCACCATTGTTTTTTGAAGAAAACCCAAGTCTTTGGGTTACTTTTATCTTTTCCAGTAAAACCGAAGCACTAGCAGGGCTTTCTGGGTGAAACACATCTCTTCCAGAGCAAGGTGCTTTAGCCAAAAATAACTTTTTTTTTATGTGAAAATCTTTGACCGCTTTCGCTGGGCTCATCACTCATCTTGGTTTCTCTCCTGCAGGAGTGGGCAGGCAATGGGTAGCCGGAGCTGGAGTTTTATTTCCAGAGGGGAAACTTGGTTTGGCAGCAGTAATTCAGGTGGATACTCCAGTTGCTTGTTTCTGGCCGGGTTTTATAAGCCAGATCTTAAATAAAGTGCTGAGAAAAGGGGAGGATTTTCCTGCTGAAGTCCCCCCAAGGGTGCAACCGCTCCACCTCAGATTTATCCAAATCAGGGATAAATTTTCCTGATATAAGCTTATTTTTGCTCCTGTCCAGCTTGTGCATGGTGGGAAGAAGCCAAAACTTACTGGATTTGGTGTGGGAGCAGCGTGGTGGCTGCCTGCTCCTGCCTGCCTGGGGCAGCTGCCAGAGTTGTGGCTGTCCTCCTGTAACTTTGCACCTTTGGGACACTGGGGAAACCCCGGTGTCCTTAGGAAAGTGGTGCTGGGGCTGTTCCCCTGCCAGCAAGCGGGGTGTTTTCCTCCCTGGTGTGTTGTAACTACTGTTTGCAAAGCGCTTAAGCAGCCCGTGTAATCTACCGCTAATACGCTCCTTATCTGGCATTATAAAACCACGCAGGTGGCGTGAGGGCAGCTGGGATGGGCTTGGTCCTTCTCATTCCTGTTCTTCAGCTCGTTTTCCCTCTCCATGTGCTCCTCATCCATCTCCTCTGCCTGGACACCCTGAGTTTGCAGCCTGTCAGGATGCAGATGGGTGTCCGTAAAGCTCATCCCTCCATCCAAGCTGTCCAGGCCCATCCTAAAGGTTCACCAGGGCTCTCAGTAAATGTGGATCACCAGGGAAATCTCCAGTTTTCCAGCAGAAGTGGTTTTTGCCAGGTTGCAGCTTTGGCCCCTGCTCTAGGAGCATCCCAGAGGTGGGATGTGCAGGGAGCTGTGACCTGGTGCTTCCCATGCTTTGATACCCTTGTGTTGTCACACTGCTGCTCACCAGAAGAGAGTTCATCTCCTTCTGACTGTGCCTTCTCTTGGCTGGTGGGTCCAGCCCTGGCTGGGGAAGAAGGTGATGGGGACAGGGACAGGCGATGTCCCTTTGTTCCTTGGAACGATGGTACTCCCAACTCTTTGCAGGTATTTCCAGTTGTGGTTTGGGTTGCTGCCATCAGAGTTGGTAGAGGCAGGTGTTTAAAGGCTGGTTTATCACGTCAGTTACTCTTTTATTTTCAAAGCAGGCTTTCCTCTCCTAAGCTCATGGCTGTGTCTTGAATAATATGGTGGCATTAGTCTCCTCTCTACGGACGTGCTTAGCTCAGTGGTTTTAGATCTGCAGCCCTCTAAGTGTTTCCAGCAGAGTGAAGGGGAATCCCTCTAGAGGGTACTTAAACCTATTAATAATAATTTGTCCAAGTCTTTTGCAGATAGTCTGCATTTCCCAGGGCTGCAGGGCACCAGATAGTGACCGCTGACGATGCTGACGCGGGCGCATGAGGCATGGCAGAGACAGCAGCGTGGTGGGCTGAGCTCTATCACCCCATGGGCAACCTGGGTCCCAGCCTGGCTGAATTTAGACCTTCCAGTTGCCTTTTACCATCAAATGACCGAGTGGGAGACAGAGTGGATGTGTTGGTGGGGCTGGGCAGTAGTCAGATGCAAGAAGGGAAGCGTTGGAGTGAGCAGAAGTGATTGCAAACCGCTGAGCTGGACGATGCAATTTAGCATCCTGCCTCTAAATCCGCCTCCATCCAGGCTTAACCCCCAGGGCTGGTTTATGTGGGGAAGTGGAGCTGTTGTGGCCGTGGTGGAGTGATTACCCAGCATGGTGGGCTCTCCCTGTGGCCATGGGGAGCGGGGAGCAGGGGTGCCCACCTAAAGGGTGCTGGCAGGAGGGGAGCAGGCACATCTACCTGTCAGGTTTAAAGTGTGGCCACATCTCTGGGTTGAATGTTGGGTGTCTGTGAGATGCAGCAGTCAGGACCAGGGTCCCTGTCCATGTGGTGGGGAGTAGGTCTCAGGCTCTGTCAGGAAGATGGCTGTTTGCTCCCCCCTCCTCAGCCCCTCACAAAGTGATCATGGGAGTTGTGGAAGCAATTTCTTGCCACATCACACCCATGGTTCTGAGCTCATCTCCCATCCCCGGGCTGTGTGGTTGGGACAGTTGATTTATTCAGTACCTGGGACTTGTGAACTGCCTTAATCTTCACTCTTGGTACCTTTGGCTGGACCTGTTGTACCCCCCCAAAAAAATCTAACCCTGCTGCTGTTGTCTGCTGGGGGCACTGACCCCTCTCCTCCGGATCGTCCTGCACTTCCTAGCTTATATTTAATCCTCCCATTGCATCCCTGCAAAATCCCACCGGAGGTTAAAAGGAGAGCAGTGCAAGCTGCTGACAGAGAAGGTTTCATCCCCTCTCATCCCCTCCGGTGCCCCTCAGCCTTTCCGGGGTGCAGTGGCTCCCTAGGGAGCGTTTGTGGCCAGGGGGAAACCACAGCCCCCGAACCGCACTGGGAGGGGGAATTTAGAAAAGCTTTTCAACCATTTTCCCCTTCCTCTGCCTGAGATTTGATGGCAAAGGGCTTCCCGGGCCACTGGTTGCCCTCCCTGCCTGCCCCAGTGTCGGATCCGGCCCCGTGGGTGCTCCGGGCTCCCAGCGGCGCCAGGAAAGCCGCTCGGATGCTGATTGTGTTTGTCAGGGCAGATGGATTAGGAGCGCTGTGGCTAAGCCTCCTCGGAGAAACTCCTCTCCAGCGGAGCCTGGGCCAGAGCTTTGCTCAGAAACACACCAGAAAACAGCATTTTCTGGGGCTCTTCCACCTGTGGTCCTGGGTGGGCAGCTGTGGCTGAGCACCCGTGGGTGTGATGGGGGCTCACTGGAGCTGTACAGTGTTTTGGGGGCCCGAGGTCTGCCTGTGGGGCTCTGCCTGACATTTTCAGCTGGTGTCTTTTAAATAACCACCACGGTTTTGAAAGACACCTGAGCAGTTTCTAAAAATAAGGTTAGCAGAAGTTTGACTCCCATCTGTCACCTTCCCAGCTCTCTGTTGGGATTTTATTTCAGTTTTGCCGTTGTGTTTCCTTTTTTGTTTTAGAAAAGCTGTTGGTCTCCAGAACCTGTTTAGTGCTCTTGGACCTGAACCTGCTTCCTTCTCTGGTGTGGAGCTGCTGGTTCTCCAGGGATGGGCAGGGTGATGCGTAACTAGCACCCACTCAGGAGGGGAAAACCCTAAATGGGACCATCCCCAACCCACAGCATCACCCCAAACCTCTCAGCATCCTCCCTGTGAAGGGTTTGCTCCAGCAGCAAACCGGCAGAGCAGGATTCCTGCCTGTTTTCTGCCTCAGCAGCGGGATCACGGGGCGGGACTGCCTGCACCAGTCCCGGTTCACACCTGGCTGCTCTGGGGGTCCGGCACTGTCCCCCGCCTGCCCCTGCAGGCATTGTCTTCGGTTTTGACATGGCAGCCTCCCTCCCTGGAGAGAGTCCGCTGGCATGTGCCCCTGGAGATGCTCTCTCCCAAATTTGGTCGTTAAGTACTGTAATTAACAGCTCTTAGAAGAGGAGGGACTAACGAAGCCCCCTTGGAAAGGGCAGGTGATGCAGGCGCAGGGTCCCATTCCTGCTGTCTCATGGTGGGTGGTGTGAGGATGGTTCTGCCCATCAGCCACCAGATCTGGCATCAAACCTGCTCTTTGTTGCTTCCCCACCCATTGCCACGGGAATGTCATTGTCAGGATTCACTGCTCCTGAACCTTTTTAGGAGAGAAATGGAGTGGAAATGGGATGGCGTGACTGAGATACTCGATAACGTGGTCACAGCTCTCCGCGTCCCAAGGGATGGTGGTACCTGGGCAAGGCAGCCTCCCTCTGCATGGGCACATGCCTAAAGCAACATTCCTGTGTGCTTCTCCTTGGAGTCCTGGAGAAGTTCCCTGTCCCAAAATCTCACCTGAGGTGTTCTCATGGGGATGCTGAAGGTCCAACCCCACCAAAGGGGAGGCAGGAGCAAGGCAGAGCAAGTCTGGGGGTGCCAGGGAACATCCTCTCCTGATCCTGTCTGGAGAGCATCCCTGTGCCCAAAGATAAATTACTAACCAACAGAACCCAGTGCTGTTGCGTGCCCAGCACAGCCAGCAGAGGAGGTGGGTGGTGGGTGGTGGAGGCAGTGGTGAGGGCTGGCTGCCAGCGGGGTGCACGGGGGCCTGGCTGAAGCAGGGCCATGCTAGCGGGGTTGGGAAGCGGGTCCTAGAGCGGAGCTCGCCGCGGAGAAGGGCAGAGATGACAGGATTACCCTGCCCAGCCCCAGCCTGTAATCCACAGCACCGTTCAGACGGCCACGTTTAATCCTGTTACGTGCCCGGCTGGTGTCTGTGGGGCCGGCGCTTGGCGGCGGTGCCAGCAGGGGGAAGCAGGGACCTCTGCCCGTGTCCGTCACCGGCTCTGGGTTTGGGGATGGTGCTGCAAGCCACCACGCCATCACTTTTTTGTCCCTTAAACTGGCTACACTGGGGTGTGTCCCAGCAGGCAGCAGCCATCCTTTTTACTTCTTTCTTCTCTTCTTTTTTACAAATGGCCCTTTCACAGGGAAAGGAAAAACATTCCCAAGGTCCCTTTGGCTCCGTGCAGGCGCTCCTGCAGGCCTGTCCCAGTGACCTTGGCTGGTGTCTCGCCGCTCAGCCTCGTGCAGTCCAGCTGGCCAGCTGCCTGCAGCCCTCCCTGCCAGCCTGGCTGAGCACTGGGGGGTCACACCACCTGTACCCCCATTCTCAGCGCAGGCTGGGCAGGCAGGAGGAGCAGGGGTGCGATGGGGACTCGGGGTGGCAGTGGGGTGGCCAAGGGCTCTCACCATAGCACTGCCATGCCCTGGGCACACACTGCAGCTGCAGTCCTGCCCTGGCATCGTCAGGAGCTTTCATGGCAAGCCCTGGCATGCCAGTGAGCTCTGCCAGGGCTGCTACACTGGCATAAATAAGAGCAGTGGCATTGGTACCAACACCATCCCTGCCCACTCATCCTGACTCTCTCCCTCCCTCTCAGGGCATCCAGGGGAGCTGCCATGCCCGCGCGCCCGCCGCCAGCCATGCCGAGGCCGCCCGCCACCCCCTCGCCCCGCTGAGGCCATGGGGCTGCCGCCGCCGCTGCCACCACCGCGGGGATTTCGGCTCAGCGAGGGGACTCTGAGTGTTTCTGCCATGGTGACATGAAGCAGACAGCGAGGGACACCGGACTGCTGGAGGGGAGAGAGCCTGCACGGGCAGCCTGATAGTCTTGTAATTTATAAGTAGCACTCAGTTGTATTGTAACTTTTTTTTGGGGTTTTTGGGTTTGGTTTTTTTTCTTTTTTGGGGGTTGGTTGGTTGCTTCTTCCCCTCCCCTGGGCTCACGAGGGGAGGGGGCGGGCAGGGGAGAGGGGCCCCACCTTGGCCCGCGGATGCAAGGATGACTGTGCTGGCCAGGGCCCGGCGGGGTATCCGGCAGCTCTCTCCGCAGGTGGTGCTGCTCCTGCTCTTCGCCTTCTGCCTGCTCAGTGTTTTCATCTCGGCATATTATTTATATGGGTGGAAACGGGGCTTGGAGCCCTCTGGGGACGTGGTGGGGCCGGACTGTGATGAGCCCAAGGTCGCCCCATCCCGCTTGTTGCCACTGAAGACCCTTAAGGTGGCCGATTCTTCCCGTACGGACCCTTTGGTGCTGGTCTTCGTGGAGAGCCTCTACTCCCAGCTGGGCCAGGAGATCGTGGCTATTTTGGAGTCGAGTCGCTTCAAATACAGGACAGAGATCGCCCCGGGGAAGGGTGACATGCCCACGCTGACAGACAAGGACCGGGGACGCTTCGCGCTCATCATCTATGAGAACATCCTCAAGTACGTCAACCTGGATGCCTGGAACCGGGAGCTGCTGGACAAGTACTGTGTGGAGTATGGCGTGGGCATCATCGGCTTCTTCAAGGTGAGGGGGGGGCATGGGGTGAGCCAGGACCCTGCATCTGGGCCAGATGTGAGCAGGGGGCTTGGGTCCTGCTGTCCCCTTTGCTTTCTGCAGGCAGCCTCAGTTGGTGGCCCACAGCCTGGCATGGAGCACTGGGTTTCTAGCAGAGGGCACCATCTAGGCCCTCTCCCTGTGGAAGGGCTGTGCAGCCACTGGGTTTTGGGGGTCAAAACACACCTCTGGGATCTCTCTGGTCGCTTTTAGTGTCCTGTCACCCAGCAGTGGCCCTTGGCAGGATCCACCAAAAGCATGAGCAGGTCCCAGCCTTTCTTCTGCTCAGGGCTCACAGTTCCAGGAGGCTCTTTGGATGTGAGCACCACTGAGCTGTGAGGGGGGGTGAGGGCACTGGGAGAGGGAAGGAGGGACAGCTATTCCCCAGAGCACTGGGGATGGTGAGCCACCTACCCCCTCGCCGTGTCCATCAGCATCCCGTCTCCCCCACGCAGGCCAACGAGAACAGCCTGCTGAGCGCCCAGCTGAAGGGCTTCCCCCTCTTCCTCCACTCCAACCTGGCTCTGAAGGACTGCAGCATCAACCCCAAGTCACCCTTGCTGTACATCACACGCCCCAGCGAGGTGGAGAAGGGCGTGCTCCCCGGGGAGGACTGGACCGTCTTCCAGTCCAACCACTCCACCTACGAGCCAGTTCTCCTGGCCAAGACCAAATCGGCCGAGTCCATCCCACACATGAGCGTGGACGCGGCGCTGCACACCACCGTGATGCAGGACCTGGGCCTCCATGATGGCATCCAGAGGGTGCTTTTTGGCAACAACCTCAACTTCTGGCTGCACAAACTGGTCTTCGTGGACTCTGTCTCCTTCCTGACGGGCAAGAGGCTCTCCTTGCCCCTCGACCGCTACATCCTGGTGGACATCGACGACATCTTTGTGGGCAAGGAGGGCACACGCATGAAGGTGGAAGATGTCAAGGTGCAGTTGTGGTGTCCTGGCTGGGTGGGTGGGGGGATGCATGGGGCCAGATGCTTTTGCAAGCTCTGGGATGCTCCAGGGATGAGCTATCCTGCCCCCAGAGCATCCCCTGGGACCCCACCCTGTGAAGCTCTTGGGGACGTGGGTCCTCACGCTGGCATGGCAGCCGTCCCTGTGGCAGTGTGCTGAGGACATCTTGCTTTCTCTCCCTCCCAGGCACTGTTTGACACGCAGAACGAGCTGCGCACCCACATCCCAAACTTCACCTTCAACCTGGGATACTCAGGGAAATTCTTCCACACAGGTGAGGAGGGCAAGGACATGGATTTGCCTGTTGGCGCCGTATGGCCAGTGTTGGGGCACGAAACTGGTGCTCAGAGAGGCTGAAGTTGGGGCTGCAGGAGGGTCCTCAGGCATCCTGCCCCAATCACTGGTCATCAAGAGGAGCTCCCCCTCCCTCTGCCCCGGCTGCCTGTGCCCGGTGCTGACGGTGAGCGTTGTGCCCACAGGTACTGATGCTGAGGATGAAGGTGATGACCTGCTGCTGTCCTATGTGAGGGAGTTCTGGTGGTTCCCCCACATGTGGAGCCACATGCAGCCTCACCTCTTCCACAACCAGTCGGTTCTCGCAGAGCAGATGACCTTAAACAAGAAATTCGCTGTCGTGAGTAAGATGCCGCCGACAGGGTTGCTCATGGTGGTGGGAGGATGGGAGAAGGTGGTGGGTGGGGAAGAATTCTCAGGGGACCTAGGTGATGGTGTCTGCTTGCTGGGGCGAAGGGACCTGGTGACATTAAGTCACGTTCCCCGTGTTGCAGGTGGGTGGGTAAATGCCATTTTCTGCTAGTACTTGGAGTGAGAGAATTTATCTGCACCAGCCAAGAAGCTGCTGGGGCTGCAAGTTGCCCCCCTGCCTCTTGATGAGGAGACATGTCTGTGTGTTCCACAGATGGTTGTGGGGTTCCACCCTGGGGGGCGTTGGGGTCCGATTCGTGGCTCAGCCGTGTGCTGGGTTTGCACTGCTCGGCACAGCAGGGTTTGTGCTGGGCACTGCTGTGTGGGATCCTGGGGTGGTGGCCCTGTGCCAGGAGGCTCCTGCTGATGGAAACTCCCTCTGCAGGCCGAGCTCTTGGGATGTGCTCGGTTCATAAAGGCAGGTTGACCTTCAGCTTGGTAAGGGCTTGTCTTCTCTTGGCCTGCCCTTTGTCTGCGGGGTAGAGCGCGCATGGAGAGCTCGTCATGCTGCGATCGACTCATGTGCTCGTGGCTCTGCTGGACCCACAAAAGTAAAGCCAGGCCCAGGAATAACAGTCTGGTCCTGTGGCCTGAGGGAGGGATCTCCAGGGTAACTTGGATTAATTGTCTGATTTAAAAGGGCTTGATTAGGGAGAGAGTGGACCATCCCTACTTGGGATGGGCAGTTGGCCAGCTCAGACTTTTCAGGATGTTTTACATCCACTGATTTACAGTCTGGTGTGGACATATCTCCTCATTCTCCACAGAAATGCTTTGCTGCTGTTGATTTGTTGGTGACAGCAGAAATGTCAGGTATGAGGATGGTCCATGTGAAGCAGAGGAGCAAGTGTCCACCCAGCATGACTGCTGCTGGGTTCCCTTTCCTGGTGACAGCCCTGGTTAGCAGAGGACCTGCAGGCACAGTCCTGCCCTGGTTGCTCTCCAGAGGAGACTGACCTGGGAACAAGCAGTCCCTTGGGCAGAGATTGGTTTGGAATGTTGTGTTTTTGGGGTCTCCACGGTCACCTACTCCCTGCTCTCTTCCCCACAGGAGCATGGCATCCCCACTGACATGGGGTACGCTGTGGCCCCCCACCACTCAGGCGTGTACCCTGTCCACGTGCAGTTGTACGAGGCGTGGAAGCAGGTTTGGTCAATCAAAGTGACGAGCACAGAGGAGTACCCCCACCTGAAACCTGCTCGCTATCGACGTGGCTTCATCCACAATGGCATCATGGTAGGTGGCCAGGCCTTATCTCTGGTGCTTCTCTGCCTCCTCCACCAAAACCCAGTACCTCAGCGGGTGGTGGCTGGGCAGTTTGGATGCTTTGATTTGAGTGGTCTGTACCCTCTGCTCATCCTGCACGGGGGGAGGCTCATGTGAAGACAGTTTTTGTCTTCTCCAGCTGTCCTCCTCCATGCCTTGTGGGCATCAGGATTGAAGTCAAAGGTGGTTGAGGTCATTTGGGAGGAGGAAGGGGACCCAGCCCTGGATTTCCTCCATGTCTTTCTCCTTCCCCAGGTACTGCCCCGGCAAACCTGTGGCCTCTTCACACACACCATCTTCTACAACGAGTACCCTGGTGGCTCCAGTGAGCTGGACAAAATCATCAATGGGGGGGAACTGTTCCTGACCGTGCTCCTCAACCCCGTGAGTACTGCTGTCCAGGGACAGACAGACAGGCATCTATGCTGAGCCATCCCCTGGTGTCGCTGTGGGCAATGTCCCCAAAGTCCTCAGCCAGGACAGGAGCTGTTTGTGTGGGATGGCTGCTGGGTGAGGCTCTGCTAACCCCTGCTCCACCCTCTCCCTTGCAGATCAGCATCTTCATGACCCATCTGTCCAATTACGGCAATGACCGCCTGGGCTTGTACACCTTCAAGCACCTGGTCCGCTTCCTCAACTCCTGGACCAACCTGAAGCTGCAGACGCTGCCACCCGTGCAGCTGGCACAGAAATACTTCCAGATCTTCTCTGAGGAGAAGGACCCACTGTGGCAGGTACCCCTCGTGCCCGGAATGGGGGGAGTAGGAGGCCTCTCTGGTTCTGCGAATGGTGCAAGGAAGTGGTTTGGTCCCTAGAGCTGAAAGTAGCCACAGCCTTTGCCCTGCTGGCCAAAGACTGGTCAGGGGTGCTCGGTGCCCTGCAGGCTGCCCTGTTGCTAATCTTGCCCCCTGTGTTTCAGGATCCCTGTGAAGACAAGCGTCACAAAGACATTTGGTCCAAAGAAAAGACCTGTGACCGGTTCCCAAAGCTTCTCATCATTGGGCCTCAAAAAACAGGTACTTCCCTTCACCCTCAGTGCTGTGAATGTGCTGGGAGGCTCCCCAGGTCACCCCCACCCAGCCCCTGAGAGCCCCTCTCAGCCCTCCTGCCCTGAAGCAGAGCTTAGAGGAAGGTTCAGCCCGAGTCAGCTCTCGCTTTCTATCTGTCCGAAGGAACAACAGCTCTTTATCTCTTCTTGGGGATGCACCCAGACCTGAGCAGCAACTACCCCAGCTCAGAGACCTTTGAGGAGATACAGTTCTTCAACGGGCACAACTATCACAAGGGCATTGACTGGTAGGTCTCCCATCACTGGGGCTGAGCTGGGAGTGCTGGTTCCTTCAAGAACCGGAGCGGTGGTGCCGTGGGCTCTCCCCTCCGCCTCGCAGTTGGCTTAGCAGAGGGCACCTGGGTGCTGCAGGGTGGGATGAATCCTGTGTCCTTTGCAAGGGGGTGCTCATGGCAGCACCAGCTCTGCCTGGTTGTCAGAGTGTGCTGTACTGCAGAGGTCTGTGGTGCCATGCTGCCTTCAGACCACCTCACCACCATGGCTCATCCCCGAGTTGTTGGCATGAAGGTAAAGGCCACTTGCTGGACCTCAGAAGTGCCCTCAGCTGAAGTCACGTGCATGAGTCTTCTACCCGCTGGTTTTGGGGTCTGCCTGGGTGAGGCCTGGCTCTCCAAGCAGGCTGGAGGGGGTTGTGGAGCCCTGAGCAGGGGGGTCAGACCTGGAGGGGGGACCCTGCAGTGTTAGTGTGTGGTACAGATGATCTGAGGTGCCACTGTCAAGGTTGGTGCTGGGGACATCTTGTGGTGCCCATCTGCCTGCCTCACGCTGTGCCTCCCCCAGGTACATGGAGTTTTTCCCCATCCCCTCCAACACCACCTCTGACTTCTACTTCGAGAAAAGTGCCAACTACTTCGACTCAGAAGTGGCTCCCCGGAGAGCTGCGGCCCTGCTCTCCAAGGCCAAAGTCATCACCATCCTCATCAACCCTGCAGATCGAGCCTACTCCTGGTATCAGGTGAGCTGCCCACCTCTGCTTCCCCCCCAGCTTGGGCAGTGGGCTAGGGGCTTCCCTCCATCACCTTGTTTTGGGAGGTGGGGTGGCTATGGGTGCCGCACTCTTAGGCTGAACAAGATACGTGAGGACACAACGCGGTGGCCCAGGAGCCGCGGTGCCTCCTGGGCAGCCCAGGATTTGGTTTGCCCCAGGAACAAACCTGCCTTGCTCATGCCTGACAGCACCAGCGAGCTCACGATGACCCGGTCGCCCTGAAGTACACCTTCCACGAGGTGATCACAGCAGGACCTGAGGCTGCTCCGAAGCTCCGGACCCTGCAGAACCGCTGCCTGGTGCCAGGCTGGTATGCCACCCACATCGAGCGCTGGCTGAACAGCTACCACGCCAACCAGGTAGGCATGGGGGCAACCCCTCTCCTACAGTGGCAGCACCTGGGGGAGCCCCCCTCACCTGAGAAAGGATGTGCAGGGAAGAGTGTTTAGGTGTGAGGTTGCTTCTGTGGGAGCTGCTTTTATTTTACTTAATAACTGTGGGGAGAAGAGTGAAAAAACTCAGGGAAGGTGCCTGGTGTAGATACTGTGTGAGAAGGAAACCCTTGTTAGTGCAGTGGGTGATGCACAAAGATGTCCTTGTGCCCACCCTTAGCAGATTGGTCCTTCTGCTGATCCTCTGGCAAAGCTGGGCTGAAAGGGGCCTGTGGGGTGGAGGATCCCCAGCAGGGCACCCACTGCTCACCCACCACTCCCAGCCACAGATCCTGCATGGCTGCCCTGCCTGGTGTCACCATGGCATCGAAGCAGGACAAAAATGACAGGCAGAGCTGCCTGTGGTTCGAGCCTGCCCACAGGGGAAATGGGGGCTGGGTGCTGGCCCCGTTGTGACCCGCACAGTGGAGCGCTGCTGGCAGCATGTGGGCTCTGTCCCTGAATGATTTTTCCACTGTCATTTAACCTTATGAAGTCTATTAATTGTCTGCTTCTGGCATAATTGCTGTGATGCAATCCTGGCTGGCTGTGGGCTGGGAAGCTCTGATGTGCTGGATGGTTTCTGGCCCTGGCTTTGATTTGCATTTAGTTTCCCAGCCCCCAGCAGAAGCGTTCGTTGGGACATATGTGCATTCAGAAGGGGACACTGCTGGGCTCCAAAGATGGCAAAAGTTGTGCCAGAGGCAGTGGCATATCCTGATCCTGGGAGAGCTGGGCTGGGAGCCAGCAGCACCTCACCACCCTTGTTCCTTGCAGATCCTGGTCCTGGATGGCAAACTGCTCCGAACAGAACCTGCCAAAGTGATGGAGACGGTCCAGAAGTTCCTCGGTGTGACCAACTTCATCGATTATCACAAGACCTTGGCGTGAGTCCTTCCCCAAGCTTCTCCTTCCTCCACCCTGCCATTGCTCCTGGTGAGAGGGATGTCCCTGGGGACAGCCTCCAGCCCTGAGGCTCACCACAGAGGTGCTGCTGCCTTTGGGGAGACCTGCTCTCACCTTGAGGCCGGAACAGCTGCTGGAACAGTGACCTGCACTGGGGTCGCTGCAGTCAGAAATAGTGTTCAACTGCCACCCCACCCAGCTTTGCTGGGCTTATCCAGGCACCATGGTGGGGGAAGATGGGACAGTGGTGTCATCCTCCACAGCCCTGGAGCAGCTCTGGGATGTGGAGTTCAGAGCTGTATTCCTGCCACCTGCTGAGCTCCAGAACTATGGCTCCTTGGGCACTCACTGCACAAAGCAGCTCTTGTTGCTTGCCAGGTGTCACCTCCACAGATGTCACCTTGTTCTGAGCCTTCCAGACATGAAAACCCATTGTAGGAAACAGGAAACTCCAGGACTCCAAGAAAAATTCTAATTTACCTCTGCACTGCTCTTACTTGGATGCTCTAAGTCCTCACCCAGGTGTTGTGGGGCTCTTGAGGGCATCCAGGGCTGAAGGCCCTGCAGAATATAATAATTAAACACATGTAGACCCCTGTTCTCCCACAGCATGGTGATCTGGTGGCAAACAAACCTTGTCAGTCCATGGGGCTGGACAGGGAACCTGTTGTACAAGGGGGTCAACAGTGAGGTGTTAGTTGGGCTGCAAAGTAAAGAGAGGTGGAGAAATGCCCCCATGCAGGGCTGGCCTTGTTGGGCAGCGTGGTTACGTGTGGAGCAAGAGGGGTGAGGTGGAGCTCTCGCTTCACAGGTTCGATCCGAAGAAAGGATTCTGGTGTCAGCTTCTGGATGGAGGGAAGACAAAATGCTTGGGAAAGAGCAAAGGGAGGAAGTACCCTGAGATGGACTCGGATGTAAGTATGCAAAAAGCCCCCTAGGATGGCCCTGAGTGGGGCTGGGGGCAGGTGGGGTGCATGCTGTGGTGGTGGGCTCAGGGCTGGTCCTCCTGACTTCTCCCTGTTCTTCTCCCGCTGCAGTCACGCGCCTTCCTGCGGGACTACTACAGGGACCATAACATCGAGCTCTCCAAGCTCCTGTACAAGATGGGGCAGACACTGCCCACCTGGCTGCGGGAGGAGCTGCAGAGCACCAGGTAGCCCAGCAATACCCGAGGGGGGCTGACCCCTGCACCTGGAGGGACCTTCCTCTGCAATACCCTGCCACCGCCTCGGAGGGGACCCCCAGGGGTGGACGACTGTGCCAGAGTCTGCTGGAGCAGTGACCTGTCTCTGTGGTCCCTGCACTGCCACCTCTCCACCTGTCCTACACCCTTTATTTTGTGTTTGATTTTTGGTTTTTTTTCCTTTTAAATTCCTGGGCCTGCCAGTGAGGTCCCTTCCCACCCTGCTCCACCCTGGAGAAGTGTCATAAATTCCCCCTTTCTCTGCCCAAAACGGGCCCCGAGTCCCCTGGGACTGAGGGTCACCCAGTCTGAGGGTGGAGAAGCCGCGCTGGGCACACTGGAGGTGACTTTGCTGACGTGGAGCAGAGGGACAGAGCTGTTGGGAGCTGCAAAGACCAGCTCCTGCCATGGGCCCTGCAGCAGGAAGCAGGAGTTTGACGGATTTACCTGCTTGGAAAAGCTGTGAACAAGGTGGATTTTTCTTTCAGAGACTCAGACACAATTTCTTTTGCCAGCTCCATTCGTTTTCAAGCTCCTCAACCTCTTCCCCCTCCATGGGCAGTGTGCTGGGACTGTGGCTGAGCTGAAGGGACTGGTGTGGTGGCTGTGGCGTGCTGGCCTCAGCGTGTGTCCCTGTGTGTCCCCCCTAAGTCCCTCTTGTTACACATGTGGTGTATCCTGTGGTAAACCCGAGCATCCCCCGGCACAGAGGAGAGCCGGTCCTCGGGGACGGGGCGGACGTTGTGATGGACGGCGAGTGGAAGGATCTGAGAACTTCAAAACTCTTGGATATTAAAAACAAAAGTATTTTAATAATGTTGAGGGGGTGGGAGGGTGGGATGGGAGGGTTGGTTTGGTTCCTGTTTTGCAGGGGGGTGGTTTTTCTTTGGGTGCCACAATTTGTACCTAAACCCCGAGGGTTTTACGTGGTCTCTTTGGTTGTTACACGTGACGTGGATGAAGGTCAGTGTGGAGAGGGGATGGTTGCCCAGCTGGAGATGGATCTTTATACCATGGTGCTGTACAGAGCTGCAGCCCTGGCACTGCCCCTCCCACACCCCATTGTGTCCCCGTGGGGTTTGCTGGCAGGGCTGGCAAATGAGACGTGAGTTATCGTGGATTTACTGAGGTGGGGGCACAAATATCCCCTCAAATGGAACTGCACCATGGGGTGGCAGCTGTTGCTGGTGTCTACTGTGGTACCCAAGATGTGGTACCCAGGATGCAGTACCCTGGTTTCAAGACCTGGGATGCAGTACCCTGGCTGCAGTACCCAGGGTGTAGTACCCAGGATGCTGCCCTTGCCTCTGGAGCTGGGGCAGGGCAGTGATGGGGGACACACACTGCATTTCACCCTGGGGGTGGAGGGACCCCGCTGTCAGTGGGGTTTCCCACCTGCAAGACCCTCACAGCTATGGAGGGGGGGGCTGCACCTCCCCTCTGCCTTCCATGGGGTTGTGCTGGGAGCGAGAGGCTCCTGGGCACTGATGTGAGGTCCTGTTGAACCGACTGCTAATAAACTGGGGGCTCTGGTTTTACTCCCTCGGTGCCCATTTCTCCCTGGCAGGAGCCACCTCTTGCCTCCGAAGGGGGGTTCCCATCTACTTCCAGGGATTTGGGGCCCCTCTCTTGTGAGGATTTGGGCAGCACAGGGGTGTTCTGGGAGCAGCCCTCCATGCACAAGGTGGCAGCAGCCATCTAGTCCTGGATCCATCGGCGCTGCACAGGCACCCGTGGCCTCGTCCTCCCGGGATGGAGCCCGCAGCTGGCAGGGGCAGCATCCACCGACAGCCCTGTTAGCACTGGGACAGAGATATCGGGGGGCTGGCGGGACCCCCACTTGCCCGATGAGCCTGTGAGCGGACCCTGCTCACTCATCTTCCTCCCCGACGCCTTCCACAGGCCGGCCCAGCGCTGGAGGAAATGAAGACGGAGACTAATTAATCCCAGACGGGTTTGTTGGAACCTGTCGGAGTGACAAACGATGTGTGGAGCCGCAGGAACTGCCGGACGGAGGAGAGGGGGGGCGAGCTGGGGGCTGCCTGCCTGTCCCTTCAGCCCTGGGGGGCTGCTTGCCCCCCCAAGGAGGCTTTTAATTCATGGCCACGCTGAAGCAGAGCCGGGCAGTGCCCCCGATGCCCCTCACCCACCATTCACTTCCCAGTGTCCCCTGGCTTGGGAGGACAACCCCCCCAGCCTCCCTGCCCAGCCCCAGGTGACACGCAGCCACCCCACCCCCAGCCCTGGGCTGCCCCAGGTGGGACCAGCTGCTGCCCAGCTTAGCCCCTGAGGTAATTTGTTGTTAATTAATGAAGTCAGGAGCACAGCTCAGCCCTATGCTGTGCCCCACCGCCCCCGCGTGCCAAGGAGGATGAGGACGGCTCTGGCCATCCGTAGGAGATGCTGTGAGGGAGGAAAACACCCACCCCCTGGTGCCCCACCACCCACCTTGGCACCAGCGATGTTTTCTACCTTCTGCTGAAAATGTGCCAACGCGGCAAAATCTGGGCTGGGCTGGGACAGGGCCAGGAGCTGGGTGGCTCTGGGGGGGGTGGGAGCCCCGGACAGTGTCCCTGCTCAGGGCTCAATCCTCACTGTTCCCCCCCCGGGCTGATCCCCCTCCCCAGGGAGGAGGCCACTGGGGCTGTCCCTGCTTCGGCCTCATCCTGCAAACTCCCACTGGAGACCCCAAGGCAGCCGCTGCCCATCTCTGAACCCCCAGCCAGCGCAGAGGGGGGCTGGAGCGGGTTGGGGGGCAGCAGCCTCCTGGGGGTCCTGGAGGTCTCAGAGCTGAGCATGAGGTGCCCCCAGGCTCTCCGCAGCCCCATCCTGCAGGCAGGAGGGAAGAGCAGGGCCGTGGGGCAGGATGGCCACGCCAGGGTTGAGTACTGGGGGGCTGCTCGCTGCACCCCCACTCATCCTGCATCCGTGTCCTGACACATCCAGCATCCGTGTCCTGACACATCCCGTGTCCTGACACATCCCGTGTCCGTGCCCCAACACGTCCCCGGCTGCTCAGGGATGAGCCGGTGAATCCCGGCTGCAGGAGGGACGGGGATAACTTGTAACTGGGATGTGCTGGTGATTGCGGGCAGCCTGTGGTCCCTTTCCCGTGCCCAGCTGCCTGGCCAGTGTGTGACGCCTGTCACCCCACCGCTACGCAGATCCACCCGTTAACCCCGAGCTCCCAACTGCCCGGGGGGGCTGTGAGGGTGGGTGTGAGCCGCTGTGCCGGCAGCCACCGCTGCGCAGGGCTCAGCAGGACAGGGGTGTTGGCAGGAGGGCTGGAGGTGCTGTGCTGTGCTGTGCCCCCAGAGCTCCATCAGATGGTGGAACTGGAGGAAGAGGGAGAAGCCAGGAGATCCCCTGGTTCCTGCTGGGATCACTCAGGGCACGGGGGTGTGGATTATAACCTGGAAGGGCAGATGATTTACAACCCCCCAGCAGCTCCATCTGCTACTGGGGAGTGCAGCATGACCTGGCAGGGTGGGCATGAACATCCCCTACCCAAAAGGGGGGACAGGAGGGAAATCCCCAATTTTGCAGCCTTGCTTAATGTAAAGCTCCCAGCACTGGGAAGGAGGGGGTGGGGGGTTCACAGCATGTCCAGCCATGGGATGAGGCAGCAGTGCCAGCACTCGGGGTACTCATACACCCCATCTGTCTCCTCCTGTCCTGCTGCCAGAGGGGTCCCGGCTCCATGCCGGTGGTGGTCAACCTCTCGGATGACCTGAAAGCCATCTCCTGGGTGGGCTTCCCAAAAGTGGGTGGAGTTGGGGTGGGATGGGTTCCTCCTCCTAGTGCTCCTTTACAATGACACTTAGACACTTGACAGATTATTTAAATTTTAAAATGTCTATACCATGGCTTTATGTGGAGAAATCTCGCTAGGACCCTCCCCACCGAGCTGACGACCTCCTTCCTATTTCTGCTCTGAAGAGGTACATGAAAGGGGCCGAGCCTGGCAAGCACAAACCTGCCCAAGACCTTGGCTTTGGAAAGCTAGTGAGGGGGCTGGGAAGGGCCATGGAAACTGCTCCCTCTCAGGCAGAAACAAGGGCAGTGGGCTGAGCCCTATAAATAACAGAGGAGCCCCTTGCTCCCCCTGGGAAAACATCCCCAGAGCAGATGGCTGGAGGTTAAAACCAGATGACGCAAATATTTCACACTGTGGCAGGATTGTGAAAGGGGAAATGGCTTCACTGTCTCCCACAGCCCTTTCCTCCAGGCTGGGAACCTCCTTTTTGGAGAGGGATGTTGTCATGGAGGTGGGGTGCGGGTGTTACATGCCAGGACGCAGGTGGAAGTGGCAGAGGTGCTGGTGGTGGGACTCTGGCTGCGGTCAGGCTGCTGCTGGGGTGATGGGACCAGCATTTGGGGCAGCCAAAAGCCTTCTGGGACCCTGCGTGGTGTCACCCAGCAGTGTTGTGTGTTGGGAGGGCACAGCAGCCGTGCCAGCCCCTCTGGCTCGTTGTGGGACCCATGATCAGAGGGGGACAATGCCTGGGCAGGGGTGGGCACAGAGCAAGTCACCAAGTCGTTGAATAAGAGCCATGCAAAAACCTTCCTCTGGTGCCTCGTGGTTTGGAAGTGACATATTCGCATTTAGGGATAAAATAAC
>VXBZ01007746.1:2456-13727 GCA_013399135.1 Heliornis fulica | reverse complement strand
CAGATGATCTTAGGGGTCATTTCCAGCCTTAAAATTCTATGATTCTATGATTCTATGATTCTATGATTCTATGATTCTATGATTCTATGATTCTATGATTCTATGAAGGGCAGAAGTTGTTCTCCATTTATCTGAACAGTCAGCTACAGACAGGATTTTTTACTTTTAAGTTTGTTGTTGGAGCAAAGGAAGAAACATACTAAATCATTAAAAAGATTCTTTGTTATTTTGGTTTTTTATTTAAACGTAGAACATGGTGTTTGAGTCATGGTAATCTTGCTCAGCACCTGCTTTGCAAGTGTCAACCCTTTGGGCAACACCTTTGATTTCTTATCCAGCAGACAGCAGTACTCATAAAATGTGGCATTTTGAAATACTAAAAGAACTTTTCCTTGCCTCTGCTGTGCAGTTTGTCTGCTTTGTTCCCTTACAGAGGGTCTCACTGCAGCCAGTGACACATCTGTAGTCTCCCTGGACAAAGACAGGAGGTGAAGCCAATTTGCTTGTCTTGCAACAGTTCCAGTTATGATCTGGCTACCTGGATTGCTGGAAGATCAGGAACACAAATACCCCCATGTAGTGAGGATGTTGAGTACAGAGCCCAGCTACACTTCCCAGAGCTTGCAGCTCGCTGCTCTTGCACCACCAGCAAGAAAAACAAAAGTGATGCTTTTGGGATCAGTCTAGCTGTATCAAGGATACCCCCGGTCTTCCGTGGCTTGGAAACCTGCCTTGTTCTGAAGCCACATGTACATGTCTGTGTGGCAAAACAGTTTTTTCTGCTGCTTTCTGATCAATTCTCGGTGCATTAGCATGTGGACCCTCTTTTACTTGCTGCAGCAGAATCTGTTAGTCCAGTGATGCCCAGCACCAACACTTGCTGGCTTTAGGGATGAATGGTTCCTGTAGATTTTTTCAAAGTTAAAAGAAAATTATTCTGTTTTTTCTCTCTCTTTTTCTAAGAATAGATTTTAGAATAAGCATGTTATGATTTGTATTTACAAAAAGAAAAGGAATGAAAGCAGAAGCATATAGAGATAGTCACAGTCAACTATCTACTCACTCTGTTGAGTAGAAGTCTGGTTTTCTTTCACAAAAGTCTGGTTGTCTAGCATCCTCTGGTATCTCATTCACCACATTTGTCATGCTAGACAATTATCCTGACATGATGTTGAATGTCACATGGTTGCCAATGTCAGTCTGAGTGCAGAACTGCTTTCTAATTTAGCTTCTCTAAAAATAAACTGCAGCATCAATGCAGATTAAAAAAAAATCCATTAGCAATTAAGCGCATAGTTATTTCTTGAAGTGCCGTATCATTTAAATTCATCTTACTTTGAAGACAGCAGAGGATATGAAATCTGGATGAACCTGTGTGTAAGCAAGACCTGAGGGCACAAATGTGGGTAAACACACTTCACATGTCTACATGGACATGATATGCAGCAGCATAACAGACCCCATGGACAATATTATTGCTACATCTGCTTTTTGAGGAGCCTGACAAAATGGCTCATCTTAAATCTGCTCACGGGCTTTATGAGTCAGCTCTTGCTTTCTACCAATCTCCCACTCTCTTGGCTGGAAACAGAGCAGGGAGAAAATTCTCACTACTGAGGAAACTTGCTCAGTGGCCTGGCAGCTAAACTGGCATATGTTAAAAAAATGTCATCAGGAAGCAAAGACTGTGGAAAGCACTACTGGGAAATGCAGATGATAAACTGTGAAAGCTGTAGGTCAGGTAGACTGACAAGGCTGAGATATCTCAAAAGTGTGAGTGCTGAGTGTGTAGGGAACAGGCAAACCCTGAAAGGGTGGACATTAGTCTTCTGCAATGTCACGGACAAGACTTGGTCATCAGGATTCATAGAAAAGTCTCAATTTTTTTTTTCCCCTGCCTACTTATATAAGGTGTTTCTTACAGAGACATCCTGAAAAAATTTTCTCAATAAAACCCAAGAATCTAAGATTAACTTGTCTGAAATTTATTCTCTATAGTTCCAGTCTCAGCAGATACCCATACCATCTACTTAGTTTACAAGTTCCTTGTTCTTTAAAAGTCAGACATCAGTTTATTGCAAATCTGTAACCATGACTAATTGTATATTTTTACAGGGTTGTTCTCACCACCTGCTTAAATATGATTAGCTGCTGAAGCAAGATGCAGGGGAAGGCATTGGGCTTGTGTGGGAAGAGGTCCAGCCCTGGATTTAACTTACTGCATTGCATGCACATCTGCTTTCTATACCATTTACAACTGAGTAGCTTCTTTTCCCTGCCTGTCGCCTAAGGGTTTTGTGCTTAATTTTGGAACCAGCAGAGGAGAGAGATGTGTGTGTGTTAGCGTTTAGCTTTTCTGTAGCTGCCCTTAATCCACTGCTGAGAATTATGTCTTCCTTTCTATTAATCTTTGATGCTCTACTGAAGCCAACTTTTTCCAACCAAGCATTTTAAGTCCAAGGCCTTAAGTCAGGGCATTTGTTGGCTACACAGCTGAGAAGTGAGAGCTGCTGGCACTTAACACAATTTGATAATGTCTACTGAGCTAGCATGGAAAAGAGCACTAGCAGTTTGGAAGTGGATAACATCACACATAGGTTACATATCACTCCATCAGCTTACCTCTCCTGACAACTAGGACTGTTGCATAGGTGAGAGATGTGGAGCGGTCAAGCACAGGGACAATGAAGGTTTTGTGGTGCCTAAATCAGGTTCATCAGGTTTCAGGCTTTTTTCCTGTTATGCTTTAAGCCCGGACATGCATGGGTTTGCTCAGGTGCTCATGACCCTTTTGAGAAGAGCTTTCATTGGAGACTTCCCTCTGAACTGGACCAGTCAGGTGACTTTGATGGGAGCTAGCATTATGACTAGGGCAGGACATCCGTGGAAAGAATCACAGCAGGGTTATGCTGTGACTTTGAGAGCAGCGGTGTCTCTGCCCTTCCTTCACAGAAAGCCAGATATGATAATGTAAGTGAGAACACAGATTCATACCATCATGCCCAGGCTGTTTTCCAACAACCCCTATGATGCATCTATCTCCTGAATTAATGGGTGTGACAAGAACAGATTGATGCCTGCATCAATCTTGTTCTGTGTCTGCATTTCAAAGAAATGGGACATTTGGAAGTTTTAAGCAACTTAAAATCTGTATTGTTTTCTTCTGTGGTTTGGGTTTTTTTTGTTTGTTTGTTTGGGGTTTTTTTATATGGGAAATGAGTTTGGCTGTATTTATAAATACAAGGACTAAACACTTTTTCTTGAAAGAAAAAGTATCATTTCTATGGAATAGAGATTATTCACCTCATGTCACCTTCCAGAGCTAAGGCAGACATATTAATACTTTCTTATAAGAAAGCTTGTCTGGCTTAGTATTTTGGAATTGGTGCTAGATAACTAATTTCTCTCTCCTCTTTGCCACTGACACTGTTGAAATACTGCTAGCAATTAAGACCTTTATTTTGTTCCACAATGTTCCATTTTGTGTCCACAAGCAGTCAGAGGCATTGTAATTAAATTAGTTCAATTAATTTGAGGATCAATTTTTTTAGGTTGCTAGATTTTAGCTTTCTGTTTGTCTGTGGTGAGTGTGGAGGAAATAATGAAATATTTAAAGACCCCAGTGGAAGCAGAAGAATATGAATCATGGGAAAATAGTCTATCAGGACAAAGAATAAATGATTCATCAGTGGGAGAGAAGCAGAAAGGGTCACAGAAAATGGTATGGGTCTGGGATCCAGAAGAGCCCTCACCACAGAATTTAAAATTTTGTAACCATCTTCCAATGGTCATTGGTTTTGGATTTTACTGTTACTGTTCCACCCATGGTAATTAATGTCTCTTCCTTTCTGAAATTATGCTTGTCATTACAGCAGCAACTCAAACTGCTAGATGTAATTTCTCCATTTCTGCATCTGTACTGTGCAAACACAGGAGACAACTCACCCTGTGTGGGTGGAGTGGAGCAGAATTACACAAGGAGTCCTGGGCCAAGGCTCAGAAGTGAAACCAGAGATCATGTCTGTTCTCTCCTGGACATCAGATTATTTGATTTGCAAATAAAAAAATCATTAAATAAAGCCATTAAGGAGGCCACCTGTCTTGCATAGGAGTTCTCACAAGCACATTGCAAATGCCATTTTTGTATACATAATACCTGGGTGACTTTGTAAACACAAGATTTTGCTGATTTAGTCTCCTACACTTTGCACAAGGTACTGCTGATTTTACAGCCTTTTTGCTGCCTTTCAGAGTAAACTATATTAACAATAGGAATCATAGCAGGATTTCAGACAAGACATCTGCCTATCAATTCTCTGGGAAAAAATACTGGATGCACTCTCTGGAGTTAGCTCATTTGATGACCTTGACAAGAAACCAATGGGGTACAATCTGCTGTGTGCAGGTTAGAGCACTCTCACGATGTGTCAGAGCAATTGTACACCAGAGCACAAGGAAATGACGCAGTTAATAGTATCACTCAGATTTTTAACTCCCAATTTAATTGATTTACTATTATTCTTTTGAAGAAAAAATAAAAAGACCTGCTGAATATGTGGCTGAAGTACTCATAGGAGTATTAAAATGGCTTACAAAATTAAAATCAACCCAACCAACAAAACAAAAATAACCAAACAAAAAAGCAACAAAAAACCCCCACCAAAACCCCATAAAGAAGCAAAGACTGTTTATTTAGACTTAAGCAATAGTGATAGGGATGGGAAATGTGCTAAAACCAGCTGTTAGTCGGTTGTATTTTTTTTAAGCAGAATCTAAATGTTGTCTCTTCATTTCTCCCTGGCCCCCAATATTTAAGTGTATGTTTTTCCCTACAATCTGAGCTTAGAAATGGTTGACAACAATGCAGCAAATTTTATTCCGTGTGCTCAATTACAGATACCTGGGATTGACTGCTAAAGATAGAACCTCGAGAATTATTTTGTAATTGAAATACTTTGAATACAAAATGAAATATTTTGTAAGATGTAAAGTAAGATTTTACATCTCTTTGGTTTTATCAGCTAACTGGGTACTGAACTTTTCTATGTTCTATAAGACATTAAAAACCGAAGTCATTCTTGGGAATGACCCCAAAAAAGAAAGCAGATAGTTGGAAAACACAGAAAGCAGTCAGTCTTTCTAAAGGACCATACAGAGTAATTATAATAACCACAAAAAGTTTAAAAAAACCTCTTCTAATACACAAAAGTTCCCTTTATTTCTATTACGATCACTCTCTTTCAGGTCCGTGTCATCCTGCTGAATTGGTGTGCTTGGTTTTTACGAATGAAAAAACCTGGGGAAAATATAAAGCCCCTGTCTTGCAAATATAGCTATCCCAAGCACCATCTGAGTGTTAACAGCATGGAGATGAATGTCTTACCTGGGCACCAGTCCAGCAACGGCAACACAATCTATAGCTACCATGTGATGGAAAACCTGTGCTGTCCCCAGAAGAATGATCTGGGTAGCAAGAGTGGAAAGATTACTTGCTCCTTGCCAGAAGATATGGAGCTCATTCAAAAGAAAGCTTTAACAGATACCATTCCAGTGATTGTGAAGATCCTGGAGGAAGTTCAGTTCATAGCAATGCGCTTCAGGAAACAAGATGAGGGTGAAGACATCTGCAGTGAGTGGAAGTTTGCAGCTGCTGTCATAGACAGATTGTGCCTGGTTGCATTTACCCTTTTTGCCATCATTTGCACATTTACAATACTCATGTCTGCTCCAAATTTTATAGAAGCTGTATCCAAGGATTTTGCATAAGGATTTCAAAGATGAGCACGATAATCTAAAAGTGAATATTGCCAGTAATTTTGCTAGATAATTTAACTCAAATAGAGAAGTGTACTTATATGTGCTAACATACACAGAAGGGGATGAAAATAATTTCAGGAGGTAATTATTCCTGATGTTAGTACTTGTAGTTACTAAATAGTAAACATATTTAGCTCTGTTATTTATCTCATAGACTAGTTCTACATGTAAATATGTCATGATCTGTGACAAAAAATAGGCAAAATTCAAGTCTGTGATATGTTTATTACAAGTTAACACTAGTATTGATGTGTTACAATGAACCTGTGAATTTTTAGATATTCTAAATAATTTAAATGATTATTAATGACTCTTAAGATTTTTGACATTTTGTTGTTTTACAGTACATTTGTGTTTTACTATTTTTGTTTAATGTGGCTGTGACATTCACTTCTCAGATTTGACAGACCTATATCCACAGTCTTATGATGCTGTATATTGTATTTACAAAAATAAACTGTCAACATCTTNCAGAAGCACACATAATCAGACAATGGTCTGGGTTGGAAGGGTCACCAAGGATCACCGAGTTGCAAACCTATCCAGGCCTGCATCTAGATGAGGTTGCCTAGGGCCCCATCCAACCTTGTCCTTGAACACCTCCAGGGTTGGGCATCCCTCACCTCTCTGGGCAGCCTGTTCCAGCACCTCACCACTCTTCCGATGATTAACTTCCCCCTGACATCCAATCTAAACTGTCCTTCGTCTAGATTAAATCCACATGGTAATGTATATACTGCTAATTATCATATCATATCATATCATATCATATCATATCATATCATATCATATCATATTTTATGCATATAATGTTAATGTATATATTAACAGTGCCTTCTTATATCTCTCACTGCTCAGCTGTTGTTGCCATCTTGAAACTCTACTTAATTTGGGAAATCTCTGATCTCTCAAGAAGGAGTTGCCAGCCTAATACTGACAGTGTGATTAGAGCAAAAACTTTGGCTCTGCATAATCTGTAGGAAATTTTACCCCTGATTTCATTAGGCTCAAGTTTCATATTTAGTATACACCACTGAAGTAGTAAGTCCTGAAGATTCTATTAATACAGTTCCCTTTCCAATTTGGTTGGAATGGCTTTGTTAGAATGTCTGTAAAATTCTTATTTTATTTTTCTAAATTTTTATGTAGCAATGCTAATTATCAATTTGCTGTACCCTGTATTAATTAAAAAAGAAAAATCCAATTATGCCACTTCACCAGAAGATAAGGGCAGGAAAAAAAGCACCGTTCTCAATAGTAGTTCTTTTCCACTCGCTACCGTGGGTGGAATTGACATTTTTATGGTAAAAGCCGCTACTGAAAATTCAATCTATATTTCAGAGAGAACCTATTTTCCTTCATAGGAGATTTAGTGCTGTAAGTGTCTCTTTCTCAGCCTGTGGGAGACAACTCACATGAGCTGTGATGCTTCCTCCTGCCCTTTTTGCAGCTTCTGCTTACAAAATTTGCCTTTCTGAGGAACAGAATGCAATTCAAGAGGGGTTTCCCTAATAAAAACTTCAAATTAAACAGAAGAGATGGTTTGGGGTTTGGGTTAGTGATATTATGCTTGTTGTAATTTATTGCTTTATTTATGGGGACAACTGATAAACGAAAAGTCTAAATATTTTATTACCTCTGCAGCTCATGATGCAGGATGGTAAATGACCTTTGAAACACTTGCTCAAGGACTGCTAATATTTTTGCTGGAAAAAATCTCAATTTTTGAAAGTAATCTCCAGTGACAGGATAAAAAGATAAAAGCTAATGTTAAAACACACAGTCACAATAACTTAACATCCTAACTCAAAGTGTGTTTCCTTGCATGAAACAGAGTTGTTTTGTAAGAGTGTTTTTAACTGGATGTGTATATCTTAGAATCAGAAGGAGGATGGAAACTATCTGAAAACAGCAGCAGAAAATTAATTTCATTAACTTTCCTATTCTATAACAGCCAAGTAAAAAAAAATCCATTTATAGATTACTGTCTTATACTGTTAGAATGACCATTGTGTTGTCTCTTAAAGAAATGTCCTGAAACTCCAATTGTGCTGGCAGTATGCAGTTCACAAATCATTACACTGGCCTAAAACTACTTGCTGCTTAGTTTTTCAGATGACAAAGGCAGATAATTTTGAAAATCCAGTTGTCACTTGGCCTTTAGAAGATAGTGACACTGCTGCCACAAAATTTATAGAATGACCTGTTGTGAAACGACAAAGAGAATGGTTACTATACATACAGAGCATTATAGAATGAGGTGTAAATGTAAAGTTTTCCCAAGACCTACAGTACACTCAGAAAGATTGATTCATCACCTGTGTATGCTGATTCACAGCTCTCTGTGGCATCTCTAGTTAGTGTTGCAGGGTAACTGTCATGGGGTTACATAATTTTTAAGGAAGGAAAAAATCCCAAATATATTAAAAAGTGTAAATGGCAACAAGAAACTAACCCATAATGTCCCTAGCAAAATCCAGGCTCTTAAACAAACATTATAAAAAGAGTGATGATTTTACACTTCCCCAGTAATGTGGAAGCATAAGATAGTAAAGGTCCTCATGCACTTTCTTTTGTTAAGAAGTACCTTCTTTCCAGAAGACATGGTAGATTTCTGATATGGAGGTCTTCACGGAAGATGAGAATCTGCACAGATTTGTCCATTGAATATAAGGAACAGTAGATGTCAAACACAATTTCAACTCATGGGTTACCATTTTTTTTGAAGCAGCTTCACTATCTTGACTCAAAAACCTGCATATACCTGAAACAGACATTGAAAGTTTGGTAGTTTATCTGTCACCATAAGGAGTATGGTTGTAGAACTTCCAACAGTGAGTATCGAGTAATTATTTACTATAGTAAAGCTACATAGCTCTTTCTATCAGCGTTAACTTTTTAGTAACGACTATAACAAGGAAGTAGATCAGAAGATAAAACCATTTTCTTATTCTAAATTACCTTGGGCCCAGGATAAGTGATAAGTATAAATCAGAAGAATGTTAATGATGAGCAGGACTGGTCAGGGATTTTACACAAAAGTGTGTCAAATACTGTGAAATACCCACAGAAATAAACAGAGGCAAAACCAACTGAAATTTATTTCCTTTTGTGAGGCTCATCTTGGCAGAATCTGGAAGAAAAAAATTGAATCATACATACATCCAGTTTGAAATTATAAGCAAAACAAGGGTTTCTTAGTCTTTTTTTTTTCTCTTGATGACATGCAGACAAAGGGAGGAAGGAGCATACAAAAAAGCATATAAAGCCCTAATTTCGATTTAGTAAGAACACGTGCTCAGAAAGCTAGCTGCATCTCATTCTGGTGGAATGGTTACTAAGGGTCTACTTATACATGTTTGGCAGAGGAATGAGTAGAACTGTCTTTTTGGGTTTATATTTGATACGTCAGATGTTAAAGCCACCATAACTGCTTCCCACTACCATTTAAGGTGGTCTTCACATCTTTAACCCCAAGTCCTTATCAAGTCCTTTGAATCATACAAGTAATTCACACAATCTTTCTCTGTCCCAGTATGGGAGGAAGAGCAGCTGTGCTGCTCAAGTGCTTTCAGCAGATGCTTAATCCTAAACTTCCAATAACAGAGGATTCAGTTTCCCTAATGTATCACTGACATATTTTATCACTGCTTGTCATTCTCTAGTGTATAAATAAATCTACTAGATTTGATCACGTAGAAAAACAATGTTTGTGTGAAGAGGGAAATGCCAGGATTGTTAGCTGACTCATCAGTAAAAAAAATAATTCTTTATGGTGATAATCATGATCATTATTAGTAAACAAAGTCCTAATGATCAACCATCACATCAGTGTTCTTTTAATATTGGCCAGATCTTGATCGTGTTCACTGTTACAATTTTGGAAGAAAACATTACCTAGTCCTTCAACACATAGACAACTTCTTTTGTGACAGAAACCTCTGAGTTGGCATGTGGGCTACCAGCACCTTGCCCCTGTTGATTTCTGTTCAATGCAAGAAGTGAAGACCTTTCCAATTAAAATGTTACATTTACACAGACCAGACAGACATATCTGACTAAAGGGAAAAAAAAAACCAAACCAACAAGTGTTTGAACAAAAATAGAAGCAAATATCATTAGAAGGTAGAAAAAGGACAGAATGCTAGGGAAAAAGACCATGCAGTCATTCTGATGGTAAGCTCTAAAAAGAGGTATTATTGCAGAAAAGGGAACCTTGAAAGATTAGTGTTTTCAGGATGCATGCTTATCTCATAGATGCATTATATCTTCTTGGCTTTTAAAATCCATCAGAGAAGGACAGGACCAAGGACCAAGGACAGGAATGCAGCAGTGTGGTTTTAGGAGTATCTATTTCCTTATATAGAAAACTACTTTCGTTGAAATAATTTGCATAGTTATACAACATTCAGACAGTGAATATATACACAACACAGTATGGTGAGATATCTGCTGAGTTCTAATCAAATTTCAAGATCATATGTGTGAAATTCTTGGCTTTTAAACACATGATAGTTCATTCCAAAATTTTTCAAGGCACAACCATTATTTGCATTCAGTGATAGAACATAATTAATAAGGGGAAAGTGTGTTTAGGAATCCCAATACACTTTTGCTATCTGCAGCCTTCAAGGTTACGGCTGTGTATTAAGGTATTTTTGCAAAGATTGTATATTTTAAAAAGCCATCATACATCACATATGATTTTTTTTTCTCAGAAATTTCTGTCCAAAAAAGACATGAAACCATCTTTTTTAATAGACAAAAAACCCAAAAAAACAAAAAAAAACCCCAAACCCACAAAACAAACCTCAAACAAAACAATAAAAAACCCCAAATAATAAAACAAACACACACACCCCTTCACTCCCAAAATCCTGTTTATTTTGTAGTGTTTTGCGAAACTTCTAGGGGCAGTATTACAGGAAAAGCCCCAATCTGTTCACCAACTTTTGTTCTCCGATTATTTGCTTAGAGTAAATCTTTTCGGGGAAAACAGAACTTGAAACAAAACTGTCTGCATCCTTCCTGGTGTTTCTGAACAGCCGACTGAATAGTCTTAGCTGACCCAAACCGAACACCCACAACATCCTGGGGTCCTTGGGATGTCTCACAGCAGTAATTTCTGTCATGATGCCCAGAGACGTAACAAAAAAGGAAACAGATAAGCTATTTTGAGAGAGACATCTAGCAAGTATATTTCTCACAAACGAAGAAATTTCCTTTGGAAATGCTTATAGCATGGTTTTCATTCAAAATCCTATCCAAGGCTTAAATTTGATATTTTGTGCATTCAAAATGCTCATTTTACAGCTCATACATCTGAAGGATACAGAAAATGTTAACAGTGGATTCATTTGCCTAAGCAAGGCATCTCCTGTAACCGTTTCTTCATCATTCCACAGACGTAGAGTCAACAACATCCCATGATCCAATAACCATTCTCAGGATACA
>VXBZ01007745.1:351550-373469 GCA_013399135.1 Heliornis fulica | reverse complement strand
CTTCTTCCCTTCAACCATCTCTCAATCCACCTCACTGCTCTACCCTCCAGACCACGCTTCCTCAGTTTGCCCACCAGGATGCTGTGGGAGACAGTGTCAGATGCCTTACTGAGATCCAGAAAAAACAAATCCACTGCCCTACCATCATCCATCCACCTGGTTATATCTTTATACAGATATTAGGTATATCTGTATCTATCAATATATATATATATATCTGGTTATATCTATATATAGGTATTAGATATATTAGATATAGATCTGGTTATATATATAAGGCCTAAGAGAAGAACATAAGAAGGAGCAGATTGTGATGGCACTGAATGAAATAGAGCAACAGGAACTAAGTCTCCCTATTTTGAATGAGTTATGTGATCATACCCCAGCGAATGTGTAAACAGCTTAATATTATACTAAGGTGGTGGTTACAGCAAGTTAAGTTGTTCAGTAAGTCACTGAGACTTCAAATCTCTTATACTCTAACACGAGGTATGAAGAATGAATTGGTGGGAAGAGGTGAGAAGTGTGAATGTAGATCTTATTATAGGTCCAAGTTAAATAGTTCCTAAAAGCCATTTAGTAAATCTAGTATCTATCTAGTAAAAAGAAAGCAAAACAATGACCAACTTTTTTTTTCAGTCTTTCAAGTAACACTGATACTTTTTCCCTTTTTTAAACAGAAACATGGCCCAAAAAGGTTTTTGCTTCAGCAGATTAACATAGTGCAAGTTTAGCAGGTGAGAATTTAATGCCCTGCTTCTTGATGTTCATTAAAGCTTGAAGAAAAACAGAGCACACACATTCCACAGTGTCATTCTGGCTTGTTTCTGAGCCTGAGATTGCTGTTAGCTTTCTGTACAGAAATCAAAGTTTACAACTTTTAGAGGTCTTATGTGAATGTTTTGTGGAGTACTGTTTGTACACAGTAACACTCATTTTAGACATTATCTAACGGTGTTATTTACAATGCCAGTATTCTGACAACTGAGCACAGTGTTCTTGTCACAACAGACATTATTTTTAGACAGCGGGATATGAAAGGCCAAATCAGGCTACCTGTGTGTATTTGTTATCTGTCTGTGTAAAGTTTGCCGATAGAACAAGTAAGATCTCATTTACACCCCATGTAGTGATAAAATGATTTGATCTCCAGGAACAAATACTCGTACTTAAAAGCGGCACATTTAAGGCATGCTTGTTTTCCTCCCTTTCTTATGGCAGGCTGCCTCTTACTACTGTAGATCACCTGCTTGCAAACACCAATAAGGTTCCTCTGCTTCTTGGGAAATTTTCCACTCAGAAACAGGAACTGAAAGCCCACCTATATCAAGGCATGCAGCAGCCCGTCACTTATTATTTTGCGTGTTATTTTAAACAATGTCATGTGGTATGTCTGGTGACCATTACTAATTCTTAACATTTATCTTGTTTCTTCTTTAAAATTTTCTTGAATCAGACATACCCACTTCAAAAATCCAAAAGTGAGGAAAACTCACTAAGTGTAGTATTTTAAGAGTACTACAACTGTTCCCTGCTTATTTTGTAAGAAACTAATTTGCTATAAGCTCATTAATACTTGATTTGCCAAATAGTTTTATTTTATCCTCTATGATTAAAACAGAGACAAAAATCTAGTAATTAGCGATGATACAAAATGTTTAATTTACATGCAACACTTATGGAACGTCAAGGCAACAAGACATACAGTTTTGGCATTTTGTCCATTTTTTTTGAAAAATTATTAATGTTTAGAACCGAGGAAGACACACATAACTGACTTCCCATGCACAAAATGACACCAGTAACTCACCATGGTGCCAGACTACATAAAAGACCTCAGTTAAATGACGTATGAGTTTCACACCAGTAGCTCCAAGAAAAGAGCCATCGGTGAACATGACTGAAGATCATGATTATAGCCCCCTCCAAAAATACTGATGTAGTGGGAGACATGTTTGACAGCAAACAAGACCAATTAAATCTCTGTACCTTGAAATACAACATTAACTTGTAGAATGTGGATTCCCTCTTTGTAATTGTGGTAAAAATGCATTTCTAGTGTACAAATTAGTATTTAATAATGTTACTCAACTGCCATAAGAGAACAGGTGCTTAATGTGATAACAAAACCAAGCCCAGTTGCATGAAGTATTGGAAATTCCGGCAGTGTGTGAAAGGGCTGAATGGCCAGAGTTTATTACAGAGTCGTTAATGGGGTGGGTAGATAAGGGCTCAAAAGACAAGTGCTGGTGGATTTGGGAAGCTACTTTAAAAAACAGCCCCAGTAGTTGTTTACCATGCCACTGATGCAGTAACCTCCAGCACTGCAGACTAGGGTTGAGGAAATGCATCTTGAACCTCCTCCAGCTAAATCCAGCAGCACTGTGTCCGGAGATGTGTAGCCTCATGCTTACAAAGGCTAAACATTTCCTGTAGTTTTTTGTTAAGGTAAGAACGAATCCTCTTTCTTTCAAGCCCACGTTAAGAGACCAGGTTATAGTAGTAGTGCCAAAGTAACCTTACAAGAGGCAAATCAACTAAAACCGTACAGAGTGTAGTGACATACTGTAAACATCTAAGAGTAAGCAACAATTAAAAAAATTGTCTTGTATTGCAGCTACTCATGTAAACAATTTATGAAACTTCTTTGGCACAAAAAAGCATTTTCCCTAGCACTTATAAATACAATGTACTTGCATGCATTTAAGTTCTGTTTAAAAAGTTACTAACCATATCAATAAGCATTACCTTGATTAGCAAAATTTTATCTTACAAAGAATTAAGAATATAGTTTGCAATTCAAAAATTAATTTGCAAACTTTGAAACTGTAGGGTAATCTGGAAAGATAGTTTCACTTTAAAAAATGTCTCCCTTTTTTTCCCCCATCGGTAATTGAAATCAATGGCAATTAATTTGAGAAAACTGACTTAAGTAAGTTCTGCCTGATGACCTAATCAAGAAAAATACCTGTTGCACTACTACAGGAATGAGAAAAATCTTTCCACAAGAATACTGTCATTACGTTGTCTTTGTTTCCTCTTCTGCACTCCCCTGGGATCTCACCAATAAACACACAATCCAAGCTTCCCAAGGTGCTGACCCCAACATCCCTAGTCCCCATCTTTCCAGCAAGGCCAATAAGCCAAGAAATTTCTCATATAATTGAGATTGGTTGTCTGTAGCTCGGGTCACTCAAAAGCATTTAGTGAGTTTCCTCAACACTTACAAACTGCTGATATAGATGATCAACTTACATTTGTTATTCGCATGCAGCTTCAGGAATTAGCAAGAGTGTTTCAGTGTGATTTGTCAGTGTGATTCAGACATCTCCTAAGTGCCATGATATGAACAGGAATGCAAAATCTAACACTGAGTCAACTGGAGAGGAGCTGTTGGTAGGTTAAATATGCTATTTGAGGTCCTATGCAAGGTACACAGATGAAAAGCTGGATTTTTAGGGGAAATATTTGTTTGCCTACAAAGACTGGTGTTAAGGATTCCCTGCCTGTTCCACAAGAGTTGATAGATACTTAAAGCACTGCAGAGAAGCACCGTGGCTGAAGTAGGGCCAGGCCATTGCAAGGAGAAACAAAGGTCACAGCAGTAAGTACTCATTTCCAGCTGTTTCATTTTAAAAATCAGTTATAACCATCAGATGATATGTCCTGTACCTGACCAAAAACTTTAAGTAGTTCAAGACTAAAACAGAAAATCTGAAAAGTGCTCCGGGGGTGAAAATAAATCAAACAACTTTGAATGAAAAACTGACAGAATTTGTGAATTAAAAACAGGTAACCATAAAAAAAAAAAAACAAACAAACAAACCAAAAAAAAAAACCCTAAACAACTCAAAAAACCCAAAACCAAAACATCTAGTTTTTAATTTAGGACTGTCAGTCTTCATTGCAAGTCATTTTATGGAACATGAACCAAATGCATCCAACACAAAGCTCTTCCTTCTTGTGTGTATCTCAAGATGGTGTTAAGCCTGGACTTGTCATCTCTGTCGTGGGACTTGCAAGATATTCACTTGATTTCAGACTTGTGAGAGATTTGTAGCTTGCTACTGAAGTAAGAGAGCCACAAAGACCAAGCAATGATGGAGTGTCTTCCTTCCCTGTTAAGAAAAACAAAAATGAAGCTAATAATTTTTATAGCACAACATGACCTGACCATAAAAAAAGAAAAATGGAAAAAAGAAAAGTGAGGGACTGTAAAACCCTGTTTCGTCGACACTATTATGTATTACGTATTTCCGCTTCAGCAAACACTTACTTCATAAATGCAGTTCAGAGGACGCATAACTGGTGCGGCACCTTCCCTGTGCAGGTGGAGAAGACTCACCACCGTGTGTTGTTAGGGGCTGGGCTGTGTCAGCCTCCCACCAAGGGAGATGCAGAGGCTCCACTGACTACACAGTTACAGGTTCAATACCCCAATGGAAGTGACATTGCTAATACAGTTCAGTACCAGTGATATAATTTTTAATCCCTCATAAAGGAGTAGAATTAACCGGAATCAGGATATATTTATTAAAAAATAAATGTGATTGGTTTTTAATCCTTGATAATCTGAAGTTCTTTAGGGTCCAATCACTGGAAAAAGCCCTACGGTGTAGGACTGGAGTGCAAGTAGCTGCCCTGTCATCCAAATACACTTGATGGCTGACATTAAACATACTTATAGGTGTTAAGACTACACTGGACAATTTTTCTATTTATTTTATGTCTTCCCTTCTCAGAATATCCATTTAAGTGGTTTTGCATCAACTGTGCTAATAAATGACATTATAATGAATTTGAGCTATCAGCATCTCCCTAGTTCATCCTTGCAGCTCACCTGCAGAAAAGAAAAGATCTCCTGAAATTAGAGATTAAAATCAGCTTTAAAGGGTCACAGGCACAACATTTAATTGATAAGCCAGTCTACCAGAATTTTTCAAAGTCACATCTATAAAGAAGTCTTTCTTAAAATTGTGTCTCCTCTTCCTGACAGAAAAGTTTTATTCTCGTGAGAATAATGTAAGAAAAAAAGAGAGAAAAGCAGCAAACAACCTGAATTGTGCCCTGCCCAACAGTTCATTGTGAAAAATAGCCAAGTGACATGTTGTCCTCTTGCTTCACTTATGGTTCTTATTAGGAGTTTCCAGTAGATTTTAGGTCTTGCCTCTGCTGAGCTTTTTTCAACTGTCTGAATTGCTTTTGCTAACGAATGAACTGGATCAGCACTTTTAAAGAGTCTTCACTCTTAGGAAAATCTGTAATCCCATAAAAGCTACCCTTTACAGACCACATTCTGTGTGAGAACACCAAGAACACCATAACACCGGGCACAGCCTTTGATTTCAAGAAGTGTGAAGCTAAAAATTTGACTACATGTGTTGGTGTGATGCTAATGTGAAAGTTTAGTACTTCTAATCTCACAATGAAACCCGCTGCACCGAGAGTTAGACCAGAGGTGTCTGAGCAGCAGGATCACACAGTGTGTCTTATAAAGTTACAGTAAAGCTTGAGTACTGATGAACCTCACCTCAGTTATTTAGAAGTGAGATATGCTACCTTTAAGGACAGTCTTGAAATCAAAACCTAAGCTATTATGAGTGGTTTTGCCACATCTTAATTTACAGAAAACAAAGGATAACTTCAAAGAGTTGTTACTGCAAAAAAAAAAGTTGAACGGAGATCTGCACAAGAACCCCCTTTTGTATTAGTGATGCTGATTCTATCTCACTTCCTCTAAGCTAACCTGCAATAATTTAGGTTTTAAGAGTATATATGATTTAAAAAAAAAAGTTCTAGATTTAACAACCTTGATATTTAAAAAGCAAGAAATTTTACAGCTATGAACTACTAAGGTTCTGAACTGTCATCTATTTAGAGCTAACACTTGATGAGATACAAAAAGGATTTTTATAGCATTGTGGGTAACACAATGCTATTAGAGAAACTTTCCAGCATTTTTCTGCTTTTCTGAACTGCCCACAAGATGGAGCAGCTAAACTTAACTAAACAATAACTGTACAAATTGTGAGGGATGTGTGTATTACACTTATCTATTAGCCTGGTTCATAGTGCATTCAAAACTCTACTTTTAAGAGAAACACTGTCAGGCTGCTTCTCCTCATATAAATGGTGAATGCAAGTTGTAAGAATGATGGATAGTTCCAGATACAGTGCCTGGAAACTTTCTTTTAAGAAACAACAAAAGGAAACTTAAGGAACTCAGAAGATTTGAGTTGGGTATAGCAGAAAGCTGACAGAAGATCCTCTGTGTATTTGAGCTATCTCGGGTTGAGTGATGGCAAAGGAAGATACGTAGCGTATTTGAAGCCTAGCTTTAAATACAGTGTGAAGTCTCATAAGTCCTGGGCAGGAGGGAATCTTCATAATTCAGACTTATTTGAAGTATATTCCTTAGGGAAACTGAAAAAATTTACATAACAATGAAAAATACACTTTTAAATGCATATTTGGTTCACAGGGCCTGAAGGTCACAGTTGTAAAGTGCAAAATAAAATGAAGCCACTAGACTGGTTCCGTACCTTCATTTAACAAGTTCATTCCATCCTGCTTTCCGTCTTGTGAGTGACCTGGATCCAGAGAGGACTGAGAAAGACTAACTTCTGCTGAAAGTTGGTCCAGACTTTGAAAACTTTTCCTGCAAAGCAAGTAATATTTAATAGTAACACACTTAAAGATTTAATTAAATATCCTCGTTTCTCCTTAAGAAATTAAAAAAAGCCCAAAACAAAACCAAAACCTAGGCAGTTAAGCTTTCCACTTTTAAACACTGCTTGTTTGTTTCCTAAATTGCTGGTTTGTTGAGTATTTGTTTAATTAATACAAAAGAAGGAAATTTTTATGGTGAGAGAAACTGATTATTTTTTTCCCCCAACTGATCCTCACACATTGTATCAGGTAACTTCAACAAGAAGTATTTAGAAGTATGCTAAGGGAAATGTGAAATTTTAAGTTTCCCCGTTACTCCTAAATGAATCAAAATAAATATTCAGCTTACTCGTCCCATTGTTGATTGTGCTTTCTATACAGTAGAGTGTCCAAGGCAACAGCATTGACATCCAGAGCTCCTGGGGAAGGCCACTGATTGGTGAGGTGAGTAGTTAATTCTTGTCTTGATCTCAAGTCATTATTCTTTAGCACAGTCCTGTGAATACAGAATCAGTAAATCTCACGTCATTAAATGCAATTCTTTAACATACAGAAAGGAAAACAGGACAAATAATCTTGACAAAATTGATGTTCTACTTCAAGTGACCCATTGCAATTTTCATAAAGTACCTTGAATTATTCATTTTCCTAGGGGAAGCAACTTAGAAACCTATCAAGAGTATTAAGTAACAGAAACTGAAATTAGGATCTTTCTGCAAAAGTAATAGAACTGTGCTGTAAAGATTCTTTCTGCCAGCATTATGGTTATAAACAGGTAAGTATTTTGCAAACCAACCATGGAAATGTGATTTCCTTTCCACACAGCACCCACCCTCCCCCCCTTTTGTTTTTCTTTTGCTGTTTAAACACCTCACCACAACCATTCCTCCTCCCCAACACTTTTGCAGAGTGAACTAAAAACCAGACATGTTAATTTCATTATCTGCTTCCAGGTAAAATATAACACATGATTATTCTGTTTTCTACCACCTTACAGTTTTTACAAATTGACATGTTTAAATTACAGAAAATAAGTTAATTGAGTGTTTTAAATGTTCCAAATAGTTTAAATATCCCAAATGAAACAGAATGAATTTCTAAAATTCTGGAAACATGGAACTTCATATACCAATACTGGAAGTTATCTGCCAAAAGTCATACAGAAATAAGCACAGATGGTTCTTCATGGTCAAGGACAACACCAGCCTTTTTCCCATATACAAGGTGACCTCCAACCTACCCTTAGAGTGCTGTAGAATAACTCTAGAAACAAAAGTGATGTTGCCTATTAACCTGTAAACCCTCCAGTCCAGGAAAGACTAGGCAATAGAAAAATGCTGCTTTCCAAGAAGTTTGACTATCTCTTTGTAACGTATCTCCATACTGAAAGCACTCAGGAGCTCAAAGCCAAACACCATGTTGGTAGCTGAAATAGCAAATAACTATTCATGGCACACATATGTGAATTCGCAAATAACATTGTCAACAGGTCTATTTTTACAGTGCAGCTTTTATTCTGAACTGTTTAGACAAGAACCTCAGTAAGGGCACCTAACACCACCCAGAGCACCAGAGATTCCCACAAAAGAAGGTAAGACAACAGCGTGTTCAGTAAGGAGCTTTCAGAAGCTGAGTTTGAGAGAGGAGACAGATGCACAGCAAATTTTGCAAGAGAAGGTGGTGAGGCACCACAGTGAACAAAACTTTTTTCAAGAATCTTTTCTATAGATGACAAATTCCCCCAGCATTCATGCCTGTAAACCATCAACTTTTCTTCCCTGGGATCTCCCCTCTCACCCTCCTCTCTAAGGGGTCTGTAGGAAGAAACTGCTTTGATAACCCAAAGCTCTCAACAATTTCAAATATCTTGTCCGGTATTCGCTTCCTCATGTCATACCCTAATCCCATGGGGCACAGGCAGCATTAAACAGGTCTCTTGAAGTCTTGATGAGTGGAGGAAACTGCCATAGCAGCTTATGAGCTGAGCCAGTTACACAGCATCCCCTTCTTATTCAGAAGGACCTCTTGTATGTTTTCATAATAGCTTCCTAACAGGACACAGTTTATATTAGCAACAATGCACACAGTAAGTAAATGCAAATTCGTACGCATATAACACGCATGTGTAAGTTCCTGACTGGACAACTCCTGTATGTTATCACTACACAACTCAGCAGCAGTGTCACTACTAAACAATCACACTGATCAAAGACAACAAGCCCACACATCCACAGACAAGTTACTGATGGTGGAATTTTGGCATTTTGTATAGGTGTCTATATTGAGGCTTTCCCCACAAATCTTTGTGCTATAGTAACCTGAAGTTTCACCCTTTCTGTGCAGACAAAGAAATTCTGAGTCACAGACTGGCCAAACTGCTCCAGAAATTTTAGTGTATCAACACTTAAATACGGTCCCAGAAGATCACTTCTTAAACCACTCCTCCATGCTGAGGAAGAAAACCTGGCATCAGGTAGGAAGTAACTGTTCTCCTCTTAAAACCTCTATGCTTTTATTTTGAATCTTCAAAAATACATAGAAGTAATTTTGAATATATAAAATTAATCCAAGCACAGTATTCAGTATTTATAAAATAGTAGTACAGACAACAGGAAGTTAGACAAAAGACTCACAGCAGGTGCTGGCAGTTACCACCTGTTTTTTCAGCCTTGTAGATTTTTCAGCTCTTTGCTCTCTTGCAGCCATTTTTCCAGCATCATGAGATTCCGCTGCAGCAGATTTTTAAAAGCACTGCTTGCAAACAGCAATTTTCTCAAGATAAACAAAGGCACTATGGATCTATGCATATTAACTAGCCTTACTTTAATAGTCAAAGTATTAAACTGTGCAGAATCACAGAATCATCCACAGGATCCAGTCACAGATCAGAAAAGACCTTTAAGATCATCGAGTCCAACTGTTGACCTAATGTTGCCAAGTCCACCACTAACCCACATCCCTAAGCGCCACACCTACACAGTACACATCATCCTCCAACTCTTAATCACTGTGATGTAAAAATGGGAAGAGAAAAGAAACAGACAAAAGCATTTACTACAGAAAAGTTAAAACGGAAGGAAAAACGCTGAAAAAAACTGAAATGAAAGCTCATTTCAACGAAAAAAGCAAACAGGTTTCATAACACTCAATGTGAAAAAACACTGCACAAGACAGTGCTGTCCTACTCTTGGCCAGACCAAAGGAGCTCTTTCTAGACAGAGGTTAAGAGTTCTCAGAAGACAACAATTTATTTTATCCAAGGCAGACTGAAATTCTGCAACAGCTCTGTTGCTCCTCAGACGGCAAACATAACTAGTGCTGGCCAGCTCTCAGCTGCACGTACTGCAGGGTTTAAAGTGGGACTGTCTTGACGATGGCAGCGAGCGCAATGAAGATTACAAGCTTTCCTCTATGTGTTTACTGTCAGGTTCTTTACCCAAAAGAAGAACGTTGCTATTAAAATGTATTTCTCGGCTAGTATAGCAAAATCAGTTTGGCATATAAAAGCTTTCAGAGGAAAAATTAGAACCAAGTCTTTGTAGGGCAAATATAAGAAGAGAAGAACTGCATGGCAAATATGCATATTTATGAAATTTACGAGTTGAACAAAATAAAACATAAAATTAGTGTTTTCTGTAATTTACACACACGTGAAAGAGGGAACTACTGAACTCCTCAGGCCTTAACTGGGAAATATTTCAAAAATGTTACAAGTTCACATAAAAATAATGTAATGTGATATATAAACTTCTATACAAAATGCTGGTCTGCACAGTGATACTGAACTAGAACAGCCGATGCACAAACAGATTTTATTTTGGTGCTTTTGTTCCCAAGAAGGAGCTGCTGGTGCGAATCACCAACACAAAACCAGAATGACCTGAAAGCCTGTAGACCGACACTCAAAGCCTAGATTTTAAGAAGGGTATTATCTAGAAACCTGTAAGCATAACTTCTAGGGAACAGAATCTGTAATATATCCTAAGAATAACTCTGAAGATCACAAGTATGCAGTTCTGTATTTAGGTAAAATTCAGTATCATACTGTTCTGTTGGGTTTTGTACTTGTGAGAATTTAAGGATGATGCAAGATAAGGTTTGTGGACAACACTTTAAGCCATTTAATACAGGAGTGAAAGCAAGGTCAATCCAAAAAGGGAAGAGGAAAAGTAAGACAGGTAGAAAGGTTTACTATAGAGAAAAGTTACAAAAGATCACACTTGAGTGAAAACAAGCCACCGGCAATTCACAACAGGCTGCTAACTCCTTTTCTTCAGACTGGGAATTGAAAACTTGAAAGCCAAAGAGAAGAACAATGTCTTCTAAATGCAGTGATCTCAGGAAGGTAGCTGGCACATGGAGAATGCAGTGTAGCCGAATAAGAGACTGTAAGGTTATTTTTTCAATGAAAGAAAGGCAGAAGAAAGGCAGCGTACGACACATGGCTGCATAGGGTACCCTGGACTAACATGGTAAGACTGTGGAGTGCAGAAAGTCTTGTGTAGAGTAGGGAGAATATCTAAGAACTAATTGTGATACCGGAGGTTTTAAATTAATTTATGGTACATCAGCTAATCTAGGCATGAAAAAATGTCTTGATTATCTGAAAGGCTCTGAGCCTTCCCCCACCCACCCTTCTGCCCCCATCCACTGACCGATACCTTCTCTAGTGACAATCATTTCCTCTCTTTATAATCATCTTGGCAAAAAGTAGTAGAAGTTCTTTTCTGTGATCTGCAGAGACAAAGCAATTATTTTTCTCCTTCTTTCAACATCTGTGCTCTAAGCAATCCTCATCCCGACAAATACTTTTATAAAATAACTTCATATTGTGTTTAAAGTTCTGAAAAACATTACAACAACCAAGAAACACTGAAGGGATGGCAGGCAGTGAGACAATATTTCCAAATCCTTTAGAAGTAATGGTGGAACTGCTATTTTCTTATTGAAAAGTGATAAGTGAGGCAAACCCAGCAAAATGTTCGTTGGGTTTTATTACAGGAGAGAGGCATTGGTGATGCTGGAGACAGGATGTGTTTTCAAAAAATAGCTTTCAAAATGATCAAATATCCTTTATATTACTTTGTGGCATAGATTTTTCCATAATGCATGTATGTAAGAGTAAGAGAATTATAATACACAGTCTCACCATGTTAGCTCAGGATACCCTGTTTAAGTTATGACACTTAAGATGTTGGGGGCTTTGGAGTTTTGTTTTGTGTTTTTTAATGTCTAAAAAAAAGAACTTCATACAAATTCAAAATATTACTGCCACTAATAATTTGTTAGTAAAAACAAGCAGCAAAAGAGATGAGAACATCATCTTAATACTAGAAAACATCATTAGAAACCAACGAATATTTGGCTTACATTTATATTTTCTGTTCTGTACATCAGGATCTGCTATTTAAATTAAGCTCCTCTTAGAAAATAAAGAGAAGTAATGAATTCCTGCCTATTACAAAAGATTAATGAAGATTCATTAACTAATCGATATTAACATACTCCCAAGTTAGGAATAAGTGACTGCTTGAAGCGCAGATAGACAACGCTCCCTCCAGGCCTGTACATTTACTTACTTTTATTCAAGAATAACAGCCAGAGTATTAACATCAAGTTTATACAGCTATTTCCAGAGACATCTCTGCATGCTTATGACTATCAGTCCTTTAATTCTGTATTTAAGAAGTAAGGAAAAGCAAAATTAGTGAAGTCTTACATTAAACTTCCTTCTCCCTTAGTGTTCACTGGCCGTGTCTTTATCGGAATATTTACTTGCTCATTTCCTCAACTTTTACTATTTTATTTTAAATCCTTCTTTCATTATTTATTATTTTGAGATTATTTATTAGGCAGAAGCAGAATATCATCAGGTGTGGTACACATAATAAAAAGCAAAAAATTGACAAATTACAGCTCATTTTCACCCCCACTCCCCAGGATGCTGCCTTTCAAGTTGTTCTGGTACAATCACATAGGATCATCAATATGGTCCATTTTTAATTTTTTTTTTAATTAATTCATAAGGTAACCCCACAAAAAGTGGGGTTCTGTTTGCACTAGCATCACTTCGGGCAGCTCAGCTACTTTTTAAAAGGGTAAGAAATTACTCCTTTGAATTAATACATCTACTTGAAACGGTGACCTGACTTGATTTGCTCATTCCTGGAGCAAATCGCCATGTCATGGGAGATGGAGACAAAAGACAGCCTGTAATGGGCTCCTGTATGCAAGACAGAAACGATATAAAAAGGTGATTATTTTTGGTCACTTACTATAGTGTAATTATATTACCTCTGGGAATTTAAAAATAAATAAATAAAGATTAATCTCAAGTTTAGTTTGAGCCAATACAGAAAAGCCTTAAGTTGGTAATCACTTGATATTTCTGGTCTCATTTTAGCTCGATTGAATTTCCAGGTTCCCCTGGATCCAATCCAGATTCATGCCATTGGAAGCCTATTCTGAAGGACCCATTTGCATAATTTTTTTTTTGTTGTTTAAGAAACAAAAAGTCATTTCTGTTTCTAGATATACCTATGAAAAACCAGTAATTTCTTACCTGCAAGTTTAATTTCTCCAAATCCAGAAAATGCCAGTCCAGTTGGCAATTTGCCTCTTACCAGCAGATGAAGACAGGTAATAAACCAAACAGACTAATTCCCTAAGAAAGGGAATTATACCAGATGAATGCTCCAGGTCAAGAACTACCTGAGTAGTGAAAAGTAAAAGTGAAAATAAGAGCTTAAAAAAAACCCAAAAAAACATTTGAATAAGAAAGAACAAGCTTTAAAAACCTCTATTTAGGACAGGAAATATGGAATGCAAACTGAAATTGATAGCATACATGAATATAACTAAAATCTGTAAGAGCAACTCTAAAATAAAAGGGAACTCTCAGACTGTCAGTACTGCAGTGAGACAGCGAGCTCTCTGGACTGGTATGTCATTGGACTTTGAGAAATTAGATCAGCAGGTATGAAAATGGGTTACTTACCAGTAGATTTTGATGCTGCAATATATCACCTCTCTCAGGTTTGTGCCCTGTGCACACACACAGTGTATTCCCCAAACGAGATGCCAGAGCAGTTAGATCCCAGCAGGCTTTCTAATGGCAGCGGCTGCAGTGAAAAAAAGCAGGCATGTCCTACCGCACCGCGTTTTCTTACTCTGACTGGCCAACAGAGCTTCGTGCCCAACAGCAACAGTACTAGCTGTGCCACAGACAGATCCCCTTGGAGCTTCTTCAGAATCTTTTTGGGCCTCATTTGATATCTCCTAGAGGTCTTGGAATATATCCCCCAGCAAGGAAATTACTGTCATCAATTTTATACAGCCTTTGATCTCCTTGACCTTTGGGGTAACTTGGATAAGCTTATATTGGTGGAAATACAGGCAGCTTGACTCTCAAGTTCTTGTCTAATTATGGTGGAGAATTTACTTCAGAATACAGACACCCAGAATGGATCAAAATACACTACAGTACGTTACATTTGTGTGTGATCATTAAAATACCACTGCAGCGCTTGACTGACATTCTTCGTGTCCTTGGACAACCAAACAGGCCTGATTCCCTTGGAGGAAGTTTTATCCTAAATTTACACACACCTTCTGTGATTTAAACAAGAATCCAAACATTTCTGTGACTCTGTGTACAGACACTGACCTGTAACCCGGCTTTCTTTAGCTCAAACTATTTGTGTCTAGAGAAACAAATTTTGGGTTGAAACTATTTTCAGGATTTTTCTATTCCTTTTTACTGGATAAAACTTAATTCTCAGTCTGTTTTATTTAAATCAATAAATATAGACAATTAAAAATCAGGTTTATGATAATTTCAATATTGATTTCTTTTGTCTAAAGAATCTTAGAGAGATTGCTTCAGTATATCAATAGAAGTATAATCTCTGCAAATAGTGAACTAGCCTCTCCTCACCATTCTAACCTGGTACTATTCTTCCACCATTACAAACATTTGTTTTATTTTTAATATTCATCATTTAAAGTCCATTTAATTTTGGTTCAACTCTTCTAATTTATGTAGAGCCACTATCAAATACTAGCTTTCCACATCAGTATATTCCAGAATACAGAAGCAAATATACAGTAAATAGCTGTGAGGGTTAAGAAATGAAGCAAGTAAAATCGAGACTCTCAGAAGCAAATGGTAACACAAGTTTATTCATCTAAATGGGTAAAGCACAAAGAGATCAAATTCAGTCTCTATGATTGTACTCCAGGAGTTAATGATTATGCATCGTGATTGACTAACCCATTTTTTTTCTTCTCTATCCCCTCTATTTGCAGTGTGTATCAAGTTCCTCAGACACTTTTATGAAATCAAAGCCCCAGATTCAGCTGTTCTAGTCATGAGATAATTCTCTTTGTGGAATTAAGAGGAAAACGTTGATGTTTGTCGTTTAGCATTACTATGCCAAAGCAAGTATTCTTTTCCTGACACTGTTTAGCCAAATTCAGGTAATATTAGCAGAGGAAGAATCTCTATGATCCATACAACATGCTTTCCTACTGGGAATGCTGATCACCTGCAACTGCCTTGCACTGAGGCCTATCAAAGGTTCACTACAGCTTGTTATTATTCTGAAAGGGCTTAGTTCCCCCTGCTCCCAACCTGTCAATTCTACATTAGATGAAAACTGTGCAATTTGGAAGGCAGCAAGTGCTAATGTCCAAAAACTTAAAGCTTTCTTGCTTGATACTTGTATGCAATACCTTTAGCCATAGAAGTGTAGTAGCTATGGGGAAAAAAAGAAAGGGTACCATTATAAGAACTGATTTAGTATCACACACAAGACTCAGAGAAGGAGGCACGTTGCCATGCTGATGTCATTAAGTGTGCAAGTGGTCAAAGTGAAAGTCACCATGATTCTTTAACCCAGGAAGAAAAGAAAAAGAAGAAAGAAAAAAGAGTAAATTAAGAAAGAAAAGACAATAGAGAGGAGAGACTCTACAAAAAATGAGTATTTTTGACTTTGGAGTCAGACAAAATTTTGCTGTAAATTTATCAATACATCATGTCCTTGAAGACACCAATAACTCAAAAAAAATTTTAACTTTCTGAAAATTTAGGTTTATTTGAACACAAACCTTTTTCACTCACTTTTAAAAAGTTCAGAATGAGATATTAAAATATCAGGGTTTAAGAAAAAATCCCTCCATATCTAATTCATCTTGCAGAGTAAGACCTTTTCTTCAGGGTGTGATCAGTCCATAACCCTTTGGCTTCCTGCTGCACAATAATCCCACACAATCCCTTCATAAGATTCTAAGAATAATGTTTTCTTCCATCATGTCAGAGACTTGGCTGCAATATTGTTTAATTCTGCAGATCTCTTTGCTGTGCCTCACATTGTCTACTCTACCTGAATTTCAAGAGTCTGGCCAGGTACTACACACAGATGAACTTTTCCTAGCTATACTTTTAAACAGGAATGTCCCATGTCTTCCCAGGTTTCCTTACTGGAAAGAGAACTTTGCTTTTTGCCGTCTATCAAACCTTTGTAAAACAGAAAGGCACGCAACATTGCAGCAAGCTTCAAGAAAGGATTCTACAAGAAAAAAAAAGAAAATTCCAAAACTCTGCCTAAACCAGAGTTTTAACGTCATCAATATCTCCCTGCTTCTTGCAGGGGGGTTGGACTGGATGACCTCTGGGAGTCGCTTCTAACCCTAATCATCATTCTAATATTTTCTCTGTTCTGTTAAAAAAAAAATAAGACAGGCAGGTTGAGAAAGAAGGAGCTGAAAACTGACCAGACTGTAATGCTAAAGTTTTAAAACTACTGCTGCAGAGGACATGCAAGAAGCATTACAAATAAAAGTATGAGTAATGTGAGTTATCATCTGATTCGCTTTCCATGAAAGGTTTAAAAGGAAAGAAGGATTAGCATCCTCAGTTTTGGCATTCTAGGAAGTAAATTCAGCAAAAAGATCAAACAATAAATTTTCATCTCCTGCTTCCCTTCAGTGAGAAAATACAAGCAGCTAAATTGGATTTACTGTACTTATGTGGTTGAGGAATTCGGTCTCTTAAAAAAACCCCGACAACAACAAAAAGTCCTACAAGAGGACTATCTGAAAATGAAGGTAAGGGCACTAAAGAAGAGATCTACTTTATTTCTTTCTCCAGAGGATTTAGTTTTTGAGAGAGGATTACAATGACAAGCAATCGTATTTAAAGTTTTACTCACAAGGAGACACAGTGCACAGGCTGAATTTCAAAGCCTTTGCTCAGACCCTTCTGTTTCCTTGGACAAGTTTTTCTCTGTTTTCTCTCTGACAGCACAGTTACAGCCGATTTTGTCTGCAACTTTGTGAGCCTCTCCTGCTTGCTCTCGGGCAGAGTATTTGTGGCAGCACTCTGAAAGCTCTGTAGTATTTACAACAGAATCCCAACAAAGCAAGGAAAAGCACAGATACTACTGTTTCCAAGAAGACATTTTTCAACCTAATGGGGCACGATCAGTCTTTGGAAAAGAATCATCTTTGCTACAAAGAATACAGTAAATCTTCTGTTAAGTAGTCTATAACAGATCTGATAGAACGTGGTGTGTTAGAAACAGAGAAGCTGCTCATGTTGCCTGGAGGTGACCAGGCTCCCCAGGAAAGTGGCCACAGCACTGAGCCTGATTGAGTTCAAGAAGTGTTTGGACAATGCAGTCAGTCACATGCTCTGACGTGGCTGGTCCTGTGCGGGGCCAGGAGTTGGACTCGATGATCCTTGTGGGTCCCTTCCAACTCAGGAGGTTCGGTGATTCTGTGTGTGAATTTGCTCTGGAATGCTGCTCTCACAGAACTGCTGGGGCTCTGTGTTCAGACGCTGCTGAGCATGAGCTGATGGACTTCCCTGACAGCATCTGCATTAGCCTGAGCTCAGTACAGCTCTAACAATGGGAAAGACAGGTGAGTGGACAGAGTACCCCCAGTAGTCAATGCCTGTAAAACAGGGAAGCCTCAGTGACAGGACGTGTATAACTCAGGCGTGGAAACATACACAGAACATTCACTGTAATTGAAGAGTATTTGACAAAAACAGTCTCTCAAGGTTGCAACTACGCCATCATTTCCTGTCTTTACAAAGCCATTTGTATTACATCCAGATAGGAAGTGCAGTATTACGGGATCTGTCAGACAGCAGCACTGTTAAAATATTCAGGATGAATTACAAGCAGTGGCTGGGCCTGGAAAAGTTTGAACAATTCTGAAGTAACTGCCAGTCAAATTAAATAAATCTTACTTTGAGATTTGCTGAAATATACATAAATTTCTTAATTATGCAGACAAACCTATGTAAAATATGAGTGTCCCACAATTTAATTTGAGTCTTATTTGTGCCATAGCCAAAGGCAGAATTCCAAACACTGAAGTCTTAGTTCCTTCCTTTATCTTCACAAAAGACCAAAAAAAGACAAGGATACAGGAAGAAACAGCAGAAGATAAAAAACTGAGCAGTATAAAACATAGCACAGCCACTGGTTATAAGAAACACATTTTCAATACCTGCAATTAAAAAAAACATAATGGCGCAGTTGGGACAAAGCTGTACCATCTCACACCAGGCACCAGCCTGAAAATCTGTAATTTCCCTTAGGAGGAAACCCATGTTGGGAAACATTATGCCAACCACTGCTGACAGTTCAAGAAAACTTGTAGCAGCCAAAAATTGTTGGTTGTTTAGGTTTTTTTTACGTTTGTATGCAATGGTTTCTTTTTCCTTATCAGTTCATTTAAAAAGATTTTTTTTTGTTAAAGTGATTAGCTTTTATAGCATCAGTGAGTCACTATGATAGAGATGAGTCACTAGTCAGGAAACTGATGGGATTCTTGTAATCATACATCAACATTTGACATATATAAATAACGATTTCAGATGCAGATTCTGAACTTTAAAATGACAAAGATCATCAAAGTTCGCCTTGAACACAGGTAGTGTGTAAAACAGAAGATAGACCAAGAACTACCCAAGGGGAGGAAAGGCTGTTTAAGATGGAATAAAGGAATAAATATTTATGCACAATAAATGAAATATATTTATTGTGCATAAATAACATGCACAAGATCCTTTTAATGCAAGGATCTTGTGAATGTTCAAACAGTTCCAGATTTTGCCCAGCCCCTTCTTTGACTGAGTTAACTTGTCCTTCAAGCTGGGACACAAAGTGGGATGCATAAGACAATCCTTTGGGTTACCAGAAAAAACCCCAACAGTTTGTACAAAAAATAAATGAAAAAAAATATTTAGTTTTTATCTTATCCTTTATAATTTCTATTTTTGTGTACGTTTTATAACATACATCATATGTTAATACGGTAGCACATGTATATAATTTATAAATAAATAAGTACACCTATTTTCAGTGGGGCATACCTAGAATTTTTTTACTGATGGGTTGTTCAATCAAGTGTCTCTCTGCTCCAAAAGATATTTGCAGAATCTTAGATGAGGAAGAAATGGCTGCCTCTGAGTTTTTAATACTGCAGGAAAGGTTCCTTAATGATTTGGGATCACTCTCCCCTCACATTTTTTTCATCTTATGGAATTCAAACTGTTTTCTTCAGTTAGACACATGGGGGATCATGGGCTTCCTCAGCTGTCCTCCTGTGAGCTGTTATTTTCAAACACTTAAGAGCTGTTAATTTTAAGCACCTCAAGACTTTAAAAACTGTCCCACCCTCACTGTAAAAATACACGATTTCTATGGAAGACTGGAGCAAATATTTCTGAAGAAAGCAAATGAAAGCCAGAATATGCCTCCTTGTTATTATAACAGACATATCACTACACAGTCATTTCATTTGGAGATGCTGAAGTGTGGTACAAAAGCAAGCTGTTCTTAGAATAGAACAGAGTAATTCCTGTTGGAAGGGACTTAAAACAGTCATCTAGTACAACTGCCTGATCACTTCAGCACTGATCAAAAGTTAGTGTGTATTATCAAAAGCATAGTCCAAATGCTTCTTAAACACTGACAGGCTTGGAGCATCAATCACCCCTCTAAAAAGCCTGTTCCCCTGTTTGACCACCCCCTTGGTGCAGAAATGTTTCCCAAGATCTAGTCTGAACCTTCTTCTTCAACAGCTGTGCATTAGTTTAAGCATGTCTGACTAATGATCAGGTGGAGTATTGCAGTTTCACTTTTCTAGCTTGATTTGCTATCAGACACCTGCCAGCAAAGTGAGGATATGTCCAGTCCCCAGATGGGTGGGCATAATCCTAAGAAATCCCATTAGTTGAGACAAAACAGTTACTCTCTTGTGAATAACTAATTTGATAATTTTTCAGCCTCACTATTTTGCAGATATTGGTATTCATGAGACCTACACTTTGGAAATATCAAATTTCTGTTGAGTAATTGTTGAAGTAGTAGAATTTGCTACCTTAACAACAGCAGCCAGTGGAATAGAAAAGCACTATTAAAAAGAAAATATAGAATGTTTATTTATAATAGTTTCCATTACACAACAAATGATCCTAAGTCAGATCTCAAAGTATTTTACAAACAGTAATGTGATATGCCTTGGGCAGAATTACAATCCCAAACTTGCTCTTAGCTACTGGTAAAGAATTCAGAAAGTTACAGCATACATTCACTACTTCAGAATGCTATTAACGATAAGGAAGCAAAACACTAAGATCTGGAATTACATGAACACCATTCCAAAACGGATGGGCCATAAAAAGCAACTGGACAAAACTCATTGCCAAGGTACAGCACATTAGTGATACAGCATCATTTTGCTGACAGGTCACCCTTGCTCAGAAATAAAAAAAAGAAAAAAGACAAAAGAAAAAACAAAGTATAAAAGAACAATTGAAATACTTTAATGATGACTGGTCTCTACCATCAGAATCCCACTAGGAACAGTTCTTCCTTTCATTCTCCCCACTAAGGAACTATGAGTTCTTAACACACTTTGCAAAGAGGTCAGCTGAGAGGCACCCTACACACAGCAATAACAGTGTAAAATTATTCCTCTCCACACATCAAGTGCAGTGCAGGCTCCTGACTGCAGCATCAGTCAGGATGTGCAGCTACACAAAAACACACTGTCAAGATACGACAGGAACTGCTCCACAATTTGAGCCTTTACATAAGAAAGCCAGCAAACAAAACCAGCCCCCAAAGACTGAGACCTTTTCAACAGTCTGATTAATTTTTAGCTGAGCTATATACAACAGCAGGTCTGAACATACAAAATTTCCAAGTATCAGAGTGGATTTAAACGAGCTCACACCTCCTCCTACCCTCAAATAATCAGTGAGGCCAAAGAAGCATATCATGAATCATTAGCTGTATCAGTAAGTTCAAAAAAGAACTTGGGAATAGGTATCTCAAAAGCTTACAGGAATCCCTCAAATGCCTATAGAAAATCAGGAAAAAAAAAAAAAAAGAAGACTCAAACCCCATCTTTTTTTTTCTTCCTCAACTCTGAAATTTTCAGTCATAAAATGCAAATGCTGTATTCCTGAGGATTTCCATAAAATCCATTTCAAGCACTGGCAATAAAGTTATCTACTAAAGCGGGGTGGAGGGGAAGTCAACCCAAAACTTTGTTTACAACCTAGAAGTAACGTTTCACTGCATAGGAAACCCCCTTTTGGGTGGTGTCTCTATGAGACACTGGGCAGAGGTAACCAAAGTCCCCTAAAGCCATCTTTATATTCTCTTCATCTCCGACTGGATTGAAGGCCACAGATGATTTCCATTTTACTCCAGGGTTCAGACACATACAGGTTACTCCTGATATAATGTGAAATGATTTATCTTGTACTTGCAGAACAGAACATACAGTTAATTCAGATTCATACTATGGCCATGTCACGGCAATTTATATAAGCCCACACTGCGAGGTCTCCATCTATCTGGGGCTCTAGACATTACCAGGAAGTGTCTCTGCAAGGGACAGGGCACCTCTCTACCCAACACAAGGAGATGGGAGAATAAGCTACCTGAGAAGCACATGATATCCAAATATTTATCATACTAGCAGTCACAGATGATACTTAAAAAAAAAAGCGCTTTTTCTGGTTGTTTTAGCATTTTTGAAGAAAGGGTGAGTAGCAAACTATTTCATCAGTTTGTTTTTAGGATTAACAGATGAAAATCCACTGCATCTGAACCCCATGCAAATAAAATAGAATTTATGCAATGAAAATAAATATTTCATTATTGTCTCTTGCCTAACATTCTAAAAACACTGCTGGAAAGGAAGCCACTTCCTATATATA
>VXBZ01007745.1:130524-351514 GCA_013399135.1 Heliornis fulica | reverse complement strand
AAGCTATTTCAGATATATAAGACCCAGAATTATTCTGTCTTACAATACTATAGCTTTCACTGGAGCCATTTCTGGATATAAGACTTGTCCAAGGGGAGAGGAAGATAAAATACATCAATTTCTTTAGAAGGTTTGACTCATTTTCACATGTTCTTCATATTGTATATTTAAATAAGTTAATAAATTAATGTAACACTGCTCTAACAATATTTGTCCGTTATACTAACTTACAACTGGTCTTGCAGTTCCACAATGATATATTCCAGCTGTTCCTTCTCCATTTTATGGGCTAGATCCATATCTTCAATTCTTTGTAAAAGCAGTTTATTCTGTGAGACTGATTCAGATAGTTGGTTTTCTCTGAGTCGTACCAATTCTTCAAGGTAACCCTAGAAATATAAGTGTTAGAAAGCCTTAAAGAACACACTATCAAAAAAGTCTTTTCATTATGTATCTTCACTTTTTTCTAGTTTAAGATCTATATAGTTCTATTTTCATTTTGTTGGGTTTTTAAAATTTATTTTATTTTTAAACAGACTAGTAAATTCTCTTAAAATTAGTAAAATGTTTCCTAATAGGTACCAAGAAAATAATTTACTTGCCTATATTTCTGCAGAGGAATAGAAAAATGGATGAAACAATGAGACAGGAATGCCTAGAGCATGAAACGCTAATTCTTTCTATGAAAACACCACAGAAGTCACTAGTACAAGAAAAAACATCAGAACTCTATGACTTAACAAATGCAGAATGTTAGGGATTGGACAAAGCAGAATTTATCGATATGTATCTGTACGGTTAATCAAAGGGACACAGAATTACTGTTTAAATAGTATTTTATTTAAAAGAGTGATATGAATAGAGTATCTCTTCACTGGACAAGTGGTGAAGGTCGTTTCTTTTCATAACACTAGACATGCTCAGCTGGAACATGCATGTGCATTTCTATTGTCATTTTTTCAGCCGTCCTGGTTTCAGCAGAAATACAGTTAATTTCCTTCACAGCAGTAAGTATAGTATAGTGCTGGGATTTAGGATGAGAAAAATATTGACAACACACTGCTATTTCAGTTGTTTCCAAGCAGACTTTTCAGCTTCTCATACTGGCTGGTAAGCAAGAAGGCTGGGGGTGCCCAAAACGTTGGGAGGGTACACAGCTAGAAGCCCAGACCCAAACTGGCCAAAGGGATGGGTATTCCATAGCATATGATGTCATGCTACACACATAACTGGGCACTGGACTGGGAGGCAGCTCAGCTCAAGAGTATTGGCTTTGGGTGATGAGCAAATGTAGTGCACATCACTTGTTTTGTATATTATTATTCTCTTCCTTTTTTGTCCCATTAAACTGTCTTTCCTTTTTTTTTTTTCTTTTTAAAATTCTTTTCGGTTCGCTCTCTCATCTCACTGGCTGGGGGAAGCGAGAGCAAAGGGCTTTGTGGTTGTTTTACCTGCCTGCGGGGTTAAACCACACACCAACAGAGACTGTAAAAGACAGGGAGCAGTCCACAATCACAATCACAATCCAACTGCTTAGCCATTTACACAAATCTGCAGTGTGAATGCTGAACAGCAGCTCTGAGGGCAGGCTGGTCACCAAGTATGTTTGCAAATTTCCATTCAATGAGCTATTTCTTTCTCTTCTTCAAGCAGAGTCCCAGCACATCAGATTACTAGTTAAAAATGGACACAGTAAGTCTGTACTGCATAAAATTTTGCACATTCCTTGAAGCAGGTGTAAAAAGGGGAAAGGGACTAGAAAGGGGAAGGGAGTTTTCAAAGACACAACAGGCATAGTCATGTCAAGTAAGAAAACAGGTTTTACTTTGGCTGATCGGTAAAATGCTACTAATCATTGCAATAGAAATGATAAAGTGTTTGGAGCATGTCTTATATGAGAGGAGACATAAAAAGCTGGGGTTGCTCAGTCCAGGTTTGGGAGGAGAAGAAGAGAATCATCAACATGCATCAGTATTTAATAGGAGGGTGTATAGAGGATGGAATTGGACTCTTTCCAGTGAAAAGAGGCAATGAGCACTAATTGAAATACAGGAAAGTATTTAAATGTACACAGGAACAGATTGTCCAGACAGGCTGGAGAGTCTGCATCCTTGAGATATTCACAGCTCAACTGTACAAGACCTCAAGCAACCTGCTCTAGTCTACTTTTTTTTGAAGAAGGGCAGTTGGACTAGACAATCTCCAGAGGTGTCATCCATTCACATTTTTTCTGTGATTCTATGATCAATTACTGTTCTGTCCACTGGATATATTTATATTTGATATTTATTTTTTTTTTAGTTTCAGTACAAGGAACCTTGAGAGCTGTACAGTATGCCTAGTCCTGCCCTGTCAAATGTTACTGTTATCTTGACTATTAAGGTACTCCTTGGAGCTTTAAGAAGTGCTTTGTAAGTACTAAAGGATGCATTAGGACATACACCAATTTCCTGACTCCCAGAAATGTCAAACAGACATTTTATAAAACTGTTTTAGATATGAAGCATCAGAATTGGAATACTGTGGACAGTAAATACCTCTGTAATGACAGAGATTCATCATCCCACCACTGAAAGCATATAAAACTTCAGTATAAACAGCACACAAAGAATTTCGGAGTTTCTACAGAAAAGCAGTTGACACCATTCCAACATAGGGAAACAATAACTTCTACACAAGTAACAATTGTGCAAACTATGACTCATTAATCTGGAGAAGAGACAACCTGGAAAAGACAAACTCCTAAAATTTCCAGAGTGGTCTGGAAAGAGCAGGAAGGAAGTGACTGTTCATTGAAATACGAGAGCTAGGCACCACAAAACAAGGATAGTAGGAGCCAGATTCAAAAGACAGAAAATGAGGTGTCTTTTCACACAACAGATGGTAGATATGCAAAATGCTTTGCCAAAAAAAAAATTATTTGGATGTTAAAAATTTACATGAGGTCAAGGAGATATTTGACAAGTATTTGCAAGAGAGATCCATCATGAGTTACTAAGCAGACAGACTGTATCAGCTTCAGGATGTCCTTGAACTGCTATGTGTTGGCCAAGAAAGCATTAGAGGGAAACCAGTGCATATACATTTGTTTTGTTTTTATTCTACCCTCTACACCTACTTCAGGCAAGTATCCAAGATAAGATAATAGGACAACCAGGATTCTTCATGTAAACCAGCATAGCACTGTTGATCCAATAAAGCAATGCTAGGATTTACCTTGCTAAGATAATACTTGACCCTGTCTTACCACTCAAAGAAACCCTCAGAAGATACAGATGCCTTCATCTTAGCTGAAATCCAATTGTTTGTCATATATGACCCTGGTAAACTTCATTCACTTTTACTGTTAATACTTACTTAGGAGGCAGAAAAGGAATTTATCATTGTTTGCACAAAGGGAATGAGAATAGAGCAAAAGAAGGATCTGTCAGACTCACTATATCAGTTATTAAAAAGCCATTATTTTTAACTTGACCTTCTTGTCACAAACATCCAGTTTTCCGACACACAGGATGTCAAAAGCCCTTTGTTTGAAAGAAAATATCCTGTCTCTGATAAACTGGTACGTACTGTATTCTCTGCAATTTGATTGTTGCTATAACTTACTGAAGTTGTAGAAGTCCCAAAAAGGGAAGGAGAGAAAGACTTAGGAAAGAAGCTCTGTTCCATAGTTCATCTAACCTCTTAATGATCATTCATTCAAGTTATAATAGAACAGGTGTAGCATAGTTGAAGTGAATTAAATAAGAATTTGGCAGACATATCCCAAATGAAAATTATACAATGGAAAATTTCATGCCTGTGAGAATAAAAAGTTATTTTGCTGCTGCAATTGTCAAGTAGGAATTCTAGAGGTGGACAAGCAGGGAAGTGTTAATGGCTGTCATAGTAGCTTATTTTGAAAACTTCATTAAACGCACCAAAGTTTTCAAAGTTATCATAAAACTGACTTAACTCCTACATTAGTTGACTGTAGAATTTGGCAGTTCATTAAGAGAATGCTACAAGGAATAATGTGACTCACTAGAAGAGTAATGCTCAAAAGTTTGAAATGCTGCAGTACCAGATAAGCAATGAAAGTTCCATGGAGTAGAAATGTTTCTGGACCGTAGACTCACGAATAAACCAAAATGTTCATTTGTTGCTACAAAAGAAGAAGATCTTTGAAGATCTTTGTGCTTTTGTAGATGTTAAGCTACCTAGTGATTTGGGCTAGTGAATCTGGACACCGAGTTTCAATATTGTTTCTATAGATGTCTTTCACAACTTTTTTTACAAATTATTTTACAGTCTCTGGGGAGGGTGCAGGGGAAGAGTGGAGTTCAAACCAACCTTGTTTTTGTCTGGACACAAGCATGAATTGCTGTCTTGAATACATTCCTGTGCCTCAGGGACTGTTGGGGTGGGGAGGGAAAGGTTTTAATTTTGTTTATGTATTTGAAGAGATTTATTTTGAACGGAACATTTTCGTTAACAAAAGCAGAGAATGCCCCAAGGAACACGAATACTTTCCATATGGACACATTGGATGAGAGGTTTGTACCCGCAATCTGAATGCCAACACTTAAGAACCTATTTAAAAAATGAGGAGTCTAAGGGACCAAAAATAGAAAAGAGATTTTTTTTTAATTACTTCTTACACCTATCATCCCACAGCAAGTCAGACTTTTCCACTGTTACTTAGAAAAACTTTAATGTATATGAGATAACCTAATCAAGGTAAACCAGCCTCGATTCTACCCATTCTGCATTAAGACTGACATTTAGCAATCCATAGCTACATTTATCCTAATAAATCAAATACAGCCAGGACTCCTTCCCACACACACAGGGTTTCTCAGTTTGGCTATATCTATACTAAAACACAAGTTCCAAAGGGCCATGTCTGAAGTCATAATAGTTATTTGGAATGATTGCTGTCGAACACGTTCACAAGCTGTGACCTGAAGTAATCTGGAAGAGTCCTAGTTGTCCCAGGCCACAGCTGTGCCAAGAACCATTCTCAGAGTTCAAATATCGACATGACTGATTTCGTAGCCGTCCTGGGCTACACTGAGGGTACTGAGTCCCAGCTGGCAGAAGATCCATTCTAGATCCCATCTGCCCCTCTTTTTATTCTTTTCTTTTTCAAATTCTTCTTTCTTTAAAAAAACAAAACAAAGCAGATATTTTTCTTCTCAGTACAGTAAAAACTAGAAAGGTGGAGACATAATCTTGTGATTCTAATGCCCGAAACTAAAGGAAATAATTACACCTCCAAGCACCTTTATGTAGTTGCAGCCTTTCACGTGATTTACTGAGTTCAGAGTTTCACCAAAATAAAATTCTCACATTATGAAAAAAAATATTAAAATACCAATAATATTCTTTAAACACATTAACAATTTGCCTTTTATTTTTCTTCCCTTTCATTTTCCTGACCCATCCTTTCTTTTTCTGTGCACTATTTCTTCAGTGTCTACAAAATCTTCCACCCTTCTCTCTGTCACTAGCCAGTATGCATTGTTGTCTCTGTAGTTATATATTGCTATGAAAAACTGACAAGAACTTTGATTCTAAAATACTAAAAAGTATGGACATATACTTCACCTTTAACTTAAACTACTTTGGGTAGGAGAGGGAGAACCTACCTTTGGTTCTATAATAGCATTCAATATGTTGCCTAAATTATTCAAACCAAACATACAATTTATTTCTTTTCTTTCCAATTCCAGCTTGAAGCAGGTCTTAAAACAACATATTTTCTAAAAATCCATCTCAGTACCACTGAGAAGACAGATCTGCTTTTCATTCCTAGGTGGATTACTTCGCTGATCATTTTTGTTTACTGTAAGACTAAATGTTAAAGTTCAACATCAATATAAAAGCCTTCAACTGGCAGTTTACCTACATCAGTAAAATTATGTGGCCTCTAAGGAAAAGGACAGACATGTTCACTTCAAGCATGCAATCTAACAGCTTCAGAGATAACAGCTTCAGTCTGTAACTCTGAGATTGGAAAAAGCAGCCAAAGGTTCTACATTTGATTGTGAAATCTAATCTCCAAAATAATATTACTACTATTATTATCTTCCCCTTCTCCCAAAATCTCTTTTCCCTCAAATCAACGAGCAGATACTTGGATACTCTGAGGACTGTAAAATTTAAGACCACTTACATGAAGCTAAATAATATTTAATATATTTTTCTGACTTTACTTAAATGGATTATGTCACCAGTTGGCTGGTAATGAGTTTTGGCTCTGTCATCCCCACACAAAATTAATCTTTTACCTTCTGTTCCAATGCAAGCCGGTACTTCTGCTCTACCCTTTTGCATTTGTTGTACCAACTGTTTTCATCAGTGATGAAAGGAGGACCAATGTTTTCTGGAGTGCTGCCTTCACTGCCACTACTGCCCAGCGTTCTTAGCTCTTCTTCATCACTGCTGATGCTGTCAGAACTGAAGATTCATATTTATTAGCCAAGTGAAAAGCTGTATTTGTTACATTGCAAATTTCACTTGAAATTAAATTACCACATTTCTTAAAGATATTTAAGACTCTGTAAACCAAAAAGAATCACAGTATCAGGACAGGACAGACCACCAAATACAACTTCTGTTCCAAGCTTTTATTTGTAAAGCCATCTAAAGACAGGGCAAAGATTTGCTTGTGTTCTTAGTCGCGTTAGCAAAGTCAAACAACTCTATGTGGTATACTCTTCCAGAATACAAGAGGCCAATGTATTACAACAAGGTATCTAAGGAAGAGATGTCATCTTTCCTTCACAAAGTCAGGGCAAAGAGCAGTATCTCACAATAAATTGTATTTGTTTCTAAAAAAATATAAAAAAACCCCATTTTTTTTGTTATGACAAATTAATATACATTTAAATGAGAATGTACAGTTACAGTTATAGTGAAGACCATGTGTTGTTATTTCACAGAATGTAACACCCATATAGTATTCAGGTTCATTGTTAAAATATCTTCTTATCACAGAATCACAGAATGGTTTGGGTTGGGAGGGGCCCCAAGGATCATTGAGTTCCAATCCCCTTGCCACAGGCAGGGCCACCAACCTCCAGGCCTGGATCTAGACAAGGTTCCCCAGGGCCCCATCCAACCTGGCCTTGAACACCTCCAGGGTTGGAGGTGTTCCAGCAAGAATTTGAGGGAATAATTACACAAAAGGTTTGAGTAAGTGTAACTTATGAGTGTGAATAAGAATGGGCATCTATTATGGAGAGAAAATACTTCAAAGAATTAGAAGGAACATAAAAAAATATGGTTGGAACTGAATTGATTGCTTTTGCTGGTTTAATGTATATTAATGCTTTATTTCTCTGTTTTCTGTACAGCAGATTGCTATACAGAGAACTTGCACACAGCTCAATATGTTGGGACAATTATCTGGTCTCTTCTGCACTGAATTCCTTTGCTCTCTGGTTATGTCTGTGTTGGGAGCATGTGTGCTGAGCAGGGTGCTGGCATCTTATCATCCAGAATCAATGTATGTCAGAGAATTCAGACATCTGTCTCAAAGCCAAGAATTTTAATTTATCCCAGTACCCATTTCAAGTCTTCCCGTACAACTATTCCCTTACAACCTTTTTCACTACAGCATTTACTAGTGTTTAAAGTAGTGATTCCTGCAATCCCACAATCCTGCCATGACGCAAATTCTGCTTTAAGTGAACCATGCAATTCGTCAATAACATGTGAGCTAATAAGAACCTCAAGAGAATAACTACAGTGTTTCATGTTCAGTTGTACATCTTCAAGACTACTCCTACCTGCCAAATGTTTTCTTCATTTTGGCAAACCTAACACATCCCTTTAATTTCCATGCTTTCTGGAGATGCCAAATTGCTATCTGATTTTAGTCATCATTCTTTTTACTACTAATCATTTAATCAGAGGACCAAAATGTAGCTGGAAGGTCAGATTACATATAGACAAGTGGACATGATTTTCTATTATGTGCTAACTGCCTATGCTGCATGCTGCTTGTCTGTCGAATCTTACTATTTACCAGAGCATGAATAATTTTTATTTAAAACATAAATACTTTAAAGTTTATGGCCACACAGAAAAGGCCCAATGGAAAGGACAACTTGGTCTGGAGATCTTAAAAGGAAATAAAATTATTTCTTGCTGAACTGTGATTCTAATCAAACTAAAAATGTTAGCATGACTCACTTTGATGAGTCATGTAATAATTCCACCATTATGAAAAAGCAAGGTAGTTGAGCGCAGGTTTGTATTTAGATATGAATATTATTTTGAATATGAACTGAAAAGTAAAAGGCCCAGTATGAAGTAAAATTTTGCCAGTGAAATAGAATTGAAAAAAATCAGTGAAAAGATAAAACGTACCTTTGTGTGAACTTCAAGTACGGTGTGTAATCTATGACAGCTGGAAAGCTGCCATCCAATCCCTCACCCTTCAGACAAAAACTGATAAAACAGATAAAAAATGATAAGGCTATAAGAAGAAAATTAAATGACAGTGACAGTTGAAACTTACAAATGTGAATTTTTCTAATTTTTTTCTTAATTCTTTTGGTAACTGAAATCCTACTCGGCTGAGCTAGACTGTTTACTATTAAATGAGGATCACTGAGTATATTATAGAATAATGAAAACTCCAACAAACAGAAATTTCACATAATCAGGGGCTACATTACGGCATAAAGTAGAAGGTATAAACTTTCATTTTTAAATTTTCAATTTTATTCTGAAAATACATCTGGATTGCAAGGGAAAAACATGAAAAGGAAAGTTAGCTGAAGCAAGAGAAACAAGAGAGCTATGATGAGCTTAGAATCTTCAGTACGTAGGCTCTTTTAAAGTGTTCGCAGAGTGCTTATGTAACCATTTATCTAACTTTAAGTCAAAAACAGGTCTCAAATACATTTCAGAATCTTTCTCCTTTCAGATACTTTCTGATGTTGGGCTGCAGGAAGATGAGGAACACTAATAAAATTAATTTTCAGAAAACATTCTTAAATGACTGTAGTGTTATAAAGGTCTCATCTACACTGTATTCTATTTTGCACCAAATATAAAAGATTGCACTTGAATCATGTTTAATTATCACAGAAGTGACAAAATTAATTATGCTTCCACAAAGCTTATTCCTCCCTCCTCCTATCTTTGGCATCAAAACACAGATTCTAGTAAGACACAGCTTTTGCTAACTTAATAGCAATGCCATTTTTGACAATGCAGTCACTTCAGTGATATTTGCGAAGTACATCTGAAGGTTTTTTCCTGCCCCTAAGAAAAGAAATGCAAAGCAAATAACAAAAAAATGATTACTTTAAGTAGATACATAATTCCATGTTGCTGTGAGGGGCTGAAAAAAATTATTATATTCTGTTCTCACCTACATTCCCCCATCTTCACCCCAAAGTCTTATTTACAGTTCCACATAGATAAACCAGTCAACATTTTAAAAAGACTGCTTGATATAAAAAAAAAAAAAGAAATCTCAAATATAACATTCAAAGAATGGTTAGAGCTTCTCAGCCATTCAAACTGTAATATATGAATTGTATGTTGCACAATAAAAATGCTCCTGTAGCATTAGGTTCCTATATTGATCGGAAAATTTCTAGGCTCCTAAAAGCTGTCCTGACAAAACCTTAAATATCCCCTGTGAGAATCAATCATTATTCTGAATGCTAATAGAAATACCTATAAATATGGTTATATTAGAAATCACAGGACAAAGGAAGAATCGGCACACTCAGACAACTAAGCTCTCATACTGGTAGTACGTACCACCGGGACTTTCACGAGACAAGCATGGTCAATTGATTATTTATGGCAGGATTTACTTTCTGCAGACCTGCTCTCACTGTGGTTCTTATTCATGTATAGCTATAATTTTTCCAGACATAGTGCCAGAACAAAAGCAGTTTAATTTCACATAGTGTAAACCTTAAACTAATGGAATCTGGTAAGATCTGAATGTGCTGTACACAGGGCTAGCTCTCTTATCCTGCAGCACACTTCCATTTCCCCAGAACATATGTTGAGGATGCAGTTAAGCCAATCTAATGGCTGAAAGCTGGCAAAAGATGTTAGCCTGCATATTCGTCCTCCCACTCCCAGTTTGTGGGGGTTTTTTTGGTTTTTTTTTTTTGTTTTTTTATTGTTTGGGTTTTTTTTTTTCTGTTTAGATCCCAGCCAGCTAGTCCCCTTCCTCTCCTTACAGTGGTACTGACACTTAATCTGATTCCATAATGAGCTAAGCCAGCCATCAAAAGTTTTTAAGGCTTTTTCTCCTTTAGCATCCAGTTGCAGTTTCAAAGGCAGCTGAACTAAATGTTTACTGCCAGCAGAAAGGGAAGACATGACTCAATTCTTTTTATTCCTTCTCTTCTCTATGTCTTATGGTCCCATCATATCTGCCACTAATAGGTTGCTTCCATGAATCAAACAAGCAAACAACCAAAGAACTATACTGTCTTCTCACTGTGTATGCCTCTTTTTTTCTCTAATAAGATGGCTCACAGAAGTGTCCAACAAACCTCAACACTGGTATAAGGGTACCTAAGTAGAATAAGGCTCCAAAGGCCTTTTGGCAACAGTCACTCAGTGAATCCAGTAGATTACACAACCTTCTGCCAATTTATCTTCTACACTGGTTTGTGTCAAGCATTAACGCTGCTGCAGGGTGAATATTAACAGTGTACTGCCAGGAGATGAAAGAAAAGTATTATCATTCCTCTCTTCTCTACGCTGTATTATGAAAACCTTCCCCAGTAGCTCTGCGTGAGTGGGCTAAGTGGGCCCAAGCAGGCCTTGCACTAGCAAGCTGGATCTTTTCACAGACCCTGTAGTCTTCATACATTATGCTGGTTTTATACAAACATACACATATGTATTTACGGTGTGTATATACATACATGTACATGCCAGGATGTTTCTTATTTTCTCTACAGTGTGCTTGCACCTTCATTACCACAAACCACATAATTAATTACATAACAAAGCATACAGAATTCTAGTTCACGATTCACAGAACATTAGGGGTTGGAAGAGACCTCAAAAATTCATCTAGTCCAACCCCCCCACCTGAGCAGGCTGATCTAGATTAGATCACACAGGAACACATCCAGATTGGTCTTGAATGTCTCCAGAGAAGGAGACTCCACAACCTCTCTGGGCAGCCTGTTCCAGTGCTCTGTCACCCTCACAGTGAAAAGGTTTTTCCTTACAGTCACATGGAACTTCCTCGGCTCCAGCTTGGAACCATTGCCCCTTGTCCTATCACTGGCCATCACTGAGAAGAGCCTGGATCTGTCCTCCTGACACTCACCTTTTACATATTTATAAATGTTAATGAGATCACCCCTCGGTGATCTTCTGCAATTATATATCTGAAAGAAGTACCATCGAATCATGCAACTATATACACTATGGCCTAACTTTGTTCTTATCTAGAAGAGACCTTCAAGACCTCTCTCTCTTTCCTTCCCCTTACTAAGTTCTCTCTCTTGAACTATGAAGGGAATCTAACAATGATTTCCATAATGCATCAATTCACAAGTACTTGTTTAAGCATTTTGCAATTAAGCATGCAAATATAATACCTGAAATCAATTGCATTGAGCCCCAACAGCATACCGGCAAGCATATTTGCTTCTTCACCAAGAACAATTGCTCCATCCTCATAAAATCTCCTTCAATAAAAAAGAAATTATTTCAGTTAACGCCATTTTCTCTCAAATACTAATAAGTTTTTTCATAGTTAATAGAAAACCAAAGAAATCCAGATTAAATAAATACAACTCATATGAACCTCAGGGGCATTCATATTTCATTTCAAATAAAGCAAAGCAATAGTCTGCACAGCACAGAACACCATGATCTTGGAGCACATAAAAATTTAGATAGAGGGAAAAAGAATGTACAGTATCAGCCTTAAGACATAATAAGTCATGGTGGACAAAAAGCAAGGAAAATTAAGAAGATATCTTTCACATTATTGCTGAAAGGAAGAATTAGTGTCACATACATTAAAAAAGAAATATAATTCCAGTGTACAAAAATAAAGTTCTGTCTCACAATTGTACTTTCAGGCCCTTCTAAAGTATTCAACACTTACTCTTCACTCTTAGTAGATGAGTATTTAAAAAAAACTAATTTCACAAATCAGCTGTTTTTGAAGTAACATACTATTTCTTAAAATACTGCATGCCAGGAAGATGCACTCTGCATCCAGTTATTCTGAGATTTAAAACTTTTATTATTTGAAGGAGGGGCAGTTTTTTAACACCATTTTTAATTGTAAAATACCTATTGGTTGTCCAGTACCAAAGATAAGGTTGAACCAAGATGCAATGAATGATGGCAAGAAGTTGCCAAGCTGTTGAATGCAATCTTTCAGACAAATACCAGTCACACTGTCCTACCAAAAGCTCCATCTGTTCAGAAGCACATGAAAGCACTGGGATGGCTCAGTGTGAGCTTGAGTTGGCTGCATGGTGAACAGCCAGAAAAGACATATTTTGGAGAACAGCGCCAAAGACTGAACTGTGTTACAATGCACATGTCACAAGTCCCACTTTTGCAGTTTCATAACAGACATCTATTTGCTGTAAGGAAATGAGTTGTCCGAGACGTTGGATGTTCTCAGTGCAAGCAAGAAATGTGGAAGACTTCCTTTGGGAAGACAGAGTTTGCAGTGCTGACCTGAGGCTAGGCTGTACAGACCCAGTTCACTACCTGCTGACTTCAGGAAGGGTACCACGAGGCTGAACTGGCCACTTGTTGATACAGAATACTGTGCTAGATAAACTTTACAGTCTGATTCACTACAGTTATTCTTATTTGTGAACTAACAGCAATGATCCCAATACAAGCTGATTACAATCATTTCACTGGCATTTGTAAAATTGCTGCCAGGTACCAATGTGTACTATTCAGGTTATCTTGGGAAATGGTGCCTAGGAAGTAATGGCACAAAAATCTCCATCACTTTCTGAAAACCATACCTCATTTTGAAAGGAACATTACATCTTCTATTCTTATTACTCTACAATTTCACATTTAATTACTTCTTTAGAGACATTCTTTTTTGACCTTTCAAGAATTCCAGATATTTCCACACTTCTAAAATCACAAAGGAATTTTACAGCTTTATCCTTGCTAAAAGCCAGTCGACCGATACCAACTCCAGATATCTTTTACCAGGTTACAGCTCTTTTATAAGTGACATCCTTTCCTATACAAATCAAGTTCCAAACCTAAGTCACTCACTTAAACAACATTCGCTAAAATAGTGCAAAAAATAAAAGTCTTCGAGACCTGGTTGTTTTGAAGTCTCTCAAAGCTGTGGAAATATACTCAGACAAATGCTTTTCCATAAGTGCTACCCTGATCCAGGCTCGACCCTGCATGAAAAAAGATATCAAATATTTAAGCATAGAGTGAGACACATAATTTTACATATGAAAACCAGTACAGTTGATTTACCTGGGTCAAATGAACTGACAAAATTACCACTGAACAGAAATTGAGGCTAAGATGTACTTCATTATATTAATAATAAAAATAGAAAATACATTCTTACAAATAAACTTTATTGTTAAATAAAGTTGTCCAAAATTTGAAGGTAAAAAACCCCAAAGGATTTTCCTTAATTATACACTCCAGCCTTTTGAAAATATGTGTGCAGGTGGTAGCAGATCAGCAGAATTAGCTTCTTTGTTTACTATTTGGCATGGAGTTTTTCCCAGATTAAAGTCAATTTAAATGTATTTATAATAGTATTTTAAATATCTTTGCATCATACTGTCTACTGAATTTAAATATGAATATCTATTAAAATAATGGAATTCAGAAACACCTTTCAAATAAACATTGAATATCATCAATACAATCAACAAATTGTAGAATATTAATCTCTCCAGAAAGATCTGGAAATAAATTCTCCAAATTTCCAGATGTCAACATAAGCAAGAAGAAAAGCTGCACAACTTAAATCATCATTCTACTGTTTCACTGCATTGAGTGCTAGGAAGAGCATGCAATTTTCTGGACAGGAAAACCAGTCAATAACTTTTTGCCATAAAATATCAACTGTTTCAAAGCTTTCACACAAATTATAGATACAATTACTACAGAAAGCATAAAACCGAGTCTCAACAAAAGAGGAAAGGAACAACAGACACAGCAAATAAGCTGTTCTGCGATAGTATGGATAATTAGAATGGCTGCTCAAAGATCTCCTAGGTTCATGGTGTGGCTTGATCCAAGCATCATCTTTTATTGAAGAAAACCATGGTTGTGCAAATACATGTAATTTACAGTCATACCCTTGCAAAAACACCTAAAGGATTTTTTTTAATATAATAAAATAAATATTTCCATATTGTGAATGACACCAAGAGAGAATAATCCAGAGTATAATGAAAGTATGAAACTGTAAGATTTTTTAAACAGCCGTGGAACTCAGCTTGGATACTTGTTCATTTGGATTTCAGTTCATTTAAAAATGAAAATCATTAAGCACATTAATTTGTGCATCATTTTGCACTACTCATACTTTAAAGTCAGAAGCTTCTCAGTTATCAATCAAGGCTGATTTATAGAGAAATACAAGCTATTAAATTTCAGTTTAGTAAAAATAACTCCTAATCTCTGTCCAACAGTACTACATCTTTTTAAGATGTTGGTCTACACTGGTCACATTATTAAGATTTAATGACAGATCTTTATTAGTAAATAAATCTGGTAATGGCTTTCTGCATAATCACATAACAAAACTCAAGAGCTGATCATACTTTTTCTGTTAGTCCATTAATTACATACAAAATAAAATAATACTTAGGCTAGGGAAAAAAAAACCCAAAACCAAAATCACATTTCCAGAATTTTCAAATATGCCCACAGGAATTGAACTCCCCTCAACATACTGCATTTTCAAAAAAATTTTGCAAGTTTGAAAGTGTGAAGGCAATCATTTTATAATGCAATGTGCTCACTGAATAGAGAATTTGAGATTTACTCTACTGTGTAACATAAATTTAAAGTAAACATATTTCAATTTAGAAGTGGATTTTTTTTCTTAAAGTAAATATTTAGTAGGTACATAAAGAAATAATTATTTCAAACAATGAATAAATTTGTGGGGCAAGCTTAGTAATATGTTTTTCTCTGAGTACCAGAAATGTCACTTGCATTTTACACAGAAGAAACAATGTAACAAAACAGTCCATTTAACTTTTTTCTTCCCTACCTTAGCTCTAGAAGAACCAACATTCTCCATGTTCTCAATACTGCAGATGCAATTGTGAGAGACTTTTCGGCAAGCTACTCGAATGTAGTCCCAGAAACTACGAGGACTTTCATAGCCAAACCAGGTGATCTGACCTTAAAATCAAAATACAAGATATGTAAAGATTTATAAACCTCCCCCTCTGCTTATTCGAGATAAACATAATTCAATTACTTTCCTATACAGTGCTAGTATAAAATCCTGTCAGTGCAGGTGAGTCCATTAATGCCTATTGAAAACAGGCTCACGGGTGAAAAAACCCCCACAACTTGCACTAATCTGCTCACCCTGGTTTGAAACCAATGCACAAAGAAAGAGGCTTTTGGGAACATAAGTGTATTTTGTTGTTTTTTGCCTTGTTAGTGTGCTATAATAATATTCAAGAGTTCTTCATGGGACTTTTAAGTCACAACAAAGCACTCACTTGTGGCTTAAAATTATGATGCAAAAAAATATTTCTGTTATTTGTTTTAGAGAGTACCACATATTTCATTAATATGGCCAAGAGAGTTTTACTCTTAAAAAAAAATTTTAATGTAAATAAATGTAATAAACAAAACCTCCACATATAAATATATATAAACAACAGCAAAATCATATACACCCCACACACACTCCCCATTGTTTCCTGTGGTAATATTATCTTTATTTTAGGAGCAGATTGGAATTTTTTAAAATGCGCTTTCAGCAAAGGAGAAATTGATGCATAATCAAAAACCTTTTATAGTCACAATTTATTTAAAGTATACACAGAAAATTCCTTAGGAAGTTGACCAAAACAAATTTAGCAAATCAATCTCTCTTCTGGACCTGAACCTCCAGCCATCCAGCTTGGAACAAATTGCAATTAGAAAAAAAAAAAAAGGCATTACCTGCTCCACACAAAATAAATTCAATCACAGACATAACAGTTCAACTGCATTTTTCAGCCTGAACAGCATACAACCATGAACAGGTATGTAAAAAGTAAAAACATTACCTTCTGGTGACTGCCATTATTAAATAAGTGCAAAGTCTTTTCTCCATATAGAAGGAGAACTTATTAAACTATTTATATTTTATTCCATATTTTGAGCTGTACTTCTGAAGCTTTACTAATTTACCAAAAAGACTTTAATTCTTTTGCTGTTAGAAAGCTCAGATTTCGAGGAATCTGAGGCTGTATTAGACTGATACTGTAAATCATAAATAAAAAAAAAAAAAGCCAAAATATGATGACAAGGATATTTTTAATTAGCATGACTGATCTTAGCTCCCAGCATAGCCTGAGTAGTGTCAAAGATCTGTCCCCTGTGATCTTAAGAAATTAAAATGGTCAGTTTTTTTCCCTAGAGGTTGCATATAAATTGACCTTGTGACCCATCTGTTTGCTTCACCACATGGATTTATTACATTCAAAGTTTGATGAAAGAATTATATAAAAAATTAATAATAAAAAAATACTCAGTATGACAAAGGAAAACCAAAATCCCAAGGTTCTTCAGTTAGTGTAGATAGAGATCTTCTCAGCTGTAAGGACTAAAATAAAAAGTATTTCCATGAGGAAGGCGTTCTTACATGCTTACTGTTTTTGTGGAAATGCAACATGTAGTGGACAGCAACAAGAATTCAATGGCATTTTAATACCACAAAAAGCTACAGGTAGTTTTCATTCATATCTTTACCACATCAGAAACATTTCTGCCCTGGGGTTTTTACCTGCAAAATTAAATGCAAATTAAATATGAAGATGGTGTTGCATCACCAATTCCACTTCCAACTAATGATGGTAAACACATCATACAATAACTTCTGCTGCTTTTTCAAACTATCTTAAGAACATAATATAGTCTGCAAAAAATTGACAGGTTCACTCTCTAGCTTTTTGAAGTAATTCAAAGCAATTCTTCTGACTAATGAACACCTGAAAAGCATATGTCATTTCAAAATAAAAATGCCTTTATAATAGAAATACATACCAGCACACACAGCTCCTATTTGGCTTACACTGATAACACAGTAAGAAAACCTTTCTTAATCATTCCATATACAGAAAAATGTTGGAAAAGACTGTCCAAGAATGCCAGGAATGTATTTTAAGAACTCCTAAATAAGATATTAAGCTGAAGATTCCCTACAATTTTGAAAGCTTCCAGTGTATGAAATTCTGCTTGTCCCCTCAGTGCACTCTATACAGTCACAAGAACTCTCAGGAATGATGAATGAAATAGCTGCCACTACCTAGCACTTGTCAGGCTGTGATGGCAGTCAGTGCTGTGTTGAGTTGTGCACCCCTCAATTCAAGGAGGACATGGACAGATTGGTGAGGCTCCACAGAAGGGCTGTGAAGATGTTCAAAGGGCTGGAGAACCTGCCCCATGAGGAAAGACTGAGGGCATCACATCACTTCTCCGTGTGGAAGAGCAGGCTCAGGGGGGAAGTCATAGCAGTAATTCAGTACTTAAAGGGATGCTACAGAGAGGATGGAGGCTCTCCCTTTACAAGGAGCTACACGGAGAAAATAAAGGGCAATGGGTTATACTGGGGAGAGGTTTCATCTCAACACGAGAAAGAAGTTTTTTACAGTAAGAATAATAATTCACTGAAACAACCTCCCCAGGGATGTGGTAGACTCCCCATCTGTATGGGATGCTGCTAGATAGATAAAAGGTCATCTGCTCCAACCATTTGTGCAAAAGAGAGCATAGATGAGATTGAATACCCTTCCAACCTGGGTTGTTCAGTGATTCTAAAATAAAATCTAAACTTAAATTCTGTCAAAGTGCTTCTTAAGGAAAGAGTAAATTTCTCGGGATGTCCAAAGGACAAGAGGTATGTGGGTTTCACCATGAAGTTTATATGTTCTGAGAAGACACAGAAGCTGACAGCTCTTCCAACAGGAATGATGTTACGGTTTTTCTCAGGCAAACAAAATTGTAATGTAAGCATGGAAGCTGTATGTTTAATATGAAACACTGTTGAAATAATTTAAATTCTTGCATATAGAATTGCAAAGCAAATAGAAACAATACTGGGATTTTTCTTTTTATTTCACCACGTTTCTGAATACCTGTTTCTATCAACTTATTTCTGCTGCAGTCTGACACAAACTTCCACAACACTAGTTGTTACAGAACATTTTTCATGCCCAAGAAATTCTTCACAAATAAGATATGAAACAGTTTGATTCCTACACAATCACAGTATGATTTGATACCTATAAAGTTCCACAGTTGCAAAGTAGTAACGACTAGGATGTGCTAAGGTACAGGTAGGTTTTCTCCAGACTTCCCTGCATTATTTAGTTTGAAGCAAATTTTTCTACCTATGAACAGTAGTTCATAAAGTAGTTCAGTTCTCCAAGACAATTATAAATTAATTAAAATTTTTTCTTCACAGTGGGAAAAGGAGAATGACGCTAAACTACAAATTACACAAAAGCCCTACTATTTATTTTAACCTAAAACAGTACTAAGCTCACTGGATGTATATAAATACCAAATCTATTCTTCTAATATTATTCTAATAGCATTATTGCACCAAAATAAGGGGCCACCACAGCTATATACTTAGACCTACTCTTTTTCATGACAGTAATCCCTTCAGCTCTTATTTCCTTAATCTGCCCTTTTCACCCCCATTATATCTCCATTATTTCAACTATTTTATCCAGCAGAATTGTCACAGGATAAGCAGCACTACAGGCTGCACCTCATGTACCCAAAGAACCCTGCTTCCTCACCTATGATCTAGACACACAAGTGTAAATTGTCTTCTATAGACATAATCTATGTCCTTTCCTTTTGTGACCACTGTTTTTACCTGAATTATCAGTATTCAGTTAATTTTCATTAATATAAATTATGTTAATATTAATTGTTTAAAGAGACCCACAAATAGCAGGTAATAGTAAGCATTTTTTGTCCTTCTAAAAATTAGTAAAGTAAAAACCTAATTGGAGAAGATAAATTGTGTACTGTTGATATAAGATTTTCAATGCTTCAGAAATTTTTTAATACTTCACCTTACTATGAAGAAGTTCAATAACTGAACATTACCAGTGACATCACTAGTACAGCCATTTACCATGATTATCACCAGACTATTGATGATGCATAAAACCAGAACTTTTTATAGAATGAGGAAAGGAAGAGTATTATTATATTTTTCTTTCCACTCTAGAAGCACTGACCATCCTAGAAGCTTGCTACTCATAGTAAGTCTTCTAAAAGAAAAAACAAAAACAAACAAGCAAGCAAACTCCAGTCATTAAATATTAGGATTAACATAGATCAGATATAGACAAGTAAGCAGCCACAGACAACTCTAGCAGAAGTTTTGATGTGTTTATAATACCTTCTAACTGTACACACAATCTTGTAAGAGTGTCAAAACTGCACACTGCAACATACAGTTTTGTGTCATTATGGTGGTACACGCAAATTAATGTATAGATGGCAAGTACACAAACAGTAACCAAGCCATGCAAAAATTACAGAAGTCACAAACAAGATGCACTATATACATGTTGCTAGTGACAGAACTTAATGTATACACCAAAACTATTTTTAAGCATGCATATTGGCTAGCAGTTTGGATATAAATTAACTTTACCGTAAAGGATAATACAATAAAAACCTAGTAAGTCAGCAAATATATGCACATGACAATTTACAGAAATATCACTGAGATGATGACCATAAAAATCTATAATAGTTATTGATGTTCTTCACTACTAAGTTAAACCTAATTTAAAGTGATAGAAAAAAAGAAAACCATACAACACTGTGATGTAGTAAAGACAATATATACATCACTTTGATTTGACTTCAAGTTTTAAATCAGCTGGGTTGTACCTGTGATCAAATCCCAGATACTGTAGCTGAACAGTTAGTTCTTGATGTCCCTACCAATGCTGCACTAAATATGTTTACTTAGCTGATCTGACAAAAAGAATATTACACAGAATATACATGAAGAAAACCTATAGCCAGCAGTAAAAACAAGAAATCAGAAAGACAACTATAGGATAGGGCTTAATCTCCATAGTACAGAATGGTTAAGAAGGGAAGAAATTCCAAACAATTAAACAACTATCTGGGCAGGGGATGTGAAATGGTGGGGGTGGTGAGGATGTGAGTGGGTCTAACAGTGGAGTAGTGGTGGTGTGGTATTGCTCCTGAAATTATCCAGCTTGCTTTAAACATTATCAAGCACACATACATTTATATATATATTTGTAAAATCCCTATCAGGACTATAGGTATAATTTGGTCCACAGACCTTCAAATACCTTGATTCTATATCCACCAAGAATACCACTTACTCTCTACCACTTTATAAAACCATACACATTCTTAGTCCTGAGAACGAATAAAAGTTTAATTAGTCCCTCATCTTTTCCATGTTACTCCTTCTCTCCTATCTTTTCAAGATCATGAATTGTCCTGTCCATCAGTATATTTTGCCAGCAGGCATGGCACACAGCTTATTTTAATGACAGGAAGAACACATCCTTTATATCCACCTCATTACGATATTTAGTTTACTCTCCGGTCACAATAAATCCAGCGCTTCTAGGTGAACCAGGAATACTGCACACACAGTGCAGTGCAGTACAGAGTAGAAGGATAAGTATATCTTACTTTCTAGAGCAGAAAGCAGACAGCAGCTATACAGTTAATACAGCTTATCCAAACTCTCTTTATTCCTAAGGGCAATGAAGAAGCAGACTGTTAGCCAGGACACATTTCTAAAAACAGTGGCCTACTCCTGATTTCTACTTACTGGCATTTGTGTACATGTAACTGTAAGGTAGTACAGATGTCGCCTCTTGGCCATGGAATACTGTGTTACCTTTTTCTAGAACTATTTTTGTGCCATGTGTGCTAAGTGTTTTGTATCACATGAACAGATACCTGCATTCAAATAGTGTTTAAAGATCTCTGTTGCATGCACCAATGTATTTATACTGACCTCATTTCTATTACTAAGCAAACACCAACATCTAAACCACTCTTAAGAAAATGAGCAGCTGGGTTTAAGAAGTGCATCTATGAGGAAAGTAATTAGTTTTCTGCCTGTTTGACGTCCTGGTCTGGCTCACCACAGGATCCAATGAAGACCACAGCCAGTATCTGGGAAAGGTAATACAAAGTGGGCTCTGGGGTGGGGGATAAATGCTGTGGCAAACTGCATTAAGTTCAAGAAACGTCAGAGGTTTTCAACACACAGCTAGAAAATGCCACGAACAATCTAACACCACCCTGCTTTGAGCAAGACCTTGGGCCAGATAACTCTGTCATGGCTTAACCATGCTGACAACTAAAACAATCATACAGGCATTCATTCATTCTCCCCTTCAGTGGGATGGGGGAAGAGAATCACATGGGTTGAGATAAAGACTTTAATAGGGCAGAAAATGAAAGTAGCAGCAGTAATAGTAATAATATTGACAAAAAAATACAGAATAATTTACGCACAGCACAATTTCTCACCACCTGAAGCTGATGCTCTGCAGCCAATCCTGAGCTGTGATCCCACCTCCCAGATAGTTTCCCCAGCTTTATATACAGAGCATGAGGTCATATGGTATGAGATCTACCTGTGGACAGCTGGGTTCAGTTGTCCCCTCTCCCAAGTCTCTGTGCACCCGCAGCCCACTCGCTGGTGGGGTGGAGTCAAGGGCAGAAAAGCCCTTGGCTCTATGATTCGCTGATTCTCTGTGCAAGTCCTGCTCAGCAGTAATCAATAGATGCCTGTGCTACTAACACTGTTTTCAGTACAAATCCAAATCCCAGTTCCATACTATGAAGAAATTTATCTCTATCCCAGTAAAAACCAGCACAGTTTATAATGTACTTTCCAAACTAAATTATTCAGTGATTCTGAAAAGAAAAGAAAAAAAACCCAAACAACAAACCCTCATACACCACTATGGATGTTGTTAATGTTGTTTCATGACCCTTTTGCAATTTGGACCTGGCAACATCAGATCAATTACCTATCAAAAATAAATTTTAAAATAGTGCTTATACTGCTATAACTGGCATTGTTAGAAGCCAGGATGATGAGGCTTGGAGAACTATTATTTCAGAATTCTTAGTCACAGTGTTTTCAGGAAGAATATAAAATTCTAATCCCTGTAGTTGAATATTTTTTTCCCTTAAAATAGCTAGCCTTCTTTCTTCCATTTTGTTTTGTCTTGATCCTATCTGAACACAAAACCAACAAGCAGCAATGGTCATTATATTCTGTTAAGACTATGCTTTGCTCCTTAAAAACATTGTTTTTAATGTCAGGAAAAACAGGTTGCCAGTAAAAGTTTTCTAGTAAGAGTAAACATGGTCCTTTACAGTGCAAATTAATTTTTTTTTGTTTGTTTTTGTCATTCTTCCTTCCTCACTCAGTACTTCAGAGGGAAGTTAAAGACTAAGAATTGTCATTTGCCATGGCTTTAAGAAAGTCAAGGTCTATATACTCAAACTCTCAAATCTGGATCATCTGTTTAACTACACTGCCATGGGACTATCCTGACAACTTTGCTACAATGAAGCCATTTATTTTTCCATAGAAAAATAGACTGTGTATGTTCTACCTGCTTGAAAACATATTATTGTTTTCAGTAAAATATAACTCACTAAAATTACCAGTCTGCTTTTAGTGTATTCCTACTGACATGAAGTATGCATTCAGAATGTATTAGTCATTTCCATCAATAAAATACATTTTATTTGCTCTTTCAGACCCTGAGTTCCATAATGCATACCCTCTTAAAAGTTGAATTGTCACAGCACATTTATTATCTCAATTTCTTTTTCAAGTGCTTAAAGAATAAAACTATTACAGTGATCATGCTTATTACCAAAATATTCCCCATTTGCAATATGATGCACAAGGTGCTACCATATTTTTGTATAACTCAGCAAAGTTAGAAAATCATACTGGTAATTACAAGGGGAAGACTGACACAACAATTTAGATTTTAAAATTTTTTTTATTTCTTACTTCAAATAACTTTTTACTTGCAAATTCCATTTGCCTGTAACCCATTTGCCAAGCTGTTAAGGCTTCTTCTTTGTACTGCCTGCCAGTCCTGAATAATAGATTGTGAAGCAAAGGAATGTCGGGGTGGTGGAGGGAGGAATAAAATTCATAACGATTTTTGCTCAAACATCACTGAAGCTGGGAGAGAAGAAAACACAGCAAATTCCCTGCAGTGTCAAGTTGCTAAGTACCCATAATCACTCCAATAATCTTTGTCACAATGTGGCAAACACCGTGTTTCTACCCCACTGAGTGGTATTTTTTTTTCCTTCTCTGACAGAATGACAGCAGGTAGTAATTGTGCTACTCAAATGTCAGCCTACACACAATATTGTTCAAAAAGCTTAGTTATGAATGTTAAAAAGCAGAAGTATGAAAAGGACTAGATTTTCATATTACACATCTATATTTAGATGATTATGATGTCCCTTATAATCCTCAAATAATTTGTACTGTACACAAAACTGAGAAATGAGGAGAAACTTCTAAAGTCCTTTTCTACCGAGTGTTGCTGACTGTTGTGGCACGCTCTGTTCTTTTAGCAAAGTGGCTTCCTCTAGAACAATCCGAAAACTCAAACAGACATTTTCTTGAATTAGAACAACATCTGACTCTCACACAAGAGGAAAATCAACAACTGACCTTTCTCAAAAGCAATTTAATCCAGATCCATTACATCCCAGTAGCAAAAAACAGCTTCACTAGGGAGGTGGGGGGACAGGAATGAAAGGAGCTAAACACAGTATCTGGAAAAGAAGGCAACAAAAGCAGGGAAGGGAGAAAGAAATGGGAGCAGCACCACAGATGTCCTCTCTATAGCTTCTGTTAAAGCAGGAAACGCTACAATTGCCTTTCAGACTCAGACTCTCAGGACACAGTCTTATCATAAAGCAGAAAAGCTGACAGAGCTCAGTACCATGGCAACATCTACTTGCTTAATTACCAGACAAGAAGGCTTCCAACAGGAACACTGGAAACGTTTCACAGACCATCAGGAAGGCAACAGCAAAGGGACAGACACACAAGGAAAGCGAACACTTTCATTCAGCATTAAGGAGTTTCTACAGATGTACAGTAGTTTCATATAAGCAAGTTCTCATGACAAAAACAGCACCACTAAAAGGCCATTAACATACCTTTTAGACGATGACTTAGAATCTGTTCCAGAATGGCTGCAAAATTATTAAATTCAGGGGAAGTATCATCGATAGTCTCAAAACAGGAACGGTCAATCAGAGTCTTGACTGAAAATCTAGAGCAAAAGCACAGGAAAACCCTAAATTATATGGATAGCTACTGGTCCTTCATATATTGATTTATAATGTAGTTTGTATAAAACAAATGAGCAAAGAACCAGAAAACCACCCTGATGATTTCAAGTCCAGTCAGAGCAACATAAACACATACACATCAAGAAATGGCCTGGAAATATAATCTTCATTGTCAGAAGTCTTAGACATAATGCCTTAAAACCAAAAGAAAACAAAAATCCCCTTTCTTTCTATGTAGAACTAAGCTAATTATTTTCTATTTATTTTCCTCTTCTCTAAACTATTTTAATAAACCTATAGGAAAAGCAGCACTCAAAAGTATGTAACTTTCTCTTTGTAATCTTAAACATCATGATTTTGCTTGATAGTTCATCAATAAGCGGAAATATAAACTTCCTCCTGAGAACACTGTAATTTTATCCCAATGCAAGAATAATCCAAATATATTAGAAAACAATGAATGTTTATGCACTGTTAACTCCATGCATTAACTGTACAGGCTGATTTCCCTGTGAATGACATAGTCCTTACTCAGCACCATATTACTTCATTATGCTGTAAAAACTATCAACATAAATGATCTCACATTTGAAATTGGCTGAAAGGCTGAATCAAACCACTGTAAAAAGCAGACAAGATGTAAATAGTCAATCAGCCAGCTAGCTGTATTTAGTTACACCTGCACTTAAACAACTTCAATCTTATTCAGAAGATAATTGAAACCTCAAGAAAAAAAAAGACAAAAAAAGCATTTTTCTCCTGCCTTCACTATTTTAAAAATAATCCAACTTTGTTTTCCTTCTGCTCTTTGTTCTCCAGTTTTCAGTTTCAAGGGACATTTCACATGTCCTCAACTTGGAAAGTAACACTCTGTGGTGGGTTTGCAATGTGGATTCTTTAAGAAGCAGCTTGAAAGTTTCTTAAGGGTCCAACACAGTAAATCCCAGCTGGGTTCCCAAGGCCAAACTCCCAAACTCCATTGCTGACAAGGCTGGCCAGGCCAATCAGCACTGGTCACAGCACCTCTGGGAATCACATTTTAGAGAGAGAAAAATGCAAACAGCTGCATTCTGCCACCAGAGAAGGGAGTGAGAAGATGCAAAAAACTTTGTAGACACCAAGGCCAGTGAAGGGGGGTGGGGTGGGGAGGAGGAGGCGGCGGCGGCGGCACTGAGAGAAGATTCCCTGTGGCGAATACCATGGTGAAGCAGGTGTTCCCCTGCAGTCCATGGAGGATGAAGACACCCCACTTGTAGCCTGCGTAGAGATACCTGAGCCAGGCAGGACCCCACCATGGAGCAGGTGGAGGAATATGGAAGAATCTGTGACCTGCATTGGAGCAAGCCCCTGACAGCACTTGCAGCCCACATTGAGAGATAGAGGTTGTGACTCTGTGGGGGACGAGGCTGGGGCCAGGAGTCTGGGACTGAGAGACATTTTATGAGTTTATAGCAGTGACCCACACTGGGGCAGTTGGTGAAGAGCTGAGGCCCTGTGGGAGAGGACTCACGTGGAGAGGGTCCTGGAGAACTGTCTCCCGTTGTAGGGACCCCACCTTGGAGCAGGGAAAGAGCCTGAGAAATGTCCCCCGGCAAGAAGGGGAACAACTCACGAAGAACTGACTGAAGACTGAAGCCTCCATTCCCTATTTCCACCCCCTTCCCCCCATGTGCCATCCTGGAGAGGAGAAATCCTGAATAAAGTGCAGTCTGCAAAGAAGGGGTGGGGTGGGGGTATTTTAAGAGCAGTTTGTACTTCTCATTATCTGACTCAGGTTTCTGTGTGTGTGTAGTGCAGTGAGAACTAGAGTTTTCTTGCTTTTCTTCTGTGTTGAGTCTGTTTTGCCCATGACGTTAATTGCAGAATGATCTCTCCCTGTCCTTATCTCGACACCTGAGCCTGTCAATATATATTTTCTCCCCTCTCCAGCTAAGAGAGGTATGATAGAGTGACTTTGGTGGGAGTCTGGCCTCCAGCCAGGGTCAAACCACCACACACTCATTTTGAGGCATTTGCTGTATTTTTTTTTTTCAGCAAACCTTATTTGTATTAAGGAGACTGAGGCAATAGCTTTTTCCAACACCAAAACTTCAGCAGCTTAGGAAACTGTCATTCTGTATGCTCATGCCAACTCCCATACCTGAGCACACTACACCTTTGGCTGTGCCAATTCTATTTTATGGGGCTCACTAGTTCTAGAACTGATCTAGATTTTCTGTAATTGAGAAGAGGGGTGGAGTGACTCTTAACTATGGGTACATTCATAACAAATATGCTTCACAGCATCTCAACAGAGACACTTCTATGGCACAGCCAGAAGCAGCACACTATATAGGCATGGGCATGAATAAGCCTCCTTAAACCAGCAGTATTCTTTTCAAATGCTCTGTACTGTAAAAGTAACTTAACTGCACCCTTAGTGGAGACAGCACAGCCTCCTGATGCTCATTTACTGAATTAAACTAATTGTGCTCAAACTCAACTGGCATATTTTAAGAGTTTCAACTCAATTATGTTTTACTAAGTAAACTTCTGAATAAAGACTCCCCATGCTACCTTTCCTGCAGTCTTCTATTGTTGTAGTGGTTTTGGCAGGACAGGGATTAGGAGTGAGAACGGTGGGGGAGGAAGCGCCAAGTTATGACTCAGTAAGCGCCAAGTTATGACTCAGTTTTTAACTCCTCCACATTTTAAACCAATTTTCAGTAAGTGAAATGCCCACCAGTAAATTTTTACCTAGTCAGGATCATTGCCATTGACTACTCTAATGGCAGTAATCATAGAATCATAGAATGACTGTTCCCTTAAAGCTACACCAGAGCTCTAAAGCTATCTTTAAAAAAGTTATTAATTTTGAAAAACAAATGCACGTAGCAATGCCATGACTAAGTCAGTATTAACTGTGAGAAGACTTCTCCAACGCCATATGGTTCTCAAAAAGAGAAGGCAGAGCACATCGCTCTCTAGTGGGTATATACACAAAAGAGGCAGTCGGGTAGCAGTGTGATGTACTGGACTATATATATAGGAACATCATCTTAAAACTCATAAAACACAATCATCTCTAAAGTGAAAAACAAAGCTGTGCATTAATCCTCTATTCAGTGTCCTATCTAAAAGTTCACTGGTTAATACTGTATGGGAAAGATATTCAGAAATGGAGCCATATTCGAGGATAAACCACTTAAGAACAATTCACATACAATTCTGAAAAAAATTCACAGGTAAGTAATTTATTTTTTTAAATGAATTGCAGAATGCTTTAAAACAACAACAAAAAAGAGGTAGCTAGTTTTTAAGGATACAACTTTTAAACACCTAGGGTCTCATCAGAAAAGACAGTCTAACTGTTCATCATGAATGGTGGTCTCTTTATGTGCTCATGTTATTGCCACCATGCTCTCCAGAGAAATAACAATCTCTACCTGACACTTTCACCTAAAACCTAAACAACCTTTGCAGTTATATCAAGTTTGGCTGAAATTGGCTTTTTGGAGAACTGACAGGGAATGAGAGTACATACACCTTAATTACCAGGCAGATAACAGTGCTACCAGGCAAAATATATTTGATCAGAAATCTCTTTTTTAGAGATTTAGGAAAAAAAAAAAAAGTATCTTATGCAAATACTTCTCTGATGGTTTGGTTTTGGTTGCGTTTTTTTTGTTTGGTTGGGTTTTTTTTCCAGTAGTACAGAGAGGCAAGTATATCTTTATGTGTAAGTTAAAAGTCACAAGGGCATTTTGCATGTTAGATATTCACACTTCACTCTGTTTACCACGGAGACTGGAAAAACGATTTAATGTATGTAGAAGTGGTGCCTTTGAAAAAACAGTTACACTGTAAGTACTGGGTAAGCAGTTTTACTCAGTCATGAAAGATTTCTCCTAGGTTGTTTCCAGGGTAGCGGCCCACAGAAAAAGCCCATACTCTTGCAGTTATGTAGAACCACTTAGGGACTGAAAGTCACGAAAGAAAATGTCAGATCTAAAGTGCACAAGAGCTATGAAGAAAAAACGTCCAAATAGGTAGAGTTAGAGCATCTTTTTTGTTGCCCTTTGTCACTCCCAACTTCAATCTTCTCTCCCCTGGGCTGCTGCAGCAGCATTACACTCCAGAGCAACAGTTCAGCTACACTTCAGAGGTTGAGAAATTGTAGCAAAAAAGCATGAAAAGCATAAGTGGCTTGAAAACAAACAAATTTTCTAAGATCAAGGTTTTGTTGGACTGTAGGAGCAGAGAAGTAATACAGCTCCAATACCTGCTGCTTCAAGATTCTTTAAAAAGATGTCTTTCATTCAGTCATTTCCCATGTGTCACTGCAACAATAGGGTTTTGGGTTTAGTTTTTTTTTCATATGGTAACTGCCATTAGGCAGATTCCTGTATCACTGTTGTTAAATGACCTTTGCAAACTCTGATGTTTTCAGATTCTTACTACTCTGTCAGGAATCTGCTCTTGCTTGAGTCAAAAGAGATGCTGAAACAGCACCATTCTCCAACCTTAAAATGACCTCCTCAGTTATATGAGGGATACATTCTTGAATAAGAAAGATTTATAGCAGTATTTTGGGGGTAGGTTCTTACACTGTTTTGCAAGGTGCGCAAGAAAGTGCTTGTGGTTTTGCACCAAGCAGCTGGTCGCTCACTTCCCTCACAGCGGGATGTGAGAATCACAAAAGTAAAAGTGAGAAAACTCATGGGTTGAGATAAAGACAGCCATCAGGTAAAAAAAAAAAAAAGCTGCACACATATGCAAAGCAAACCAGTGGATTACTTCCCCACTTCCCATGGGCAGTGCCAAATAACCGTTAAGTGTTCAGTCATTCCCAGGAAAGCAGGGCTCCAGCATGAATAATGGTTACTTGCAAAGACAAGTGCCATCACTCCAAATGCCCCCCCCCCTTCTTCTCCCAACTTTTTTGTATGTTGAGATTGCTGTCATAATCAACCAGTTTATCTTATCATAAAGTCAGTATTACAAAGTACATTATGATGATAACCATGGCCAAGTTCACAGAGATGATAAACAGCACAACAAGGAATATATACAGCAAGTAAGGTGTTACATAATGCAGCTCTGAGAACAAGTGTAACAACTTTGAGAGCAAACAAATCAACATTGTCACCAGTGATTATTTACCTAATATAACACATGCTTATAAAAAAAAATTGTTCTCAAGTGCTTTGGTCGGGTTTGTCATCACCTCAACCTGTTGTACCCCATGTTGGATGCCAAAAAGAATGTCATGGTTTAACCTGGCAGACAGATAAACTGCACAGCTGTTGACTCCCCCAGTGGTGGGATGAGGGAGAGAATCGAGGTGGGGAACAAAGAAAAACATAGGTTGAAATAAAGAGAATTTAACAGGCCAGAAAAGGAAGATAAAATTATGATAAAATAATATACAAAACAAGTGATGCACAACAATTGTTCACCACCCACAGACCACTAATGCCCAGCTAGTTCCCCAGATGCAATTCAGCCACTGGCCAGTTCCCATTAAGTTATATACTGAGCATGATGTCATCAAAATATCCCTTTGTCCTCTTTGGGTCAGTTGTCCTGGCTGGGTTCCTTCAAAACTGCCTGTGCACCCCCAGCCTACTTGCTGGCTAGGCAGTATGAGATGCTTAAAAGTCCTTGACCTGGTGTAAGCACTGCCTAGCAACAAACAAAACATAAGTGTATTATCAACATTATTCTCATGCTAAATCCAAAACACAGCACTATACCAGCTACTAGGAAGAAAATTAACTCCATCCCAGCTGAAACATGTCTCCCAAACTTCTTGAATAACTCTAAACAAAAGCCAAAGGTTTTATGAATAGAAGTCTATAGGCTCATTTCCAAAACATCAACAAGCCTCTAATAAAAAAGCAAATAGGCAGAAAATGTGACTGCTATATGAATTTGTCATTTTTCATTGTCAGATTCTGCTTCTCTCAGTTTTCAAATGAATGGAAGGATACTGTCAAATTTATTTAGCTTGAAATTTGGGTAATGTCATTAAATTGGCATTTTTAGCAATGTAAAGTATTAATATAGAATAGTCCCCAAGATTATAAACTAATATCCCTTATTACTGGGGCTTGGACATGAAACCAGACAGTTCAGCTAAAGGTCACAGCTCTTATGCAAATTAGCAAAACCGCTACTTTAAAGATACATTTCCTTACAGTTGTTCAGTTCAGTGTTAACATTCCATATTTAAGCTATGACGTTCTCTTCCAAGGTCTGTCTCTACTTTTTTGGTTGTTCTGTATCTAAACAAATCTTTGATCTATGTATCTTAGGGAATATTAGATTATAACAAAGCAAACAACCCTGAACAACTTCAAAATCCCAGTATCATTCAGTGAAAAATGGAAGACATAATAATTCAAGGAAAAAAGGTAAGGAGAGAAGCAGAGTTTAGAGTATCTATTACTTATTCAAGCAAAAATATCCTAAAATTTATTTCAATTTAAATCACAGCTGTGCAGTTAGGCAAACATAACCTTGTATTTTCATATGCAATTGGTTTATGGAAGTTAAGTAACTATGTTACTTCCTATGGCTGCAGTGCCACTCAGCATACTAGTAGAAATTAACTGGTTCAATGTACATCCACATGAGAAGTCAGTTACCATGACTGGCTAAAAACTCAAAGCCTGGTTTAACTATTAAGTAAAAACTGGCTAAATTGATGCTTTGACAAAATAGTTCATTAACAGATGGTAATTCAGAAGAGTGCTTTCCTTGTGATCTCCCTCCTTCACTGGGTAGCAAGCCATATCAGCCAAATTTAATTCACTCAATTCATTTGAGCTATTTTTACTAGGAATACTTCACATTCTCAAAAGATTTTGATTGGACAGGGCTATTATTTTAATGGTTTTGATACTAATTTGTCTATTCCAAATAAATAACACTTATTGATAATAAAAAATGTGTAATAACTACAATAAACCAGAAAAATTTTAAACATTACACTGGCAGAACAGCAAAAATATAAATGCATATCATAATAATCCTTTCTCCTCATTATCCTTTCCAAATATTTAAGTGCATTCACAAACTGGGAACTTCACATTTTGTGAAGATATAGCAAAAAACCCAAGCTTTGTATAATACAATATACTAGTTTTCAAAAAAAAAAAAAAAAAAACAAAACAAAAACCCAAAAACAAAACACAACACCCTGCTTTTATCCTGTACAATTATGTCATGATTTGATAAAACCTGTCCTTTCCTAAGCCTGCGGATTGGCAATATTTGTATCTCTGTAACAATAGTGAAACTGAAAACTTCTGTTTCTTCTATTTGTTCTGCTTCAGCAAGTTTGAGAAAATCCTTTTTCTATGTTTTTTTTTTTTTATATATCTCTTTTAACAGATAAGAGCAGAGCTTAGCATAAAAAGTCTGGGAAAAGACAGAATAGTATCGGCACACTCTGAAACCCAGATATTAAGGCTTTAACTTATATTGAAGCAAATTCATTTCAGTGCCTGGATGATACAGTTACACTCTCTGAAGAAGCCATTAAGAATACACCATAAAAACAAAACAAAATACCCAATTAAAAAATATATTAAACCAAACAACAACAAAAAAAGAATAATATTGGGTCCTAACCAGTTTTTAAAAATATTGGTGCAGCATTAAGTGGTGAGGGTACAAAATTATATAATAGTAGTCCAGGTACATTATTAAAATTTGTGAGAATTAAAATCACATCATAGATCTTATGAATCTGCTGAAGACCTTCTCCAGGTAATATTCAAATTAGTTCCATAACTTAAAAAATGAGCAATTGGAATGAGCTAACAGAGTCGTTGCTACTAGCACATGTTCATGGATTTAAAAGTTTGCCATGATGTAATAGGTCAGTACTGCACACATGGAAATGCTGCATGAATTCAACAATGACAGCAGTGGAAATGCTCACACAGAACATGCAGCAAGCATTATTAAGCTTGTATAAGCTCAGCACTAAGATGTTAAAAAAAAAGGAGAGAGATAATTTGAATATGCAGATTTACCCTACACTGCAGATCTCCTGATCTAGATTTTGGAGATAAAAATATCCTCCGAACGCAGCCTCCTCGGGACTGCTCTTGCGGCGCCAGTGCCTTAGCTAGTACACAGGGTTAGCCCCTTCTACAGCAGCTCAAAACAGCTTTAGGTTTCACTTAAAGCTGTATATTAAGTCTAAATTTGAAGAGTGACCATACCGCGTAAATTAAGAGAAACTGACTATTCTCACAAAGATAAAACACTGTTCAACACTGCCGAGAGTTGAGCCTATCCTGCCCTCCTTGAGCCCAGGAACACAGCCAAGCTGCCGAAGGCGAGCCTCTGGCCCCCCATCTCCGAGACCATTTAACGCCCCGACGCACCTGCCAGGTGCCCCAGCCCCTCGGCCGCCCCCTTATCACCCCTCACGCAAAGGCTCCCGAAGGAGCTGAGTCAGCATGGAGGGGGCTGCCCTCTCGCTGCTTCGTGCCCCTTGAGGCCGGCAGCTCCCCGGAGGCCGGAACCAATTTGTCTCCTGACAGAGCGGCCGCTGGCTGCGGCGGGGCTACCGCCCGCGTTCCCGCCCCCGAGCGGCTGCCAAGGCCGCGGTTCACCTGCGCGGGGCGGGGGATGCGGAACGGCTCTTCTGAGGCAGCGGCGGGAGGACCGGTCCCCTCAGGCATGGCAGGCGGGGGCAGGGCAGGGCCCGGGGGCTCACCTGCAGACCGTGATCAAGTTCCGCCTTTCCACCGCGGCGTTGCGAGAGGGGACGGTCTTTCTGCGGGCGGAGACGTTGAGCCCCCCTAAGCCGATGGACGCCATCTCCACCGGGGGCAGGTGGAGCCGCCGGGGCTGGCGCGGAGCCTTTGTTCCCGGCCTCCCGGTCTCGGGGATGCTGCGCCCGCCGCTGCACGCGGTGGAGGAGGAGTCGGAGTCGGCCCCCGTGTCTTTCCCCGCTCCTCCTCCCGCCGCCCGGTCAGCGCGGAAGGAGCGTCCCGAGGCAGGCGGCGGGTCCTGCGAGGAGGTGCCGGGGTCCCCACAGCAGGGACGGCTCGGATCCTTCTCCCCTCCCCGCCCCGCTCCCGGCAGCCGGGCAGCCACAGCGGCTCGCAATCGCAGCGCCGCAGAGCGCCGGCGCCGCCAGCCAATCAGCGCGCGGGAGGGGCGCGGCGCGCCGGTAAAGGCCGGCGCTTCAGAGGGGCGCGCGCCGCTAACGGAAGCGACCGAGATGTTATTACCTGAGACGACGGGAAGGCGGTGGCCGAAGCGTTCCGTCAGGTGCGGAGGAAGGTACCTGTGGGGCACTTTGACGAGCTCCCGTTCTGTCAAGCGTCCCCTCAGTCCGTACGTGTCCGTGGGGTTCAGGGCTGCTGATTACTTTACATGAAGAGGAATTGTGTTGGCGTGGGAACTTTAAAAGCAGATTTTCATAAAGACAGTTGTGTTTTCATAGGTAGTCGTATACATGAACTGTAGCTTTGGTTGGGTTTTGCTGTTTATCATGAGATAAATGTTTCAAATGTTTTTACCATTTACCAAAACTTTTCTACACATATCAAAAGCTAAAGTATTTTATCTGTTCTTTTCCTCTGCCTTGTTTCCAGAAACTGCAACTTTTTATACTTGAAGATATTTAAGACTGCATCAAGCTTATCTGTTAAAACTAGCTTCGGATTAAGTATCAATGTTTTAGTCCTCAAGTAAATGAATTCTCTCAAAATCATTGATTCCCTTTGAGCATAATTTATCTTCTACTGTTTTATTTAAGCAGGAACTGTAAGAGGGTTCCAGAAGACCTGAAAAGAATTAAGAAAAGTATTAAATATCACCATCTGTCTTAGGCTTAAGAAGAGCTCAATAAATTTATGAAGAAATTTGCTGTAGTAACTTTTCCATTTTTATGTTTCTCTATAAGCAAAGTAGGCTGAGGGAAAAATCTTACTGTCTTCAACTACCTAACAGGATAGAGGAAACAGGCCTTTCTGAGGCATGTATGGCAAATGGACAAGGGACAATTGTCATAAGCTGCCACACTGGATGTTGAAAAACACTGACAGCAAGGATGTTCAAGCACTGGAAAGGATTGCTCAGAGCCACTACAAAATGTTTGTCCCAGAGATACTGAAAGCTTAACTGCATAAAGAATTGGAATGTCCTGATCGAACTTCCAATAGGCTGTGCTTTTAGCAGGTAGAAAAATTAGTTCTATTTATCACTTCCAGCCTAAACTGTCTTGATTCACATCTGAAAGTTGTTTCACATAATTATTCCTATAATTACTTTCACAGGATAAGGTAATTTCAGCTCTAAGGTTTCTGAATACAGAACTCAAAATATGGATGCACCATATTAATGACAATACAGTGTCTGTGTGAATTGATGCACAGACTTCAACTGGTCCTCTCTAACAATGTTAGTTTTAAAACACTAATAAGATACCAATAGTTCTCTGTGACAGAGTATATGGCTTCACTTAGAAGTCAGTCTCTGAAAAGCAGGGGCATGATTAATGAGTGATTCTAAAAATGTTATCTAGAAAATCCCAAACAACCAAAACCAAACCTACTGGGAACTCACGTTTGTTTGATTTCAACCATGTGAAGCTGGAATTCATTACTTACAATATTCAGAAAAGTATTACTGAAGTAGGAACTTGAATTTTTGCTATATGAATAGATATAGCAGCTATATGTGATGTAAATAGCAATGAGGAATATTAATTGGATAAAATCTGTACAAAACCTGTGCTGGTAACACATCAATATTTTAACTGTTGCCTAACATTGTTTATGCACTATCCAGGCTTTCTCTATGTCTCATACTGCCCTGCCAGCAAGTAAGCTGGGGGTGCACAAGAAGGTGGGAGGGGACACAGCCAGAACAGCTGACCCCAATTGTCCAAAGAGATATTCCACACCATGTGACGTAGTGCTTAGTGGTAAAAGCTCAGGGAATGGAATGAGAACGTTTGAGGTTACAGTGTTTGTGTCTCCAAGTAATAGTTAGCAATGATGAAGCACTGCTTTCCTGCAAATGACTAAACATCTGCCTCTGGATGCAAAGTAAAGAACGTATTCCTTATTTTACTTTGCTTGCATGTACTGCTTTGTTTATTAAACTGTCTTTATCCCAACCCACAATTTTTCTCAATTTTTTTCCTTTCTGTTTCTCTCTGCCATCCACTTGGCACAAGTGAGTGAATGGCTGTGTGGGGCTTAACTGCTGGCAAGGGTTAATCCACAAGAAGTTGCCACTATGTTGTGATTTGCTGTAGAAGAAAATAAACTTGATATAAAGATACCACGTAAGACTTCCTCAGTAGCGAAACACAAACTTGTTATATCATATTTGGTATGAGATGAGGTATATTTTACTATTACACTTTTGGATAGTTAGGAGTGTACTAAGTTTGAAGGCATACATGCTTGCTTCAAAGTTTGGTTTTTGAAGGGGTTTTGGCTTTTGGAGGGGGGGAAAGCGGCATCATCTGCATATCTGTGTATATTTGACTTAAGAATACCTCTATACTGAAGCCTGCTAGGTACCGTTTGGAGTTCTATGTGCACTTTTGCAAATCGCTCTTCCTTATGTGAATTTGCAGAATCGGTAAATTTGTCAGATTATTTGTATATCTTGCAATTCAGCATTATTCCTTACCCTTATATCTTACAATTTCTACAGGATTCTTTAAAGGAAAGGTTTGAGGATACTTCAGAAGAAGGACCAGACAGTTTTTTGGTTGTTTGTTGTTTTGTTTTGGTTTTTTTTTTTTGGAACCTTGATGATAATTTTGTGGGAAAAGTTAAAGGAATTTAGGAAAACAGATTATCATACGCCTTAATTAGGGTCATGAACAGGAGAATATACTTGTTGGAGTGAATCCAGAGGAGGGACACAAAGCACAAAGATGATCACAGGTCTGGAGTACTTCTGTGAAGACAGGCTGAGAGAGTTGGCATTGTTCAATCTGGAGAAGTCTCCAGGGAGAGCTTAGAGCAGCCTTACAGAACCTAAAGGGTATTAAAGCCTCCTTGGCAGCATTCAAAGCCAGGTTGGATGATACTTTGGGCAACCTGGTCCAGTGAAGGGTGTCCCTGCCTGTGGCAGGGGGTTGGAACTGGTTGATCTTTGAGATCCCTTCCAACCCAAAACAGTCTGTGATTCTATGTTTCTGTGAATAAGAAGACCGCCTGAATTCTACAAAATTACATCATCATAGTAGAATTGACCAAGAAAAAGTGGACACTGAAATATGAAGCATGTGTGTGATTTAGGATGGGAAGGGTGTAAATTTTAGTCTGAGTTTCAAAACCTGTTGCAAGTCACTTTAAGGTTGAGTCATAATTGGAAGCTCTTCGGTAAAGATAGAATTTAATTTAATTACTTTTCTACCCTTTCTTCCCTGCTCGCTTTTTTTGTTTTAATGTTCCTTACCCCTTCTCAATCAAAGCAAGCAGAGGAACTCATTTGCTTCCAACATAGTGTAATTTCTTTTAAGACTAAAACTTGTTCGGATTTTTGCTAGGCTTTTTTCTTGTTTATTTTGTATTCTTAGTTCTTATCCAGATTTTATTATTTGCAGATACTTTTCTGTATTCCTTTTGTGAAACTATATCCCAAGTCTCTGTCCTTTTGTGGTTCCATGTTGTGGTATAATTAGCTGTGTTACAAAATGCTGCCATGTTATTGCTGTTTTAGTGTACTTATGTCTGGGTTCAGGGCAAGCAAATATTGATTATATTGTACTTCTACTGTACTTCTATTGATATATTCTACTTGTACAAGTCTTCTGTCTTGGTATGCTTCCTGTCAATGATGGGATGAAAACTGAGTTCCCTGTGCCTTGATTCTGAACACATAGTATCATGCTCTGTTGGCTCAAGGATAGGTACTGCCTCAGATCGAGAAGCTGTAGAGTGACCCTCCTCCAGTCTTGTCTCATGGTTTTCTTGTAAAATCCATGTGCATCTTTTTCCACTTGTATACGTCCAGATAGCTCCATGATCATCTGTCACACACTAGAAGACATACGGCAAGCTAACAAAAAGACTAGTTCATTGTGATGGTTAATAGTTAAAATAACACACAGTTCTTATACCAGTACTTGACTGTCATCTAGGAATACCATGAATCAAGGTTTCTGCATCCATTCCTGACCTTAGTGGATGTTGATTCTCTGAAGTTATATGTCCCTTCACTTCTTGGTGCCTATTCATTAATATTTTTAGCTACTTGCTCTATTTGCTTTGATTGCTTAACTTTTTTTTTTTTTTAATGAAGAATCCAAATGAACACCAGGTTGGCAGTGTTCTGGGTATTATAATTCTGGTGATATGGGTGAACATTGCGAATGTTTACCCTTCTTGTGGTTTTGACCCGGAAGGCAGCTGAGCACCACGTAGCCACTCACTCAGAAAGGAGGGGTGGAAGCAAAGACAAACCTTGTGGGTTAGGATAAACTGTGACAGCAAAGGGAGGGAGAAATAACAACAGGACTTTATAGGAATATATATACAAAACTTGTGATAATGCAGTTTCTCACTGAACCCCACAACTCAGATTGTAAAACTCTGAACCACCCTGAAGCCAGACCATCCCCAAAGCATACATTCCTTCCCCATAAGCCCCCCTTTATGATGAGCATGACATCATTGCTATGCAATATCCTCTCTGTTTAGTTTGTGTCACTTGTCCTGGTTGTGCCCTCTCCCAGCTTCCTGGGTGGCCCTTGCCTTTCTAAGCAGGGCCACATGAAAAGCTGAAGTCCTTGACTGCTTGGCAACAACTAAAAACACCCACCTGTTATCAATGTTGCTTTTGTCCTAACTCTCAAACACAGCACTATGCCAGTGGCTCTTAAGAAAATTAACTTGGATGTGATACACCTACACAATGCCATGGTCTTTGGTCCAGGTGTCTATGAAGGCTTTCCAGAAATGAGTCCCATTGTCTGACTCAATTCTTTCTGGGGTGTCATGCTGCCATAGGACTTGCTTTTCAAGGCTCAGTGGCATGGGACACGGCATACATTTCCAGCCATCTGGTGATTGCTTCCACAATTGTAAGCATATAGCATTTGCCTTGGAGAGTTTGTGGGAGTGTGATGTCATCAATCTGCCAGGCCTCCCCATATTTATATTTCAGCCATCATCCTCCATACCAGAGGCTTTAACTGCTTGGCTTTCTTGATTGCAGAACATCTTGCATTCGTGGATGACCTGTGAGATACTATCCATGGTCAAGTCCACTCTTTGATCACAAACCCATCTATTTATTGCATGTCTTCCTTGATGGGCTGAGGTGTCATGGGCCCATCAAGCTATAAATAATTCACCCTTAAGTTTCCAGTCTAGATCTGCCTGAGCAGCCTGGTCCACCCGCTGGTTGTTTTGATGTTCTTCCATGACCCGACTCATAGGTATATGTGCATCTATACAATGTACTTTTACATCCAGCTTCTCCAGCCAGGCTGCAATACCTTGCCACAAGTCAGCAATCCAGACATGTCTGACTCTGCACTGCCAATTGCTCTGTTCCCATTGCTATAACCATCCCCACAGCTCAAGCAATGCTGACATTTGGCTCCTCCCAGAAAGGGCTGTAAAAATCAACAGAGGGCTACAGAATGTCTCCTCCAAGGACAGCCTGAGAGAGTTCAGCTTGTTTAGTCTGGAGAAGAGACCTTAGAGCTGCCTTCCAGTATCTGAAGGGGCCTATAGGAAAGCTGGGCAGGGGCTGTTTATAGGGGCGTGTAGAGATAAGGCAAGGTATAATGGTTTCAAACTGAAAGAGGGTAGATTTAAATTAGTATTCCATTCTGGAGTTTTACTTGGTATATGCAAGGTCTTGCTTTATTTATAATTGGAGCTTGTCCATCCCATTTACAGTTTAATCTGTAAACTTGCATGGAAAATATGGAACATTACTTTCCATCCTCTTTGCCATTCTGCAGAGTAGTGGTTTCTTCTTGTTTGTTTATCCATGTATTGAGCATTCCTTCTCCGTTGAGTTGTTATAACAACATTAATCTCTTTCCTATGTTTAGATAGGGTCTGTAGTCATGGTTCAGTTAAAACATCAGACAGACTTTTTTCTTCCAGTCATAGTTCTAAATCACAGACTTGTAAGAAACTGTTGTAGCTCACAGGTCATTAAAACAACAAGACAATACAATATCCCAAACTTTCCCGTGGTTTCACCATTTTTGCCTAGTGATATTTTTATAGTCCCATTGGGTCACTTGATTTACTTTGAACTGTGAGTTCCCAGCAATACAGAACCTTTCTTTTCTTCCCAGACCTCTGGAGAATTCCTTGATGATTTGCCCTGGAAAATAATTTTTTTGCTTTAAATCAATTTATTGGTTTATATCCCATGTGTGAAAAATATTATTTCTGCAGCTACCACCTGCACTGTGGTAGACATAGCTGTAGCTTTCTTTACTGGAACTCCCACAACCCATTTTGCCAGTGAATCTAGTATCAGTAAACAACACTTAATCCCAGTTTGCATGGCAAGCGGGGTAAGGTGGGCAACATGTCGTTTAATGGAGTATATTTCTATTCTAGCCTGTGATTCATTAATTATCAAATGTTTTATGTTATTTTTCTCTTAGTAGGGATATTTATCACAGCACAAGTTAGGCAATTACAGAGTCATCTGTCTTCACATTTGGCAGCTAGCTTTCTTCTAATACTTCCTTTGGCATTAAAGCAACCCCTACATGATCTTGATCATGCACCTATTGAAACACATCTATTTGAAACACATAGAGTGTTCTCCATCTTCAAGTGTTTGCTATCCATCTGCATTATGCTTCACCTGTCTACTAGCTTCTATAGTAAATGCCCCTCAATTTCCTCATTTCCAGGTTCTAAATTGGCAAGGTCTCTGATACCTTGTTTTCAAAATGGGTATTTCTTCAAATTATAAGTTTACAAGAGCCACCATAACCTTGTTAAGGGCATCCGCTTGCCTGTTCCAGTAATACTGCTTCTGTTTTTTTCCTTTTGGTTTGCTTTTACATGACCCACAATTTTTTTTTCCTCTCTGCTTTTACAAAACTATGTTCAGGATTTCCTTTTGTATGATTGTCAGGCTACCAGATTTCCATTTTTTGTTTGTAGGTCATCTTTATTGCGTGTTAGCAGACAAATAGTTAACTCTTGATATATCCGGTCTGAAACTATGTACAAAGCCAGATCATTTCCTTCAGGTTCCTCTTTTAACATTGTTAGCAGAGCTTGTAGTTCTGCTGCTTGTGCAGAGCGTAGTCAGGCAGTTCTTTTTCTTTTTTTACAGGGTTTGCAGTATATCTAATAGAGGATTTTCCATTCTTGATTAGTAACGATGCATCTGTGAACCACACTGAATATCCTGTGGCACGAAGTCAGCAACGGAGCTTTTATCTGGTGGGAGACATGTAAACAGGTAAAGAGCACTTATGTTCTGTTAAAAGTCGTATCGGACTGGTGATAAAATCTTGTCATCTTCTATAGAAAGCTCTTAGTTTATTAAAAACCAGTGTCCATCCAGCTAACCTAGGGTTTGATACATATCCAGTCTGTAATTTTCCACTGATTGTGTACTTTAGTGCATGTGATATCTACAATGGCACAACAGCCTCTAATGATGTATTTCCGAGGTTCATTGCCTATGCAGTGCTAAACCTGGCTTTTAATATGGAAAAGATCTTTCCCACTAATTCCAAGACTCTCAAAGCAAAGGCTGTAACTTCATCTTATTTCTGTGTTACTGAAATAGCACAGTTTTAAGGTCTAGATGGGTAGTGGTCAGCTGAATGATTACAAGAATGTGGTCATCTGATGGCCAGTGTTTGAACTAGTGCATTTTACTTCTTCGTGTTCTTTCTGGTTTTGTTTGTGAGATTTCTTTACTAATTTGATTAGTGGTTTACTAATTTCTGTAATTCCAAAATGGAAACTAATACAGGTACCACTATAGCAGCGTGCACTGTCATAGTGATCCTAGCATCACCCACCCTTCCTGACCTGAAACTATTTCTGAATATTTTCAGAATTTTTTTGTACTGAGTTTTGTGACAGTTAGCTGTGAAGCCTGTGTTTCAAGTAATGCAGATTACTTCCAGAGTATATTCCTGAACTTTCAATGTTTTTCCATGTATCAACACATCATCGTATGGTATGACATAATGCATTTTGGTGGTAATTTCATCCACATTTGATTTGCTCTGAAAATCTTGAGGTACATGGATAAACCAATTTCCCGCACAGGTAAATGCTTGGTTTTATCAACTTTGCTCTGGTAATAGAATTGCAAAGAAAGCATTCACTAGTAATTACTTAAATGAATAAATCCGTGAGATATTTTGCTTAGTCCTACAAGAATTTCTGTCATATTTCAACCACAAAGAACCTGAGAGGTAGCTCCCTTATTTAGGTGATAAAAATTCACTCTTAGGCATTTTTCTTGGCTTTTAACCCTGGGAAAAAAGTGGTATGTAAGCTAAGTAGCATTACTGACGGTGCATTACCCAGCATTTGGATGGTTAATTTGGATTTGGAAAGATTTGGAAAGGTACTGTATGGAACAGGATTATAACCACTGGGGTCTGGTATTGGTTTTAAACTGAAAGTGGGTAGATTTAGGTAAGATACTGGAAATCAGTTCTTCCTGGTCAGGGTGGTGAGGCTCTGTCACAGGCTACCCAGAGAAGTTGTGTCTGTCCCCTCCCTGGCACTGTTCAAGACTAGGTTGGATGGGGCTTTGAGCAATCTGAGCTAGTGAAGCGTGTCCTTGCCCATGGCAGTGGGGTCAGAACTTAATCTTTGAGGTCCCTTCCAATGGAAATCATTCTATAATACTGTGACTGCTCACAGAATCTACTATGCTATTTGTAGCTTAGGAATGTTAATGCCACTATGCAGTTCCATGTCTTTCTGTCTATAAAAGTAATATTTTTGCCATTTCCATCCACATTTTGATTCACACATGACATTTTTAAATGTTAGGTAAATAAGGCTCAAGGAATACACACACACACACACACACACACACACATATATGTATATATATATACTTACATACACTTCTCGGATTTTGAATACTGCATTAAATATACCCCAATTTTGATAACCCATTAGTCAAAATTTCTACATTAACAATGTCCAAAGTTCTAGATGCAAGTTCTTCTCCCTCTAAAATGGTATCCCTAAACCATCTTGGTATGTTGTAGTCAATCATATGGAATCCATTTCTGAGTAAATGCTACAAATGACTCTACTAAAAGCACTATACCTGCCTTGGAAAAATGAAACTATTCTTTTGTTCACAGTAATATGCACATCATTAATATGCTGCTACTGAAGAGCATTTTGTATTCATATAGGTAATTGGAAATTTGTGAATTTCCAATCTTTGCACTGGAATCTTTGGTGTAAAAAGTTAAAGAACAGCAACAACAAAACCCATGTGGAAGAACCCCATGTTTGACCTTTTTATTTTTGTTTTTGTTTCAGTTTCTCCTTCCCATTTATTTTTTACACTTGGTTTAATCATCTCTGGTGTTTTCCTGTCCTATTTGATTCCATCATAATTGTTGTAGGTTATTTTGATTTTTAGCCAAGTAAGCAGAAATAAAATATCCAAGTTAAACTTGAATGATTAAACAAAATCATAAATTATTTTGGCATCATGGCACATAGATACTGTTGTTTAGCCTTCACCCTCATCTCCCATATTTTTAAAGTAATGGAGATATGTATCCAACATTTTCATGACCTTTGGTACAAAAGATCCTTCCATTGCCAATAGAGGTAGTGTCAATTCTCAGTGAAGAGCAGGGAGCTTCCTACTCAATTGCTACACAAACTAATATTCACAATTTTGAGCCTAGAAGTATTATTAATGTACAATTATTAATCAAAATATAAACATGCTAACTTGTTATCTTATTTAAGTGCTAAAATTCCACTTTTAGGCTTTCTTTCCTTGCTTTTAGCCCTGGACAAAATGAGATGTCAAAATTATAGGTCTCTGTACTAGGACCTTGCTCTCCAGTTAACTTCTTGATGGTGGTTTGGAGTCCTTCCTCTGCTTCTTGTGGGTTTGATATTATTTTTGGGAAGTAGGATCTGGACCTTCAATTAATACACAATTTCTATTTTTCCACATTTTAACTTGCAGACACACGAAAATTGAGGAAATTCTGTTACCCAAATATCCACTGTTTTTATTTCCTCCGGATTCTTAATAACAAAGCATCAATGACTTGCAGGAATCACTCCACCCTCGTCTCCTACTGGTCAACCCCAATTCCACAAACATCCGTAGCAAAATCTTCAGCTAACCCATTTTGTCTCATCAAGCCTGTGCCAATAATTCCCTGCTGTTTTTAAGTGGGATCCTCCCATTCCTACACTCAGAAGGAACTCCTGAATTTGGCAGCTATGAAACTGGAGAGAGAGTTTAATACAGGTGCTTGAACATCCTGTATTGCATGTAATACAAGTTTTATAATTTTTCCACTTTTTGAGTTCCAGCTGGAACAAATAGCTGTTTGAGGTATATCTATTGATACTATAGTATCAATTAACATTATAGCTCTAGTGGTAGTTAATATTCTTTTCCTAATATTGTTATTGGCCACTCACATTGGTTATATTGTATTTTTACCGTTAGACCAGTGGCACATAGACAGTAGAGTATCCCAGTCTTTGTTACTGAGAGGGACATATCATGTTCTGTAGTTTTTCTTCTTCCTCTTCATTTTTGTTGTTATCTTGACAAAATAAATCAGGGGATTTATAGATTCTACCATGTTTTCTCATACCTTTGTCCATTTTTCTTAAAATGTAATTATGTTACTTTCCTGCAGTCTCTAAAGGAAGTTTTCATCATGTTCTCCAAGGATGTTTGCAGTTCTACCACCTCGTTTTACACAATGAGGTAAACCCACACTGGGGACTGTTTTCCCTTTTGTCTTCCTTTAGATTGTTATTTTTAAATGGAGGCTGTGTGTCCTTTATGACCGTATGTCTGAAAATTACAGTATGTGCAGACCTTCTGTGAGATCCACACGGCCAAGATATCCTTGCATTTCTTCTTACCTTCATTACATTGCTCATTTGTTGAAGCTGAATTTACAGTCCCTCCCACTGTATTTCTGCTCAGTTCACAGGTCCCAGAGTTACTCTTACTGACTTAACCCTTGTGACACTGCTGCTTTAAAGGCAGCATGATTCTATTAACTCAGATACTTCCCTGGATGCCAAGACAAACAATTTTTCCAGGATTTATATGATTTTACATTCTCACAGCATTCTCCTAGGTGGAATAACTAGACAGCTAAATCTCCTTTCAGTGCTCAGATAACTGTTCTGAGATACTTACCAACTATATTTCTTACAGGAGATTCTTCCTGCAGTGTTGCAGACAATCATACTCCATTCTGAGATTGTGTTTTTAAGGGCTGTGCAAACTTTACTCATTCAAAAAAGTTAATCCTCAAGGCCTTCCAGCCCCATTTTACAGGTTTCTGAATTCAGTGACAACAAGGTTTAACCAATCACTCATACAGTCAGATCAGTTGCATTCGTTCTAATACTAATAATTTTAGGAGCAATGCAACCAAGCAGGAGTAGCCAGGACTCTCAGTTCTGGTTTTAGCACTGTTTTGGTTGTAGCTGCAAGTCTGTTTTGCTCTCACATTAATGTGAATTTTCAGTATAGTAGAGATCTTAGTTTCCCATATATTTCTGTTTTATTCTGTTAGAGAAATGTTAACAAATTCATTACGTATATTTGACAGTTGTGTCCTGAGTAACTGCTATGGAAGTAAAAGAACTCTCCAAGAGCGTAGAATTTCATCTGTACAGAATTGCTTTCAAGATCTGTCTTCTAGCAAATGGTTCACTGAAAAAAAAAACAAAAACAAAAAGCCAAAAAACCCCCAACCAAGCTATAAGGGAAAATTAGCAATCAGAAACTGAGGACCTACTCCTAAACACCGCAAGGCTGGTATTATATACCCAAATGAAGAGCGAGACGAAGTCTTTTTAATCATTATCTAGATCAAAGCTGATGCACAACAGAGGGTTTTGGTTACATTTGCCATTATTTCTACTAATATTTTTCTGGTATAGAAGACATATACATATAGCTTTTTTTTTCCTGTTGTTCACCCCTTTCATTTTACACATATATTCATGTAAGGGAAGAAGAAAGGAGATTTTCATAGGTAAAAAATGCCATTGTCGCTTTCCTTTATTTACTATCATGGTTTGACACTAATGTATGACTCATCTGATATGGCTTGGCAATCTAGTCTTTATCTGTAAACATGTGATCCATTGGGAGGAGATCTGTTTACTCAGTTTACCATTATAAGAATAAGCTACTATAAGCTAACTACTACTATCATATTGTGCTAACATAAAGGATATTTTGATCACTACCATAGTGGTAGCACATAAAAAGAGAGAGGATACTAACTTTTCCCCATTTTTAAGGTTAAAATGTTTATGGGGAACAGCTTACTATGAAATTTTGAAGTGAGCATTATTCGGCCTGTCTATACTGTCTTAGGAACCAGAAGTAATTGTCAGCGTTCACATGAACAGCTGAACTCTGGAACAAATTATGATCCCCCAATCTAACCCTCAGTATATGAAAGACCATACATGCACTCATGATGCTGTAGACTTCATTTCTAGGCATTACAGAAGCAAGTACATATACTACCCCTGAGAGACCCACCACTTAAAAATAGTTCAGTGTACTTGAAATATAAATATATCTGGAAGTCAATTAGGAAAGCAGGTGATAATTCTGTCCTGTGAAGTGACCCACTACACCAGTATTCAGAAAGAATTGTGTCACATATATATTTGGCACAAGAAGAGGTATCTCATTTCAAATATTTTTTTTTTCTTGTAAATATAGTTTGCTATACATATTAGGTGTGGACTATACAAATGGTGCACTCTAAATTCTGGTCCTCTCACATACAGTAATACGCATCTTTCTTTTCTAATGTGTTACCATGATATCCATAATTAAACCAGGCGTAAAAGTTCTCCTACCGTATGGGCACCATACCATGGAATCAGTTTTGATTATAGAACTTGGTCTGGCCGCATGTGCTTATAACTGCCAACTCAGTGGACATCCTCATGAACTGACTGCCAACCATGAGTTTTCACTGCGGAAATCATTTATCTTCTTCAGGGTGTGGGGTAATCTAACAATATATCTATCCTCAGACACCATGGAAAATGCCTTCTTCAAATGATCTATGACATGGGATCACTACCAGATCATTTCCTCAGGTGGATTGATAAAAGGTTTTGTTTGCATGACATGAAGTCCCAAAATACTCACCAGAGGTATTTAAAACAGGTCCATTTCTAAATTCAGTTCTGCTTTGTAGTATTGACTATATAAAGAACCCTGAGGATGCTCATCTCTGTAGTACTTAAGAACATACTCTGCCCACAGGAACAACCTGTGGATCCTTAGGATGTGGGCCTTAGGTTCTCTAATTTCCACTGGAACGGCATTCCTAGTATGCCAGGTGCAGACACTGAACACAAGGATATAGTATAGGCCTTTTCTTACAGTAGCAGATGTCTCAGTTTGACTAAGTGCTCAAATGAGAGTTGCTTCCTTGAATGTTATTCCATACTGACAAAAGCACTTGTTCTCAGAGGATGGGAACATGGAAAACAGGGCTGCTCCAAACCCTTTATTCAGTCAGGTTGAGCTGTTAATCATTCATTATTGGTTGCTGACTGTATAGAGAAATCAAGGACTTACATTTAGTGTCATGACCCTCACACAGGGTCATACATCATTGTGTGCAAGCAGAATGTAAACTGGGCAGAGGTAGTGAGTCAGGGTTGAGTCAGAAAAGAGGAAGTCTAGAGTGCAAAGGGTGAGGAAATTGGAATGTGAGCAGAGATCATGGCATTCCTTCAATTATCTTTGATAGTGCTGCACCACTCTCCTAAGCCTTGTGGGTGAAGGGTTCCTGTGGGCATCAACTTTTTGTGGAGCCAGCCCTCAGTCCTTCTGGCTCTGACCTGCAGCCTACATGTCCCATTCTGTCTAGGAAGTAGTAGAAAAGAGAAGTAGAAAAGAGATCATCTTGTGATTTCCCAGTCCATGCACAGAAGGGGAATGGAAGACCCCTGAAGCTTGCTGATTAGTAAAAGACTTTGTATTGGTTCTTCCTGTGGTTTATTGGGCAGGAAGGTCTATGTTTACTGATATAAACCTGTGAGTTTGGCCATGCCTAGCACTTCTGAAATTGCAATGGTCGTACTGCTGTTTAATATGGTATGGTACTTTTATACAAAGTTTATGCTTAGAAATGAGTAAGAAGTAAATGCGAAAAAGGTGAAAATTGGATTTGCAAGGCAGAAGTCTAATGGATTCAAGTGTCAGTGAGAAATGTATGGGAAAATATTGTTTTGCCCTTGATATGGATAATATTTGGGGGTAGAGCAATAAACCTTGTTGGAGTCAGAATACATTTTAATAGCTGTGTGATGTGCCAGCTTGTCAGAACTAGATGGAGTTTTTTCTGAAGAGAAAGAACAGAGAAAAATGGCATTTTGAATAGGTGAGAAATTAGTTATAGTTTGGAATACTGGTATAAGTCTAAGTAAAATAATATTGTAGTATAGATATTAACAAAATTATATCAAGTTCTATAATACTGTATCCTATGGTGGTTGCTTAATAAATATGAAGTAGTTGCTGTGAAGATAAGAGTTAAGAAATTATTTTTTTTTATTTTTACATAGCAGAGTTGCCAATGAGAGAGAAAGTTTTGCTGCCTTGGGAAGATAACTTTTCTATCCTTTAAAAAACATGAAACATATAGGATAAAGCAGATCAGCTGTCAAAAGCTGGCATCTAAATGCTACACAGCTGTCCCTCTCTGAGTGATATTTGGCCAATGATGAGGCAGTGAATTGTGCTCACTCATGACGATAGTCTGTGGCTTGTAAGAGTTTATCTATTTGGTAGTGTGAGAATAGATTTATCATAATGATTGCAGGCTAGAAACCAGAATAAGTTACGAGTCTTGGGTATCTCTGGGTCTCTGTGAAGAAAACTTCTCTATCAAGTATAAGCCACAGGTTTGGGTTTTTGTCACCCAAAAGAAATCAAATAAATTATTCTAACAGAGGGACAATTGCTTTACTCCTGAAGAAGCATTAGCTATTATATATTTACCAGTATCTGATAACCTCTTTGTAAAAGCATGTCTTGTGCCCAGGAACTGGAAGAAAATTGAAATGATACCTTGTAAAAAAACAGTCTACAGGGAGACTGAGAGTTTCAATGAATAAGCTTAGACATATCTTGCTTGGGATCAGGGTAAATGCACTTGCATCTTCGTGTTCTCTTTTTCCATCTGCTTGCACCAGCTTCAGCTGCTGACACCCCCTGAAACAGAGATGGCTCAAACCTGCAAGTAAATGGGGAGCTTGTACCGGGGAGTGTTGGGAAAGATAAGGACCTATGATTGACCATTGGATAAGACTTTGTGGACATTAAGATGAATGAACAGATAAATTAATGAGACAGTAGAGCAACTAATCTGGGTCAATAGAAGTACTAACAGCCTCTTCAGTAACTGTAGCTATAACATAGCTGAATACAACATACAGAAATCAGATGTTCTAGTTGCTGAAGTCCTGCATAATGATTTCTCTGTTTTCTTTAGATCTGTTTCTTGCAAAATGATCACATGCAGGCACATCTCAGTAGAATCTTCCTGGTGGACCTACCTTGTTTGTTTACAGGAATGTGTTTGCAATGTGGTATATAAAGCAGACAGAGCTGTGGCATGTGGCAGTCCATTTCTGGAAACAGAATTGGCTGGTAAGAGGAAACATTACCCCTAGTGTCTATGGGTATGGCTATTTAAAAGGTTTGGAGATTGTGAACAACTGTGTATCTGCACTGAATACAATTTCCTGTAGAACTACATCTATCTTACAGTATACAATAATTTATCTTACAATAAAAATCATACAAACAAAGCAGGTTGATTCTGGTCAAAGACCAACATGCAGAAAATGGTCACAGTGCCATAATCAATCTCACATGAAATGATGTGTGCTTCTTCTCACTGAATGTACAAGATTAATTCTGCTGCCTGAAGGCCACCCTGCACATAATTAGGCCTGATGTTGGAAAATGACCTTAATTTTATCTATCAGTTTTGTACCCAGAGTACGTACAGGAGCACTTTATAGCCCTTAGACATTTGATAACCAGATTAAACATGTAAATCAGATAGTCGGACATCTAAGCGTGATTAAATTGATCATCCCTTACTTGACTCTATAAACATGCACAAATAATTCATTTTAGTTTGCCATTATTTCTAAAAGCAAAATGCATCAAAAAATTCAGAAACCACTTTTGAGCTTTTCTAAAATTCCTAGAATCCATCTTTATAACTTATCAGAGAGGCAGAGAAACTTGAGATTCCTCTGGGTTTTTTCAGGATGAGTTCCCAAAAAATAACCCTGAAGGCAGAATTGATTAGGATGAGGCCCAGTTGTTCTAAGCACAGCACAAACCAAGCAACAACCACCTAGATCACATTATGATGATCAAATTACAGACTTAGGTAAATAAATGAGGGAAAAGGGATATTGCATGGGAGACATTGCAAAAAGGGGAGACTGAGCGCAGAGCAGATCAGTTCCACTGACTCGTGTTATTATAGTTGTTTCTTCCCTTCCACTTCAAAAAATGTTTTGCATTAGGTATTTTATTGAGAAAATGTTAAGACTTCAATCTAGATGAAGTACTAATTTTTTGTCATTTCACTAAAGTAAAAAAAATTAATATACAAGATTAAGTAAAATAAGTAAGTATACTTCCATAATGCTGAAGTACAGGAAAGTCAATTTAGCTATAGAAAATAAAAATATTTGGATATTTTTTAAATAAGCCTCAGTTTGGGGCTACTTTCCTCAAAATAAAAAAAAAAGCAGCGAAACGTTTTGAAATGAGAGGATAGCACTGTCAAAAATCAATGGCCCAAACTCTATCCTGAACCACTACAGGAACTGCGTAGTCTTTTTTGTTTCAAATAGGCAGATAACAGTTGTGAAAACAGTATCAAAATTTCAAAAAGTATTGCAAAGTGGAAGAAAGTGAATTTCATATTTTCTGTAGATAGAGGTAACAGGTCTGACCTATATTGAGTGTAATTCAGGTTGGACATCAGAAAAACTTCCTAACAGTTCAGGTAGTCTGAAACTCTCTTTTTTTTTCCTTTATTTCTGGAGAGGGGGAACTGCCAGTGGAGTGTCAGAACTCAAACATCTGCCCAGAATGACAGATGAAATAGCTGATATGATCTGGAGGGAGATTGGATGGGATGAAATGCTGAGGTCTCTACTGGTCTTTTCCAGTCTTCATTTTTTGTAATTTAAGAGATATGATTAACTGTAAATGCAGAATATAAAATTAAATAAAATTGTGGAATTCAGTATTACTAGGCAGAAATTGAACAACAGGTTTTTATTCTCGTAATTTCCTAGATAATCTAGACTTTTGATGAATTGTATGGAATAGAATGCAGGTATTTATAGAATATAATTAGAAGTAGTATTGTAGAAGGGATAGCTTTGATTTCACAATAAGATAGGTCAGGAGGATGGAGCCAGGCTCCTCTCAGTGATGGCCGGTGATAGGACAAGGAGCAATGGTTTGAAGCTGGAACACTGGAAGTTCCATGTGAATGTAAAGAAAAACGTTTTCACTATGAGGGTGACAGAGCACTGGAACAGGCTGCCCAGAGACGTTGTGGAGTCTCCTTCTCTGGAGACATTCAAGACCAATCTGGATGTGTTCCTGTGTGATCTAATCTAGGTGATCCTGCTTGGGCAGGGGGGTTGGACTAAATGATCTTTCGAGGTCCCTTCCAACTCCTGACATTCTGTGGTTCTATGATTCTGTGATTAAAATGTTAATTACTTGAGTTTATAGTTCAGCTGTTCAGTTTTCTGACATGAGGAAATTGCTAAATTCTGAGCAAGGACTCTAAAAAACCCGATAGAGTGGACTTCTGCAAGGTGAGAGGTCAAATTGCAGACAGAGACAAGACCTTTGAGATGGATCTATGCAGCAGTTCAAGGGTTCACGATGAAAAGGAATAAAATAGTAAGGGAAAAGCAGAGATTTGGAATATAGCAATTCGGTCAGATTGAGGATCCATTCCAGGAGCAGTAGAAATCAGTCCTACCCCACCTCACTGAGAAGTTCCTGGCTACCAAAGACATTTTCTGTTTCTTATTCAGGGCACTAAGCATACTAACAGTCAGTTTAGTATTTCATTAATTCAGGTTATCTTTTGTGTGTAGTAATTAATCAGTAACTGCTGAATACTTTAAAGTTGTGTATATTCAGCTTACAAAGGCTCTTTGTACATGGCAAAAGTTGTCCAATCAAAGTGATTTGGTTAAGGAGGGAAAAAAGTTCATTCAAGGTCTTTGATTACTTGTACTGTTACAATTTTACCAGGCATATCTCTGGCTAGAAAAATTATTAGGAAAAAGAATTGGATATTTCTGTAATGATATATGCTTTCTTCAGTTTAAATAGGAAAAAATGTTTTCCAGCTGCACAAAAAGTCACTTGCATTACTGCTTTTTCATCTGTTTTAACATAGCATATTACATACAGTAAGCTATGAGATAAAGTATTAACAATTTTTCCTAATGTTCTACATTATATTTCTTTGAATTGATATATCCTAGTTATCCAGATTCAAAAGGTACCTGGTTTTTTTTTATGCTGAGAGTGCAAATATGTGCTCATGCTCTAGAAAGAGGGAACTGTTAATCATCCTTTAAATAGTCTAAGAAATCTTACTAAATCCAAGACAAATTTAAATACTACACCAATTGAATATATTTTTCTGTTATACCTATAGTAAGAAAACCATTTTAAACACAGCTCTACTGCAAGGAGTGATTATGAAAATTATTATCTCCACACATTAATGTATTGAGTCATATTTATTAACTTCAGTTGTAAATAAATACCAAATAAGTTGTTTTCCATATATACAAAATATTTCTTAAAGTGAGCTGTAAATTTGTCTGGATTTTCTGTTGTTGATTAAGTACAAGGCAAAAGAAAATAATAGAGGTTTTCAGAAACAAGACTGAGTTTGTGAAGCTGGTGCATTGCTAAAGGGAAGCATGTGACATTAGTTTAGTTTATGTCAGTCACCCTTAATAGAATAAACAGCTAACTCCAAATGACCAGAAAAAAAAATGGAGTTTGGTAATATCATTAAAACATTCTTCTCAGAGTATACTTTCTTTTTAAACACAAATAAAAGCTTGATGCTTACAATAACTTAATTTGGCTTCATGCATAGTCCAGGACAAATGACATGTCTAGCAATTTCTATAAGCAATATCTGGTAGTATAGCTCAGGGAATAAAAAAATAGTAATTTTCTGACTGTGTGATAATTCTCTTCATATAGGACAATCTCACTGATAGAACAGTGGCCAAGTTGGCAAAATTCCTGTTCAAATCAGTATTTTTTCTAGCACTGATTAACAGAAATGAGGATCCTAAAATGGACAGGAGTTCCCTGAGTATCATAAATTGAAGTTTGTTCACAGTTTTTCAAATCTAGGCTGAATGTCATTGAGGAATCACTACAGCATTCCTGGGGCCCTCTCTACCATTTTACCAGTCTGGAGGTTATTGGAAAACCCAGCTCCATCTTTAAAGGAAATGAAAAAGAATAGGTTTTTTTTTTTCTTTTTATTTGTCCTCTGGCTATAATATATAAAGGCTTTGCTTCAGTTTCTTCTCTTGTTTGCTATTTTTTATAAGCTTTAAAGAAAGGTTATTTTTTATTTATACTGAAGAGTGAATAGCAATTTGAAGGTATTGTGCTATTATTGCACAATGTTTTGACTCTGATGTCAAAGATAAAATTTCTGTGTCAGTTGTTTATTCTGATATCATGTGTCAATTGGTCATCCAACTTGCTAGCCTGCATCAGATTAAAAAAACCCATGGAACCAATATGTGATTTGTGGAGTGAGATTCTTTCAACATGAGTTGCTAAATCAGTAGCTTACCCCCAGCTTTAATCAATCTTTGGTGTCATAAAGGGAGATTTCTTCTTAATTCTGTCAGCTAAAGGCTTGAAGCACGACATCTCAAATAGACATTATCTCTATGAACTGGATATTGACTTAATACGAAGTAAAGATGTTATGAATGTATTGAAAGTAGAGTCTCCTATTCTCTCAAAAGCCCAAGAAGAAAGAAAACTTTTCCTTTTCCTCCTTCAACTTAGTAGTCACAAAATTTCCCACAGATGATGGATTTAAACAGGGATGACTAATCTATGACCTTTTAAGCTATTTAAGACTCATAAGCTACTCAGTGTTCATCCCCAAACCAGTTCGTTATCCTGAGATCAGAAGAAGCAGGGATCTGCTGATACGGGAACTGTTGGAGAATTCAAATCTTATGTTGTACAAGCAAGTAAAAAAATGTTGATAAGGTTCATGGACCTGGATTGTCCAAATTCATCCATCCTAGCCCTATCCCACAGTGGGACCCTGAAGATGATGATATCTGCAGCTTAGTGAGCTACCTCTTTTGAGCTATGTGATGAATGTTTTAAGAGATTTTAGCCAGTTGAAAATTCTGGAAAGTGACTCGGACTCAGGAGAGTTGACCATGTCTAAATTAAAACCTATACATGAGGAAAACCTCTAGTTTCACTTAAAAATTGTAATTTCTCACAGGTTGATTGCACTTAGTTGCTTCTATGCTCCATTTCCCTTCATAGAAATTATTTACTTCAAGACAGAAAAATACCTCTTGGATATTATTACTTCTGTGAGGACCTGCATTGTCAGATATATTTTCTATGAGCACATAACTATAAATATTTATAAGGTTTACTCAACCGCCTCCTTAGTAAGGTAGTAGCAAATTTCCTTTAACCCAACATAGTTTTATGGCTCCTGGGTTATATTCATACAACTTTTTAAAGTATTTTGAGAATTTTTATTTTTTTTTTCTTTATTTATTTAACTTTACTTATCCAGCCTTCTACTACATGGGAAAATGTCTCGATATTTTATGAACAAATTGATCATAAGTCAGCTTCTACAATGGCAAAAAAAAAAAAAAAGGCGTTTGAAAAACAGACTGCTCATGTTTTGTGGTGAGGTTTCAAATAATTATGCATCTAAAGCTGGGGTTAGCTATTTGTTTAACGAAACAACTGCTCTGAGGGAAAACAGAAAGTGTTTTTCAAACTCTGCTTTTATGAATCCTGCTTACATGTCTAGGGCAAAACTGGTTGCCAGACTTTGGATGGGAAAGTATTTCTTCTCAGGTTAGACTTACTGGCACCTACCCTGCTTCTGGGTCTTTTCTATCTATAACTTGGGTTGTGAATCAGCAACTATATTCCACCTACACACATTTTTTAACATACTCAGTTGCAGGTAGTATGCAGTGGTGGTGCCGCAGATTATTTTGTTGTCAGTTTATGACACAAACTTAATCTCTTTAGACTGTAATTATATGGTCTAATACAAATGACCAGTTTTAACATAGAAATATCTGCATTTTTTATAGCAAACTGCTTAATACAGTAAATTAGAAGAAAGATTTTGTGATCTTTTTGTTGCCTTAAGTCCTGTGCAACTGTGGAGCTATTTCAAAGTACAGAAGTTATAGTGAAATTAAAGAATGCTGTAGTTTACTATGTAGATGTGAAATACTGTACTGTCACAATTTTACCGCTCTTAATATCAGACCTGGATGCAGGCAATAGAAACTCTAGTGCAAATTGCTGTTCTGATTTATCTCTCTTATCATGATTGTACTGCAGTAGGGTTGAGACACTGCAATGAGATAACAGTGACGTGGTGACAGTGTCATTTTGTCCGGTTTCACTTTTAAGGTGAAACAGTTGTGAAAGACGTGCATATATTCGTTTGTTTAAATTAACTGACTTTTCTCTAGAGCATCTCATTCAGTGTTATTCAGTGCCCACTGAAATAAACTGACAAACAGACAGTACCTGAAGCTGGACCAGTCCATTAAGATCAAGTCCAGCAGACCACTTAGGCATACATGTTAAAATCCAGAAGTATTAACTGCAGTGGATAGAAGTCTATAAAGGTATCTCAGGATGATTTTTTTTCATAAATAGATAAGACTGATACTTACTAATCCTTTATATTTTGCTTGAGTCATAATGGTAAACTACCCTTTCTGAAGTAATCCTCACTCTGATAAGACTCTTGATGTTCTAAATCATTGCAAAAGTACTCAATTTTATGAAAATTTTGAGATTAAAGTTAAGCACGACCACTAAAAGGAACAAAAATTTTCTGTTCTGGATAATTATCAGGTTGCATAAGATTTATTTGAGTAAAGGGATAGGAGACCTACAGAGAAATCCATATAAATCTCCTTGTCTTCTAGGACAAGTTTTTATTTTACTTTTAATAAATTTTACTTCTGTAAAGGTGTTAAACACATCAAGTTTACTATATACTTCGAAATAACAGTTAAGAAGAGCAATTAATTTATTTTAAATGTTCAAAATATTTATTATTTTAATTGAAGTAATGCCTACAGATGACAGAAACAATATATTCCATAGTAAAATAAATTATGAAGTTCAAGTAGTTCAGAATCTGAACATACATTCAAAACTCAGAAGGCTGCAAACTGAGCCAGGTTTCTGCTGACTATCTCTATTTCCAAACCATTTTTACACTGAGTCTGAAACTCATCTAACCATTCTGTAGTTACTCAAACGAGAAGTTATATGAACTCTAATAAAACCCTGTTTTCTTTCAGGCTAGATAGGTTATGTTTTTCTGGATTTAGAAGAAGGGAAAAGAAGCAAAAGAGTAAACAACTAATTTTGTGTAATTTGGTTTAATTCTCACTATGTGTTCAAGAATGGATTCATCCTTAAGTGATACAGTTACTTGGAACCTTCAGCACAATCTCTAAAAAGGTAAAGAGGAATTCCTGGGAGTTTGAATGAACATAATTAAGCAAACAGTAGAGAAGAGGAACTCTTCCTGGTGGAAAAATAGACTATTCAGGCTTATTTTCCTGAGTAACAGTAATTCTGGAAGAATCTCCAAAAGCTATACTTTGTATACATACTGTAAAACTTTACACTAAAATAAATTAGTTAACAAAAATAAACTCTTTTGAGCAAATAAGCATTTATTTAAGGAGTTTTTTTGCTAAATGCTTTCTTTAGGAAAAGCAAGGCAGAGTCCAAAGTGCATGCACTTTACACTCCAAAGTAGGCGAGGCAATGGGAGTGGGAAAAAAGCAAGAGAAAGCTGTTCATCATCTCTGTTTTACATAAGAAGAGCAAAGTCCAATCATGCTACATGTCCTTAACCATATTAATTCTGATGATTTTTGAATAATCTTTCAGAGAGAGAACTAGATGCAAACCAAGAACAAACTTCACGGTAAGTCAATAAATATTTTTTTTTTCAAATCAGAGATATTTTTATAAAATTAACTGATAACGGAAGTTGGGAATACTCCAAATAACTGAATATTCTTTAAAAAAAAATGTTTCTCAGTTATTTTGTATATCTGTGCAGAATCACAGAAAATATAATACTTCTATCAGTCAAATTAAATTAAATGAAGGATCCAGTTATCAAACGTGTGTAAATACAAAATGTTGATGTTCGTAAGCAAACTCAAAGCATCTGGAGTTGTTTAAACATGTTCAAACTTTCCCATTACGAGGATTCACTTGCAATATATGACATTAATGACTTTATTGATTTTAATAAGGATCTATGTTTTTCTTTCAAATAGAGGGTCACTGAGATTAATGTCCTTGGCTTAACTGGTTATATATTTCTCAGACAAATATTATTTTACAGGAAGCTATCTTAAATAAATTTAAAATGCATTCTGAAGATACAAAGAAGCAGCAGTTTACTGCTGATAGTAATAGTCATGAGCTCACTGCATCCAGTCAGGATCATGAATCTGAAAAAAAACAGTAAGTATTCCTAAATATTGTAGAGTTATACTGTTTTGAAACTTTTATGGTTGCATTATATTATTTTAGATTTTATTTTATAATTTATTTCATTTTAAATTTTATTTTATCATGAAAGCCTGATCACAGAAATTTTTAAAGTAGTGTTAATTGACACATACATTTAGAAGTACCTTTTATCTTTTAAGGATTAAGTGTCCACAGTACTGCAGATTATTGAAAAACAATTCTAAAATTTGACAGAAATTGACATCTTGCACACAGTTATGTCAGTAGTGGAAAATTATGTTAAAATTCATAGTATGGCATGGAATCAGTATGTTACATATCTCAAACATTTTATTTATTCCATGCCCTCATTGTGCATAGATTTGTTTTTATAAATTATCTTCTTCTTTCCCGTTTTGAAAGCAATATTCATCTTCAGTTCACAACTTCCCTAAGCAGACAGTGGAACCACCAGCCTTTGGTGGTAGTGTTGCACTGTTGGTAAGGGTAAACTGGAAAGAGCTTGCTTTAAATTTGTAGCAGTCAGGAGATTATGCTACTTATATACTTAGAGATTTAAATAAAGATATCCAAGAACGCTCAATAAATCAAATGTATTTTATACACAGTTGTGTCCTTTGAATGATTTCATAATCATATTTTAATTGAACTTAATTAATGTATTGCATTATCATTTGTGTGAAATGTCACTTTTTAAATGCACTAAAATTATCATACCCTTTAAGCAAGGAAAAGAAGAAAAAAGCAGAAAAGGCCAAGATGGTTAGCCCATTTACTCTGGTGAGATTTGTTCTCTCTCTATGTACATATATATAAGTATATACATACTGGCATGCACATTTCACTTTGCACATAAAAAAGGTTAAAATTATTTTAGAGTACTGTATATATGGTCAGGTCTCTACCAAATATTTTGGTACTATAAAATATTTGATTTAGTATAGCACTCAAGCATTTATTTTTGTGGATGTAGCTTTATTAAAGAAGCTGTCTTATTACTGATATGGAGTCTTAGGAGTCTTCCCTTAGTAAGCTATCTTGCTAAACACACCTATATGGTAATTTGTTTGTGAAAGGTAGGGACTTCCACATACATTCATTTCTTCCAACTCAGTGAAAAGAGCATCTATGTGCCTAAGATTATGTGTGATCATGTCCTCTAAATTACCCAAGGCAGGTACTTATCATATTAATTAGTCCCATTAATCATTATTCAGTCACCTGGGCCAGCAGTAAAGGGTAACTTCATGGCACTGATGAAACATTAAAATCTAGAAACTTTTCATTTACTGCATATTTTAAAATAAATTAATCTGTTAATATTTAATCAAATAAATCCTAGGTTCTCTTTTAGTGATATTGAAATGTTTTATATTTTGTAGGTTTAGTGTGCATGATACACAGCAATGTTCAACATTGCAAACAACAGAAATAAAACTATAGCCCATGATACTGGTAAATGTCAAATTTTTCTGCTGTGCTATACCAGCTTGCACTTGAAAAATGACATCATGCCACTATTACAAAATTACAACAGTAAATGTAGCATTTTACAACAAAGATTAAAGACAATGGTTTTGTAACAGGTGAGGTCAAACGTTATTAAGATCAGTGGCTACAGATAATTAAGATATATAATTATAATATCTGTGGAACAGGAACAGTTTTTCTGACCACATAATAATTAATTTAAAGTAAAAGTAATTATTGCCTTAATTATCACAACATCATTAACATTTCTTATGCCTTGTTTTCATATGGCCTTCCTTACCCAGGTGCAGGTATTGATACATTGCAAAAGTATAGTTCTCTAGTTTTGAGAGTTTATAGTATAAAAGTGGTTGTATTAACCACTTTAATAAAATTATTTATTTCTGGACATTTAAGTGTTTTTGTAAACTGAATTTCTAATCAGATAAAATTCTAGTTTTGTGATGCTGTATGTAAATGCTGATAGCTTTTCTTTGATTTTCTTGCCTTTGTAGAAGTAACATTGTATTAACATGTCAGTGCTACAGTTAGAACAAATTTCTCCTCTCACTCACAGTTTCGATACTCCAGTTTGTTGGATAAATTCCTAATGATATTTGGCACACTCCTGGCAGCAGCCCATGGAAGCAGTCTACCTGTTGCAATGATAATTTTTGGTGATATGACTGATAGCTTTGTTCATTCTGGAATCAAAAATTTTACAGGTAAGAATATATCTGCTATGAAGAGAACAATGGCTCGTATTTCGAGAACATACAGGGAGATTAAAACATCTTGACATGAGATAATGATGTCAGAAACCACGACTTGCTACTATACTATGATGCAAATCAGTAAATCTTGTGTTTGCTGTAACAGATACACCATCGGATTTTTTTTTTCTTCTAATTAGTTTCTGCATTATTAGATTTTTTTTTTCCCAAATTATCTATTACAATGCACATTCAACAAAACATGTTTAGCTGTGGCTATCATAAAAAGAAAGAGTCTGGTTTTCTGTCTCCTCTGCATGAGTTCCTGTTGATTCCCTTGCACCATCTGACAAATTAACTAGATCAAACAGAAAATTTGCTACCGAAAATAAAAATACTTATTTTCTCTTGGATTAGTTTGTTGAATAGCTTTATTGGAAGTATGAAAACAAACACAAAGGAGGGCAAGCATTCAGTGCTGGATACATGAGAGAGGAATGATACTGTCAGTTTTTGGTATCACAGTTAAACCAGATTATGTTGTCCTCTGAATGCTCACATTAGATGTTAAACTTGTGAACAGTTTTGTTGTCTGAAATATTGTCTAATTACATTTTGTTAACACTTCTGCAGAGAATGCCACTGACTACCTTGGCAAGCTGGAAGAAGATATGACAAGGTAATTAGAAATTATTATTTCCTCTTCTTTTGTTAATGTAGACTTCTATTTCTAGTCAAGCCATTCTCATACCACAGGTGTTTTGCATACTTCAAACAAAATAAAAGCAATGGTTCATTGAATAACGTATATAACTAAAGATTTGTACAAGAGATTATTGAAGGCCCTAGGAAGATTCTTGAACATCCCCAGCAATTCCAAACAATTTCCCTGTAATATCTTGTTTTACTCATTCCACCTCCTTTTCATGAATGTTCTGTGTCCCAATGACCATCTGCATTTCTCTCCTGTTTCCTTCTCTTCCTCTGAATTTATAAACCATAGTTGCCCTATTAAAAAAATGATGATGTTTATCATTCATCAACTCCTTGAGATAAAACCAGAGTTAAAAGTGCCATATAGTACCTACTTTACTCTGAAAGCATAAAGTTTAACTAAATTATCTGGAGTAGAGAAACTACAGAGTTAGATTATATGCAACTTTAAATCTACCGTTCTAGAGCTTCCAACAGCAGAGGCTTCATAAATTTAAAAAAAAAAAAAAAAAAGGAGGGATGAACCATCAGCTGTCAATAGATGTGTTTTCTTAAAGGACTTCTTTCACAAATGACGACGGACTTGACTTATGCAGAATATCTCAAGTTCACATATGTTTTCTTGTACCACTTCAGCTTCTTGTAGTCAGGTTGAAGTCTGTTCCACATTAGGTATTGAAAAACATCTGACATCTTAGGAATGCTGATGTGGTCTTCACAGAATCACAGAATGTTTGCACTTGGAAGGAACCTTGGAAGATCATCTAGTTCAACCCCCCTACCTGAGCAGGATCACCTAGATTATAGGCAACTGTATTTTTTTAACAGGAGTAGATGAGGCTCTAATAACTCTTGCTGCTTTATATTGAAGTGCATCATCAGTTCTGGTTATAATGGACTGTAAAATTATAGATCATTCAGATTACATAGTTAATTTTCTAATTTTAAAAAGTCTACTTAAAAAATTTATTTACACCCAAAAAAAAAGGTCTTTACCATATAATAAATGAGCAAGAGCTAGTTAGGAAAATGCTGTTACTTAGAAATTAAGAACTTGTATGTAATGAGAGTGAACTTTAAGTGATTGGCAATTATGATTTATAAGAGTATGGACACAGATTTCTTGCTTGTGTAAGTTTTTTGTCAGTCTCTGACAAGAATCAAAGTAATGCATATGAACTCAAATTTGCTTTCAAATCACAGGGCTCAAGTATATTCCACTGAATATATTTGAATACTAAAGTGAACAAAATAATTTGTGCATGGGTGAGGTTACACAGGTTTTAAATCAACACATTTTCTTTTTTTTTTTCTACGCAAGCATATATAACCTGTATATTAAGGGCAGTATATACTAGAATTACACAAGGTATTGCTAATCTGTATAGCATAAAGGAAATATGTCATTCATAAGTCTTTTAGACCACTAACCAGTCAGAACTACTTTTGATTTATGATTTGGGTTTCTTTTAAACTCTGAACTCATATCCTATCAACTCAACCAAAACCAACATAGGAATCCTCCCACTGTCTTCTGTGTACTATTGTCTAGGAGTCACTACTGCTTAAAGAACAGAGAATACAGGAAAAGAGACAAGCCAACACAAAGCAAGTGTAAATGTGAATTTTGATCTGTGTCAGCATCTAAATCTTGAGAACTGTCTGTTCTTATGGCTCTAAGAGATGGTCTGTTTGAGGGAGAACTTCCATTAACATCGCACATGCCACCTTGTCTTCTAAAGATTACCTCTGAAAGGACAAGTACGAATAAAAAGCAGCCCAGCAGTTTCTCTCTAGAAACAAACTGCTGAATAAGGAATGTATTAATTGCTAGCAGCACAGGAGTAGGTTATCTTTTCTGGTTTCTAGAAAGAGCCTTGAGTTAGTGTTTTCACTGTTTTGAAGAAGCAGCCGCTTAGACCTGCCCCGTGTTTGCCTGAGAACACCTGCCAGTAGGTCAAACAACAATAAAAGCTGTTTACGAGGACAAAGGTCTCACACAGACATATTCAAGTACATGGACTTGGCTGTTATTTTTACTCAACGTTTGCATAGACTCCAACTATTTCTCAGGAGAAAAAGAGATGGCATTTTACAATGCAGTGAGCATTTATTCTCTGTTAAGTTACAGCTGTGAATTGACAGAATATGTATTTCATCAGCGTGAAATCTGACAAAGATAGCAGTTTCGATAGAATTTATTATGAAACAAAGTCCAAGCATAAACCAATTATCTGAAGTGATGTAATATCATAAAGTAATTGTCTAAACTAACTACTGCTGGGTTTTGAAACAGTGTTCTTGCGTTTAGTTTGGTAGCTTTTCTGTAGAGTTTTAATGGAGCTGAAGATGATCGAGGTAAATATACAGCTAACCAGCCTTCAGTTAGACATTAATCCATTTTTATTAAACAGTTTAGATAAGTTCATTTCATAATGACTATAATTCCAAAGTCCCTGAATAAATTGTATGGTATCATAGCCACAAAAATACTGGATTAAAATTTGAAAGCTGTTCTCTCCTTTTTTTTGAGCAGATCATTTGCACACAGATTTCTGAAATTTGCTCCTACCAAGTTTCATGCTACAGTTCTAAAGAGTCAGTATACATAATGTACTATATAGGAGTGAAAGTCCTAAAAGTTTTAAATATTTTTTCTAGTTATTTACTTTTATATAGATGCAGTAGTCTTATAACTACATGCAATATATACCCCACAAATATTTTGCCATTGCTTTTTGTTATGTTTTACAAACAAGAAATCAGTTCAGTTGCATTTTTCTGGTTTATTTCTGGTCTAAGTTCACCTGTAACTGATTCTGATGTCAATTCTGAACCACAAAAGAGTCAAATCTGATTTTGTTTGAATACTTTAAAACTCTTGTTCGAATTCAGTTCCAGTTTGAGAAATACAGTGGTTCATACATGCCTTGGTTTTGATTTGACAGCCTGCTCATGGCACAGAGCTGAGTAAATTTAAAAGCAAAATATCATTTAAGGACAAAGAATTTTTGATCTAATAGCATTTGCTTGCAATGGAGATATATATTTATATTATGTTAATGCTGTATTCTCAAATTGGGAAATAGCATGCGTGCATACATGCATTTAGACACACATATATGATGTATGTATGTGTATAAATATAGGTATATATAAGTCAGTGCATGTTAAACAAAAATGTTATGAAGTTTATTCAAATTAAACATTTAAGTGAAAAGTATAATTATTTCTGAAATATAGTGCTAAAATAATCATATGAGAAAATATATACTCTGTGGACAAAAGAAAAAGTAACTACTGTCTAACAATAATTTCATTTAGTTTATTGCATATCTGAAAACTGATATTGAATTCTACTCATAGAAAACCTATGAGTTTTACAGAGAAGTATAAACTCTAGTATAAATATACAAATTCTATGTCATGTCTGAAACAGAATAAGTAAGTATCAAGCTAAATATAGACTAGCAGGGTAATTAAAACTAGGTTCAGACAATTTTGTTTTTCAAATTCGATTTTTTTTTTTTTTTAGATATGCATACTACTATTCTGCAATAGCAGCTGGTGTTCTTCTTGCTGCTTATATCCAAACTTCATTTTGGACACTAGCAGCAGGCCGACAAATAAAAAAAATTAGAAAAAATTTTTTTCATGCAATTATGAGACAGGAAATTGGATGGTTTGATGTAAATGATGTGGGAGAGCTTAACACTCGTCTTCTAGAGTAAGTACGTTATACCTTTCCCAATGTTATTTTATTAAGCATATATGTCTTAAAATCTTTTAAATGTATTTTTCTTTTTAAATTTAATTATTTCATTGTGAAGTGAAATTTCACTGTGAAATTAAATCTAATTATTCCATTGTGACATTATTTTTTAAAGTTTTCTCATGGAGGGTCTGAGAGACTTAACTTCTGATGCTTCTGATAGCAGACTGTCACAAGTACACCAGAAAAGCATCTTAAAAAATCCCTTGAACTCTGAGGATTACCAAAGCCCAGACTGTGAAGTTACCCCATGAAGAGAAAACATAGCTCATTTCTGTGCACACTGGGTACTGAACAATGTGCTGACTGATCCCAGCAGCATGAAGAGCTTTAACTGCATGACAGGCTATTCCTCTCTCTTTTCCTACGTGAAAGGCCTTATCTTTTCTGTCCAGGCATCCCACAGTTTCCAAATAGATCAAAAATTTGGAACTAAGGAAGTGAGAGTAATTTTCCACTGTAGGCAGAATATCGACCTTTTCAGACAAAATGATGTTCATAGCATAACATTTTCACAAGAAATACAGAATTTCCTTGACCACTCTATATAGTGCTTGAAGCAAACTATTGTTTGGAAGTAATTGAACTATAAAGATTGCCCTCGACACAGGTGCCCCTGAAACAAAGCTGAAAAGCTTTCTTGTGCTGTCTACGTTTTCCTTCCTGTCTGTATGTAATTTGTTTTTTCAGTGATGTCTCTAAGATTAATGAAGGAATAGGTGACAAAATTGGATTGCTTGTTCAAGCAGTATCAACGTTTATAACAGGATTTATTGTTGGTCTCATAAGAGGATGGAAATTAACCCTTGTAATACTAGCAGTCAGTCCTGTCCTGGGACTTTCAGCAGCCCTCTGGGCAAAGGTAGGTTAACAACGTCAGGTTTCATATTAATGAGACATAATGAAATAATTCTATATATCTGTAATTCTTACTGTTAGAATGGATTGCTTTGAGTAATTATAGCTTTAAACAGTATCTATGTGCTTAAGCTCTTAAACGAACTCTTTGCACGTACCCTTGTGTAATTTGAATATTTTATATCCCATAATATGGACAATTTGTTTGATTTGAAGCTGTTTCTGACATTATATTTTTATATAGAAAAGAAAGTAATATATACAATCAGTATCTACATCAGTAACTGCTAAACTACATCCACTTGAGTACTTGTTCTGTGGAAAGGAATAATTGCACCTCCTGAAGTCAATTAATTAGATCAAACGTTGGTCTCAGACACAGAGCTTCTTTTCAGAGTTGGTAAAAGAAATTTTAGACAGACTTAGGTGAGAAGTACTAAATTACCATGGGATTGGAGTGATTTACATTTGTAGTTAGAAGTTTTAAGATTTTTTGTAGTATTTTATCTCCCTTACATTTTAAAGAGTATATAAGCCTTCTCTGTCTTGAGTGGCTTCAAGTTGGAAGAAAGTTACTGTGATAAAAGCCATTGTGAAATGCTTGTGCTCATACAATTGTTCTTAAATTAAAATAGTTATATTTCGTGTATTAGGTTCTCTCTGCTTTCACTGACAAAGAACAAGCAGCATATGCAAAAGCAGGTGCTGTTGCAGAGGAAGTTCTGGCAGCAGTCCGTACTGTAATAGCTTTTGGAGGACAGGAAAAAGAAATCAAAAGGTGAGAACAATGTTTGCTTTCATCGGCTGATTTAAAATTACTTACTTCAGATGGCTTTAATTTTTTCTTATATCTTTGCAGTTGAAAGTCTGTCAAAACCTGTCTTGTGCTTCCTGCTCTTTTAGGTGACAGGTCTGTTTCACTACAGGTTGAAAGATAATTACTTATTTTTTCTGGAAAATAACAAAATAAGTTGATACATCGTCTTTACCAAGTGTACAAACTACACTAAATGTCACACAGCAAGAACTTTAGACAAATAAAAATTAAAAGAAAATAAAGGTCCTGCCATGATAATAGATGATGGTATCCTTGGTAATCTGATTACTCAGTAATTGTTGTTGTGAAGGTACTAATAAGCAACATCTCTATTTCCAATACACTGTACAACACAATTCTTGTGATATAGTTTAACCTTTTATCTTAAGATAACAGTTATAATCTCAAAAGTTGTCATGAATGGTTCATGATCAAAGTTCACAGACCTGCAGGTTATTTAAGGAACTTCAGTGACAGTCCCTGAACTCCAATGTCCTTTTTTTTTCTGTATACCAAGTTGCCTGATGTTGACCTTTTTTAGGAGTTCTTATGGTCTCAGTGCCTCGCTACCAGACTTACCTTTGTACAATCTTAGGGTTATATATTTTATATATCCTGTTGTACTTTGTGCATGTTCTTTTCCTAATTCACCCGCAGAGGTGTTGGTGCTGTGCGCTATTTTACAAATACGAGTCTTTGAACTTCTTTCTTCCAGATACTATAAAAATTTAGAAGATGCTAAACGGATTGGAATAAAAAAGGCTATTACAGCTAATATTTCTATGGGTGCTGCTTTCTTACTGATATATGCATCATATGCACTGGCCTTCTGGTATGGAACTACCTTGGTTTTAAGTGATGATTACACAATTGGCAAAGTTCTTACAGTAAGTATTAATAAGTAAATTCCCAACACAAATGAAAAATGCTAAAGAAAATACACTAAAGGGAACTTATTTGAGTTTGTAAGAACTATGTGCCAAAGTTTGAAAAGTAGCATCCCTTTTTCTCAAGAAAAATTTTCTCACCACAAAAGTCTACATGTTGTTCCTATAGTATCTCAAAATCTACATAAAGCCAAATAAAATATATTATTTTCAGATGCTTCTACAACTTTATTGACTTCATAAGATCAGAATGATGTAGAAACAATTAAATCAAAAACTGAAGTACAGTACTCTTCCTAGTTTGCAAACATATATGACTGAATATATTTTCAGGATGCAGATAAAATTCCTTTTTTTTTGCTGTTGTGCGGTCTAAGTAGATCACATTATTGACACTTTCTTTATATTTTGGTCCATAAGAGCTTGGAATCTCTTCTCAGCATTTTTAGAAATTGAGGGGGAGAAAAATATACTTATGCCTAGGAAGTATGTCACCTTCTAACCAAAGAAAGCAAGCTATAACTCATAAATCATAACTTAAATTCTCTTGGTGTGGCAACCATTCTAACTCCATATGAAATATCAAACAAATATGGTAGGAAGCATTACTTTGTTTATAATATCAAAACACAGGCAGGATCATATGTAAACATACTTTTTTTTTTAAATTACCTACTTTCTTTCATATGAGAATCATTCAAGTTTATGAAAAATGGCTCTGATAGGTGTTATTGGCTTTTTTAAACCTTCCTATTTTTCTTAAGTCAGACTGGCATACAGAACATCTCAGTGAGGCTCATGCTGTTGTGTGCATAGTTTTAGCCTCTTTAAGTATTTGCAGTTTCTGTTGTCCGTATTGTAGCTAATTGGAATGGTGTTTTTCTAACAAGAATAGGACAGTGTTGCCTTAGTAGGTATCACATCTGTGAATGAGCCCTGTTGGAAAAAAAAAGATGATTGATGTGGTGGGCCTTTGCTCAGATGTACTCTGGCTCTTATGATCTCTCTTTGAACAGTGTGTTATTATTTTTGTTTTGAGACTAGCTGAAAGCAAGAACTAGCTTCTCTGAGAAAAGAATGTATTTTTCTTTTTCTGTTTGGATTTTTCTTGTTTGCTTGCACTCACTCTCATTCAAAGAGAGGGACCCTTTATTCCTTTGTGATGGAAAAGTTGGATTTGTATATGTCTATTTCATTGTCATGTTGAAAGCAGAATGATAGTGCTTTGCATATCTGTCTTTATTCCACTGGAAGACATGCAATATACTTTCTGGTCTTTGGAATGTCTTTTGCCAAAGGCTGAATTAGTACAATAAATCCTGAAACATTAAGCATAATTATCATTTGGCATAGATTTTGCAGATCTCAGTCACTTTTTCACTTCTTATCAGTATGTTGCAACATTCACGTTGTACAGGAACCCGGTTCTCACCTGAATCTTAAAAAGCCCTTAGTGTTATTCTCTGCTTAAGAGAGACTTATTTTCTTATTTTCTCTTAAGAGATTTATTTTCTTTAATTTCTTTAAATTTAACAGGCATGAAGCCTCCTGATGCAAATACGTATCATGTAAATAAAGAAATATAATTCTTTGCTTAAATAAGAATTGATGTGTCACCATAAAAACTTCTTTCAGGTCTTTTTCTCTGTATTGATCGGAGCTTTCAGTATTGGACAGACTGCTCCAAGCATAGAGGCGTTTGCTAGTGCAAGAGGAGCTGCCTACACAGTCTTCAATATCATAGACAATGTGAGTATCTTTGCCCTCACACTCATTTCACAACTGAAATACACTTTTTAAAGTACAGGCAGTATTTATGGATATGAAATTAGTAAGAATCAGTAACAGTGTGTGAAATAAGCTGAAATGTAAATATGAAAGCAGACAGAATATGCAATTATTTGTCAGTTCCTCTTTGTCTTCTAGAGTTATCAGGTCTTACTTCAGAGGTAAAAGTCCTGGATTTCTGAATCACTTGGTGTTGGAGATATCCTCTAATGTTTTTTATCACAAAAGCCATGTCTGTCTAGATATGTAGTCACAGTCGACATAGACATACAAGTACAGGTTTTAAGGTACCAGTGGCACCACAGTAGTGAAGAATTTTTTCCTTATGTTCGATCTAAATCTCTCCTCCTTCAGTCTAAGGCCATTACCCCTTGTCGCTGTCACTCCATGCTCTTGTCCCTTTCTATCTTTCCTGAAGGTCTCCTTTAGATACTGTAAGGCTGCTCTAAGGTCTCCCCAGAGCCTTCTCCAGGCTTAAAAAGCCCAACTCTCTCAGCCCGTCTTTAATTTCCAAGAGAGTCTGAAATCAGGGAAATCGTCATTTTACTAACTATTGAAGCTCTATGATGTGCAGTTGCATTTTTTTGATTATTGTTAAGACAATTCTAGACCCATGCTGGATGGAAAAAAACCCAATGAAAATTAAGAACTCTGTTTATTGATCAGCGGAATGGTTCTTTCTCACAGAAATTGTTTCAGCAGAAAGGGCAAGGCTATAAATGAACAGAGCATGAACAACTCCTTAGAGATGATCTGCTCAGGTTAATCATCCAGCAGTGAAATGAATCTCACATTATGGCTAGCTGTGTGTCTTAAAGAAAGGGTACTAAATTAACACAAAAGCTTAAATGGAAAAACTATAAAAACATTCTTACATGAGCAGATCATCAGTATAGTAATGAGACAGCAAAATATTGTGCAATTTATGTTTCAGAAATCTCGCCTAAATTACTTTTACATTACATTTAATATTTCTGCATAATAAGGGTGCACTCTAGGACTTCTTTATAGAAAAAAAAACATTAGGAAATAAATCAGAGTTTATTTTGCTCTCTTAATTTTATTTTTCACAGGAACCTCAAATTGACAGTTATTCGGTGACAGGTTACAAACCAGATCACATTAAAGGGAACTTGGAATTCCAAAATGTTTACTTCAATTATCCATCCAGACCAGATGTTGAGGTACTGTAAATTAAACTTATATATATTACAGGTAAATGTGTTTATAATTTTTTAGGGAAAAAATCACATCAAATTTTATTTAAAATATAAAACCTCCAAGTTGATACTCTAATTTACATGGAACTACCTTGCTGTTGCAGTTATTTTAGATATAATTACTTACACCTTGGCTTCATGTGTTAAGTTTTCTGAATAAGTTTGCTTTTGTCTCAAGCTATAGTCAGTGTGGCTATGCAGTAAAACCTAATGATTTATTGCTACCAGAATCTTAGTTTATGCATCTAACCTAAGGTTTTTTGTATAGTAATAATAATAAGATAGTGGGTTTCAAAACTTCCTGCAATTAAGCTCTGTTAATCAACCAGTAAAAGAAAGCAGATCCAGGAAGGACTTGTGATATATGAAATAGAGATTAGAATCTATTCATCTGTCTAGACAGGGAATATTTTGCTTCTTAAGGTAAAAACTGTTCTGATCAATAGTCCACTGAAGTAAGTGGTAATCCATAGGTTTTATATCAACTTCTATTTGCTACTTTATTTACATTAGATTTGAGTTGTTCTATACCAGGTCTATAGACCAGAAGATTAAATAAGGCTGCTTCGTGATGTGATTCTGTGATTCATAATTTTTTGAATTATTATTACTTATGTTGAAATTTTTAAATCTAAAAATATTATTTCAAAATAAGACATACCAAAAGTTATGATTTTTCTATGCCTCTTGTTCCTAAACAGTGAGATATATTTCACTTGTAAAGCACACAGATATTGGTACTAAGGGTGAAGAGGCAGCAGTAGTGCTGAGGGCAGAAATTTAGGAAGAAAGAGATGGTGACGAGGACACAGGGCTGCAAGGTACTGGGGAGTACATTGGGAGAGTATTGGAACGTACCGGTGCATGGCTGTACATTTAGAATGGAAAAATGCATTTAGCCGTGATGCAGATGCTGACATTCAGGTATGCATAGTTCATTGAGCCTAGTCCTCCTAGAAGACTAATTAGCAGTAAATACGCTTTTCTCCATTTCGATATACATTTCCAACCACAGAAGCTGTACAAAGTAGTGAAATCTGTAGAGACTGCTGTACACCTTTTGTCTGTGTAAAGTAGAAACAAAATCACTTTATTGCGTTCTTCTTCCTACTCAGGTGACCAGATGAAGCAGAAAGATGGGCAAAATTAAGTATACATGTCATGAACATGCTGTGTGTCTGTTCTCCAGCCCCACACAGCCCAAATTATATTCTTGCAATAAAATGAAAAAAAAAAATTACATGGCACCAAAGAACTATATTTATCCTTTGTAAGAGTCCCAAGGAAGGCAACACTTTGTATCTTCCATGGTTGTGAAATGCTATATTTCATGCTAACTAGTACAAATAAGTTATATATTGTGCAGTGAAATGTCACGGTTGTAAAGAAGGCTCATCAGCAATTCCTATCAAAAGGGGAATAATAAAGGATGCTTCAAGTTACTTAAATTCCTTTCCCTGCAAAACAATGTAGAGTATATTGTGTCACTTTTAACTGTGAATTTTACTGTACAATAGTTTTCCTTTAGTTTGCATGGTGCATTAAATAAAAAGCTGAGACAACATAATACATAAATGCTGCATCATTTTGGTTTTAGATTATATTTCAGTTAGTAGCTAGTAATAATATTGTGATTTTGTCATATGAACTGGTTCGTGATAGGGATAATTGTGGAGTGTGTTGTATTGCACACTGATATTGGACCAATTGTGATGTAAACATGAAGAAAATGAAGCTGAAGTAATTAGTTATCCCAAAGTTAAACTCAGACATTTAGAAATTTTATTTTGTAAATGTGAAGGATATTTCATTGTAGACTTTAGAGTTTCTTCAAATTTACACTGGCATTTTAACATACTGTTATGGTTTTGGTCACCTTTCTTACATGCCCAGATACTGAAGGGTTTGAATCTCAAAGTTGGTTGTGGCCAGACAGTGGCCCTGGTTGGTGGCAGTGGCTGTGGGAAAAGTACAACTGTTCAGCTCATCCAGAGATTTTACGATCCCAAGGAAGGCACGGTAAGATACCTCAAGTGAGATGACTGCTCTGTCAGTTTGAAGTCTAGTTCTGCTCTCACTGCTCGCTTTCCAATTACATGGTAAAGTGTCCCCTAAAAAGGCATGCGCCGGCCTGGGGAGAGAGGTTCCTTGACCAAGACACTTAGTAAATGGTTTGTGTGTGCTTCCTTTTCTTTAGGTTACTATTGATGGGCAGGATATTAAGACCTTAAATATAAGATATCTGCGGGAGATAATTGGAGTGGTGAATCAGGAGCCTGTGCTCTTTGCTACTACCATTGCAGAAAACATTCGTTATGGCCGTGAAGATGTCACCATGGAAGAGATTGAAAAAGCTACCAAGGAAGCAAATGCTTATGACTTCATCATGAAGCTACCCAATGTAAGACAACCAGTTGCCCTGATGAAATAATTTCTCCTAAACCTTCCTGGGCCAAATAGTTTCTTAGAAGGGATTCTCATAAACCAAGGAAGCTATTTTCTGGAGAAAAACTGACTAAGCAGAGCTATGCAGAGCTGCCTCATAACTTTTGAGAAACATGTTAATTTTAAAACTTTAGGTCATGTCTTGATGAGCATTTGAAGAACTATTGGAAATCCGCAGACATGAGCAATTAACAGGTATATCCAAGGGGGTGTTTATCCTGTAGTGTTTTAGAGGGAGGAGGACATGCTGCTGGGGCTACTGATACTGATGTGCCTTTTCTTTACACTGATTTTCTTTGGTAAAAACACTGACCATTGTAGAAATATGTGTGGTTGTTTTGTAGAAGTTTGAAACAGTGGTTGGAGAAAGAGGGGCACAGCTGAGTGGAGGCCAGAAGCAAAGAATAGCAATTGCCCGAGCTCTGGTTCGCAATCCTAAAATTCTTCTGCTTGATGAGGCAACATCAGCTTTGGATACTGAGAGTGAATCAGTAGTGCAGGCAGCACTGGACAAGGTCAGTAGTATTCTAAATAACAAAAAGATAAAGCAGGTAAGCAGGAGTGTAATACTTAATTTTCTTTCCAGACATTTGTTGAGAAAGCTTAAAAAAATAGAAAACCTTAAAACACAAAATTCAGATTTGGATTTTGACAATATTCTCTTTACAAAGAATTTTGAGATCCTGCAGGTATTACAAGAGAGAAATCTTGTTTTCAGAGAGAAGATGGAATTACATTTTCTGCATTATTAAGCCTAAATCAATGTTTTCTTAGTGCAAATACTGCAGTTATTTGTCTTACAGACGTGAATATTGTTGTCAGTCACCTACTTAATTAACTTGTGTTGAACCTTGACAGACAACGTGAGCACTATCAGCGTGTCTTAATTCATTGTAGCAGTGACTAAGCAGGAAACACTCCCAGGAAACATTTCCTTCAGTTAACATGAACACTTTCCACCCTCTGATTATTTTTGTGGCCCACCTCTGGACCCCTTCTAACAGTTCTGTGTCTCTCTTTTACTGGGGACATCAGAGCTGGATGCAGCAGCACTCTATGTGGGATCTCAGAAGAGCAGAGTAGAGCGGGAGAATATCCTCCCTTGACCTGGTCATGCTTCTTTTGGTGCAGCCCAAGATATGGTTGGCTTTCTGGGCTGCAAGTGCACATTATCAGCTCATGTCTCTTCAGGGCTTTTCCCAATCCATTCATCCCTCAGTTTGTATTAATACTGAGGGTTGCCCTGACCTAAGTGCTGGGCCTTGCATTTGGGCTTGTTGAACTTCATGAGGTTCATATATGCCCAGTCCTTAAGCCTGTCTAGGTCCGTCTGGATGCCATCTCTTCCCGCAAGCAAATAAACTGCACCACTCAGCTTGGTGTCTTCTGAAAACTTGCTGAGCATGCACACACTCCCACTTATCTTTGTCAGTGATGAAGATTTTTAAATAGTATAGGTCCCAGTATAAACCCTTGAGTGATATCACTGAAGATGAACTCCATCCAGGTTCCAACAAAATTCCACTGTTTCGGGTAATTAATTTGATTATTTAAACTAAAATTTGCTTGAACATTTTGTTACAGCCTAGTAGTTAAAACAGCAAGCTGTAACATTATACACATTATATGTGATAGTCCTCTAAGTATCCAAGACAGATAGTTGAACTGTATTTCACATGGAATTATAGAGGATTTTATTTTCAATAAAGCTACTTGAGTTAGCAATGACTAAGAGTTTAAAACACTGAGATTTTCTAAATGTCAGTGTGAAATATTTCTAATGCTTCTGAATACCAACTATCCTTTACAGATACTAAGGTTTAAATTAACAACTATGGGCTTAAATGTAAAAACTTTCAGCATATTTGAAATGTTAAGGTTTGTAACCTTGTAATATTATAAAATTTTAAATATTGAAAATTTTGTTTAGATGTTTGAGATCAAAATTTAAGGGGTTTATGTGCCTTAGTGAAAGATTGTCTCTAATATTAATTTTCAAGCTAAAGGTTTTATTTCTGTTTTGAGGTGCCTATTGAAATATCTTTTTAATTTCTTTATTGAAAGTTGTGTTTTGCTGTGAACCATTTTAATGTTTCCCTTCAGTTTTATTCCAGTCTAATAGGAAGATTAACATTTTTTTAATATGCTCAGAAATATTCATATTAAATATCATTATTTCTAGGCAAGGGAAGGACGCACTACGGTTGTTGTAGCTCACCGACTGTCAACAGTCCGAAATGCAGATCTAATAGCTGTGTTCGAAAATGGAGTTATCACAGAACAAGGCAATCATTCGAAATTGCTTGAAAGAAAGGGAATCTACTACAAACTCGTTAACATGCAGGTACTTTTTTCTTGCTAGCTGTTGCCTCATTTTCTTTTTTGTGTTCCATGCCTGTAGTTACTGTATGATATCCGAAGTACGGGGAATTCTGCAGCATGTTTTGTTACAATGGGAAAAAACAGAAAAAAGTACTTTGAAAGGAGTGCAATAATTTGAGAGAGAAGTTTGCTAGTTTTGATGCCTAATTATACCCTGGATAGTACGTATTTAATCTTCCAAGAATTAAACTTAAAAGAATATTTTATATTTTCCTTTTATGTAGTAGTGTACAGCAGCTGACTACAGTACTTTTCTATTCCATTGCTTGTTCTTGGTCTATGATGAAAGGTAAAATACAGTAGCCCATGCAGGGTGAATACAGCATGCAACTTTTAAGCTGTTTAATTACAATCCTTTATACTAAATTTCTTTCTAAACAAACAAAAAAAAAAGTGGAGGAATGGGAGAAAAAGATAAATAATCCAGCTAGACTGAATGCCAAGATATGTACGTATTTTAAGTTATGTAGATAGCAACAAAGAGATGAGAAATTAATATGAATATAAGAAACATATTAGTTATTAAGTGACAAAGGAACTACTTTGGTACATCCAAATGGCCCATGTGATAGGTTGTAGCTGAGCTTCACTGTGTAGCCTTCTTCACTTCTCACTAGTGTTTTACTGCATAACCACCATGACTATTAAAGAGACTGAAACACAGTATGTCAGACTGAAAAGAGTCAACTGGGACAATTAAAACATTTCTTCAGAAAATAGCTATGAGAGTGCATGTGGCCATCTTAAATTTAAGTAGATGATTTCAAGCAAATGAGATAATGGGAAAGACTAGAAAACATAAAATTGAAAGAAAACTTTTAAAAACTCAACAAAATGGAAAGAAAGCACACACAAAAAAAAAAGAAGTTATTTTTATTAGTAGTACAAAAAGCAGTAAGAAAAAACTTTCTGGAAAATAAGAAATACATGTTGAAGGCAGCTTTAATTTCAGTTAGTATTAAATACCTCAGTGGTGGTAGACATTTATTTGTTCTGTCAAAGAGACTGGCAAAACTGCCTACAAAAGCAGGACTTCCAAACTTCAGATTTTTTAGTCAAAATCTCTTTTTGACCTGTTCTTTCCTGAACTCCCTTATTGTATTTAAAGTCAAGAATTTTTAAAAGTTCTGCACTAAACAGAGGTAACTTTTTTTTCTCACTTCATAAATAAACAGTGGGTCCAAATGCTTTATACTCAGTTTAAAACTGTGTTAGGAGTTAATAAAAAAGAGCACTTCCGCTCCCCTTCCCTTCACTTGGTGTATTTTCTAGGGAAGTAGGATACCTTTATATATGAATCAAGATCTGAAAATCGAGATCTACTCAAATATAATAGATTTCTCGTATCTGCTTTATACCATTATGTGTTGCTTTCCACACATCTCTTTCCACTGAAACAAAGTTACTTGTACTTTGATTACCTCATATTTATGAAAGTTCAAATATATGTATAATTAGTCTTAGCATCATCTTCTTCCCTTTTGTAGACGATAGAAGCTGAAGTTCCATCAGAAAATGATGACAATGCACTTGGTGTCAAAAAAAGTGAATCTGAACCAGAATCTGAAGAATCCATAACTAAAGGATTGAGAAGACGATCAACTCGAGGAAGCATGAAAAAGCCAGGAGCACAAAATGATGAATCTGATGAGACAACCAGTTCACCTGTAAGTACCTTGGAGGAGTGGCTGACACACTGGAAGGCTGAGCTGCCATCCAACGAGATCTGGAAAGGCTGAGCAGAGTAATCTTATGAAATTCAACATGGGCAAGTGTCGGGTCCTACAACTAGGAAGGAATAACCACGTGCACCAGTACAGATTAGGGGCTTACCTGCTGGGAAGTGTCTCTGGAAAAAGACTTGAGAGTCCTGGTGGACAACAGGTTAACCACGTGAGGTCGTGTGAGGTCTCATCTGTAATACTGCATGCAGTTCTGAGTTTCCCAGTTCAGGAACGGGGAGCTACTGGAGAGAGTACACAAAAGGCCTGTGAAGATGATTGGAGGATGGAACTCTCTTGCAAAGAGAGGCTGAGTGACTTAGGATTTTTTAGCCTAGAGAAGAGAAAACTGAGCAGGGATCTTATCCAAGCTTATAAACACTGAAGAGGTGGGTCAGTCTTTTTCCAGTGGTGCCCAGTGACAGGACAGTAGCTGATGGGTTCAAATTTAGAATATAGAAAGTTCCACCTAAACACAAGGAGGAACTTCTCAACTGTGAGGATAGCTGAGAAATTAAACAGACTGCCCAGAGAGGTTGTGGAGTCTCCGTCTTTGGAGACTTTCAGAACCTGCCTAGAGTCCTTCTTGTGCAGCCTGCTCTGAGCCTGCTTAGCTGGCAGGAGGTCAGACTAGATCTCCAGAGGTTCTTTCCAGCTCCTACAATTCTGTGATTCTGTGACCTTTCCAGAGTTGTTAGTTAACTTTGATTCCTTTCAGCAAAGTATGCTTAAAATTAAATTAATTCTCCTGATTCAGAAAGGGACAAGAAGAAGGAGGTATTTGATAGGGTTGAAAAAAAATGATTAGAATTGTCTAATTCTAAATAGCTTTTCAATTATAATAATCCTAACTCATTTTCTTAGTCTCACCATGAATGATTATACAAATAAAATGGGACTTCAAAAATCTATATCAAGGAAGAGTTTATTCTTGAAAATCAATTTGCTATAAGAGAAATATACCTACATATATTTGTATACCATAGCAACATAGTCTATATAGGTTAAACATTCATTTTGGGATCAGGAACAGAACATTTGGCCCAATATACAACTCTTAATGCCAAGCTTTACCCAAGAAACATACAACAGATTTATATTTGCAGTAAATGTTTTGCTGTAATAAATTGCTTGATGAATAATTGCTTGAACTAATCTAGTCATGCATTACACTCAGCAATGTACCCAAAATTAATAGTTCAGTCACCACTGAGCAATACCAAGATTACTGATTGATGAAAATGATAGATATAAAATATTAAGACAAGAGCTGTAGACATATTCTAACAGCCTCTTTGTATTGATATAACAAAAGGAAATGTACAACCAGTTTATTATTCATGTTATTAAGAAATACACATTTTGGCTCCCCCGAGTAGATTCTGTGAGTAGGAAATGGACAATTATTCTCTCCTCCATATTTCTCCAAATACATACATAAATGCTTGTAATAACAGAATTCCCTTTTTTTTTTAGAATGAAGAATTACCTGCAGCTCCATTTCTGAAAATTATGAAGCTGAACAAAACTGAATGGCCATACTTTGTAGCTGGAACTTTATGTGCAATTATCAATGGAGCTTTACAACCTGCATTTGCCATCATATTTTCAGAAATTATAGGGGTAAGTTTGAAAAAAATATGCAATAATCTATAAAGCCCACATAATTTATTTCTAATAAAACCAGGTCTTAAACAATCACTGCATAATGAAGCTATTGCAAAGGTCTGAAGAATTACACGAGATTTACAAGATCATAAAAATCTTGCTACAGTCTTAAATTTGTTTGCTACACCTATAATCATATGGAACATATGCTTAGATTTTATATGAATACAAATGAATAAAAAAAGGTTGTTGAGAAATATGGAAGTATTTTAAATTATCAGTTGATTTTTTAAAAAATGTGTTTAATATTATTTTATAGACTTTTTCAGAAACTGAAGATGCCATTTTAAGAGAAAAGGGCAACTTATACTCAGTGCTGTTTTTAGTACTTGGGATCATTTCCTTTTTTACTTTCTTTTTTCAGGTATGTTTTATTATTTTAGCTTTACTATAATTTTTCATCATACTCCTGGTTTCAGCTATGAAAGAGTTAATGTTCACAAGGAGCCAGCACAGGTGAACTGAGCTGGCCAAGGGTCTTTCCATGCCAATTGACGTCATGTACCCCATAAAAGATGGCTAGTCGGGGAGGAGGGGGGTTCATACAACTCTGGAATAGTCTGAATTCAGTCTGAGCATCCAGTAGGTCGCAGGGTTGGTAAAGTGCTTTGTGTTGTTACCATTTGTGTACTCTGTCACAAGTTCTCTTCTCGTTGTTTCCCTCTCCTGGCACTGTGTCAGTAAATGGTCCTGGCTGGGTCTGAACCAGGAAAATCATGGTTCTTCTTAATACACATCTCCAACTCAACTGTAACACACATTTATGGTTGTAGATGTGCCTTGTGCTAAATCAAATCTTTTTTGACCTAAAACTTCTCATGTGTTAGAGAACTTCTAACCTATTCTGACATCTTAACTTCCGAACTTCCCCTGTTCTTCAGCAGCCAAACACATCTCAGCATGAAACTCTGAATTCTTTTTTCCATTGCCAACGCCTCCAGCCTTTTACCATGCCATGCCATACCTTCTCACCCTCAAGCCCTCCTATTTGAATCTGTTAGTAATTGCAAGTCTACCACTCTCCTGCCTTAGCTCTACAATTTCTTATTCCCCTAACCCTTTTCCCATTGGGGACAGTGGGAAATTTACATATTACTTCAATGAACTCAGACTGTCTAATGAAGTCTTTATCCTAAAACAAGTGGCCTAAAAGCTACTTGTTTAATTCTGACTCAGTTACACTTAGGTAAAAATGAAGTTGAAGGGTAGATTAATGGTCTTTTGCCTGAAACATGCTAATGAGGCAGTGCTGGGAAATATCACTATGTTCACTATATTTTTTTGAAAAACAGTATTTGAATGTCTGTACTGTGCACATAGTAGAATTTATGACTATTAAACCTGGTTTTACATTTGCTTTGTGCAATCAGGACTATGATATTTTGTACTGTGACTTTGTAGAGACAATGCCTTTAAAATGTTTATTGAATAAACACAAGAAGTGTAATAGTATGCTAAGCATTGTACTGTTTCTCAAATAGGGTTTCACATTTGGCAAAGCTGGAGAAATTCTTACAATGAGGCTTCGATTCATGGCATTTAAAGCAATGCTTAGACAGGTAAAAATAAATATTCTGATTTCTAAGGTTTTAAAAATAGGTTCTCAAAAATACCATAAAATAACTGTATTCTACATTATTGTGTCATATTATGACTTGTCCACAAAGGAGGTTCTTTAAATCAGTCTAGAAACCAATTTAGCTAGTTCCATGTGGTTATCAAAGTATCCTTAGAGGGAGAGTCTTAAATCAATCCAAGTACAGTAGCTTTTTATGCACTCCTTGCAAAGACATAAATTTACAGCCAAGTTACTATGGCCTGACAAGTTGATGTGCACCAGCAGTATCCCATTATCTGTTCATTTGTCTGCTTTGATTTCCCTGTCCTCTTTTTCCCCTAAAGAAATGTAGTGCAGTGCAATGCAGCATACATTTAACTCTTAATTCAGATATTTGATTTAAATTGTAATATACACAGATTTCTGCTTATTTATTTATTTATGAAGGTCTCCTTCAAAGAGTTCCCAAATCTGGAATTCTTGGTAATACAATAGTGAAATTGTATACTTAAACCCACTTTCAGAGAGTTAAAATGCAAATATTTCATATTGGTTTTAAGTAATTCATGTAGTTACCTAAATTGTCCTTAATCTTGCATGATTTCAGGCTCAATATTTTAGATTTTCAAATATGCAGTATATTTCTGGGGTTTTAAGTCTTGCACATAAAACTACATCTAGACATAGAATTTGTTTCATGTGAACATGTCTTTGAAATGTGCACAGAAAACTGTTGTAGTCTGAAAAACTATGATTTATAGATTATCCCCACCAAAAAACTTATGGAAGCAAAATCCTACAATTGAGTCTTAGGGTCACAAATGGCAGTACTATGTCACCAGGTCTTCATTCAAAGCATATTACACAGGAAAGTTTAAATCACATGGTGAATAAATTATAAAATGTTTACCTGACCCCAACAATTGACTTTGACCAGATATACCAGTTTGTTAGGGTTTCTTTTTTGCCTCATAGCTTCCAAGTAAACCTTTTCAGTATGGGGAAAAAAATAACCAGTTAATGTGGAGTTTTTACCTTGAAAATACTTGACTGAAGAATCATCTCCTCCAAGGAGGTACAGATTCAGTAGCAGTAGGGGAGTGTATATTTTGGGTTTGGGAATCTCCCAGGCTATTTTTATTCCTTATTGGCACTGACAGTGTACACATCTGGTCATCTGCAAGCATACACTTTTATTCTAAAAATATTCACTATACAATGAAGGAATTAGGCTTAATGAAATATGCAGAACTGATGCACCGCCACATACACAGTCTTCTGACACTGAAATTAGTTATGTTAAGTGGAACTCACTTTTATTTTGCAGTCTATATGAATTGTCCAAAAACTGAACCAAAGAAAAATATTTCTTATTGTAGGACATGAGCTGGTTTGATAGTTCTAAAAATACCACAGGATCATTAACTACAAGACTTGCTAACGATGCCTCACAAGTGAAAGGAGTAAGTGAAATATTGGTTTGGAATTTTTCCTATATGATTTTCTGTCTAGTAAAGCTGCAGCTTGGATTTGATTTGTTGAATAACAGTCTTGATGTTGACAACTAAAATTTACTATAAAAAATAGCTGGTATAGAATGCACTGATGTGCTTTATAACAGTGATTATATTATATGTGTATAAAATAATTTCCATGTGAATCTATTCTTTAAGTTTACTACTGTGCTGTATTGTGATCTTCATTATTAAACAACTTCACTGTGAATTTCTTTATCTAACATGTATGTTTAGAGATATCTTATTTACTTAAAGATTGGCATCTAAATTTGTCCAGGTTATGATAGCCTACTGGATTTTTGATCGTACAGATTCCTGATATGAAAAAAAAAACAACATAGTAGCAATAGATTTCCTTTGCATTGTTATTTTTTGGAGATTCTTTAGAAGCAATGTGTGGACTTTCAGAGGTTTTTAATATTAGGCTAAAGAGCACTGAATAGATTTATTTGTGAATATTTAAGTAAATTTTTGCTGCTATGTGAATTTATGTGATTTATTTATTATTTTTGTAACTGAAGAATTCTGTAGTATCTTTGGCTTTGTAAGTCAAACATTTCATTTTTTTCTTTATTGGGTTCTGTGTAATGACTTATAAAGCTAGCTGAAGAATCTACAAAATGTAGCAGATTTTAATGTTCAGCTGTAAATATACATATGTGATATGCTTAAAGTCTCTTTTGCTTCAAAAGCAGAATTTAGAAATTGCAGTGCAAATGTACATAATCAGAATATGGGGAGAGAAGAACTAAATATGATTGAGATAATTTTCTACAAAATCATTTAAGAAGCTCCTATCTTGAAAAATAGCAAAACTTTCTAAACAGTGTTTTGAGGAATATTACAGGCAGAGTTGATTTCCTTATTTAAGATGTACTTTAGCAAGAAATGTCTTTTTCCTTTGTCCAGGCAACAGGTGTCAGACTGGCATTAATTGCTCAAAACATAGCTAACCTGGGGACTGGAATTATTATATCATTAATTTATGGCTGGCAACTGACCTTGCTACTTTTAGCTGTTGTACCAATCATTGCAGTGGCAGGAATGATTGAAATGAAGATGTTGGCTGGACATGCTAAAAAAGATAAAGAAGAGCTGGAAACTGCAGGAAAGGTGGGTCTAGAGAATTTTATCTATTTCTGCGTATTGGATAAGGTCATGTTTACCAAAGCATTGTTGATATTTCTTTGATATAGGGTCATGTTTACCAAAGCATTGTTGATATTGCTTTGATATTTGATATTTCTTCCAAATAGAGAACATATCATAATATTTAGCTTCCAGAGACAAACAGACTCTATGTAGTTACAGTAGTAGACCTACAGAGCATAACAGCTCTTCAATAATAACTGAAGACTTATGTTATTAAGTGATATTTTATAATTGATAAACCCAGAATGTGCTAAGCACTATTCAGGCACATTCCTTTTTGCTTTCTGGTTTGATCATTTCTGCCTTCTTTATTTTGCAACCTTCTTAATTTTGCCTTTTTTTTTAATCTGTCATCCCCTTTTGGCATGTCATTTTTCATATACATATACATATACACTGTGGTTTTGGGAGGTTTTTTTTGGTCCCCTCTTTCATTTTATCAGTGTTTTCAGGGATTAATATGTATATATTCACTGGTGTCTGACTCTGTTTGACACTGCTTTTTTTTTTGAGTAGAAGAGAAAAATGAGAATTGAAAAGCAAGAAGGCTAAACTCTTGTTTAAGAAATTAGGCAGTTAGTATCACTTCATTAAAAAAAAACTTTTGGGACAGAACAACTATTTCATCACTTCACAGATATTTCCCAGACTTTTCTAAAATACCTTCCTATGTCCTGCTGGTTTTAAAAGTCTTTGAGAAGAAAATAATTTATCTAAGGCCATGCACAAAAGGAATGGTATTAGTGTCTAAGTCTATGTGTCTGTATATGTACTCACAATCTAAAGTTCCCTTTATAGTTATTGGAGATCCCATAGTGTCTGGGTGGCCTCCATGACCACTTCCCTGAGGAGACTGTTCCAACAGTGACCAACTGCCTTTTATGAGAAGAACATTTTCATAATGCCCAATATGAACTTCCCTGATGAAGCTTAATTTCAATTCTTCCTGTCCTGTTGCTGGACACCAGAGAGAGATCAGCACCTCTCCCTCTACTCCCACCCTTGAAGAAGTTGTAAACTGTGCTGTCACCCTGCAGCTTTCTCCTCTCTAAGCTGAACAAACCTCAGTCACTCCTTATAAGTCCTGCCCTTGAGACTTTTCACCATCTTCATCACGCTCCTTTGTACACACTAATAGTTTAATGTCTCTTATATTGAGGTGTGCAAATTTGCACACAGTTCTTGAGGTGAGGCCACACCAGTGCAATGTAGAGTGGGACAATTACCTCTTTCAAACGTCTAGCTATGCTGTGCTTGGTGCAACACAGGACACCACTTTGGGTGCCAGAGCACACTGTTGACTCATATTAACTTGCCATCAACCCAGACCTGCAGATCTCTTTCTATGGAGCTGCTCTCCAGTCTCTCATTGCCTGATTTTTGTGTATAATCAAAATTACTATGTTCCAGGTGCAGAATCCATCACTTTCTCTTGTAAAATTTCATGGGGTTGGTAATTGCTCAGCTCTCTGGTCTATCCAGCTGTCTCTGGTGGGCCTGTCTACCTTGAGGGACTCCTCCTCCATTTACAGTCTACCTTGAGGGAGTCTAGCTACATTAGTATTGGTGTTGTCCATGTTTTCCTGCTAATGTATCCTCTTTTGTACATATTGTTTGCTGAGGTATAAACATAAATGCATTACTGTGTATGTGTACAGTATCTATGCTCATAAGTGAGCTCTTCTGCTAAATATACAACCTTAGAAATGAGACTCGTTGGCATCTGAATAGTGCCTATTTGACATATATTAGATTCTATGGGACTGTCAGGTATAATACAGTACATGTGGGAATCCCTGCCCTCCCAGAACAGCACCAGTTGAGGCAGCTGGAACACTCAACATACCACATATTGCACTGAAGGCAATGTGTAGGTCATGGACCTGGTCCAGTGTTTCAACTAGAGGTATACAGAGAGATGCAGCACTAGTCTGCTATCTAAAGAGATGTGCTTGTTTCAGGTGTTGCCTGTTGGCCATTTCTAAGCATCATCCTCTTCCACATGCATATGGACTGAACTGACTATACAGGCTCCTGGACTCAGAGTTTTGTCATTGAAGAAGGCTTTCTCACCGATGTAGGGCACCTATGGGCACCTACGTAGCTTAACAGATAATGCAAAAGTCCTGAATTGTAGGCATACATCTACTGCCTTCAAATGTTACTAGGTACCTTTGTGTATGCAAATTACTCCAGTCTAAAGAATCTGCAAGCTTAAAGAGGGTCTTATTGATCATATCAAATATTTACTACTGTCATCAACTTAGGCTGTAAGCGTGTGAGTAACCCAGACATTCTGATTATAGCCCAAACACAGTGGATCTTCTCCATAATTGTCACTATTGTCTAATGGCTTTTCATTACTTATTTGGAGGACATCAACAAGATTAAGTTATATTCCAGCAGATTCTTTATTATTAGTTTAGCATAAGGAATAGCAGCAAAATCGTAAAGGTTGATTAAAACATTTTTGTGTCTATTGCAGATTGCTACAGAAGCCATAGAAAATATTAGAACCGTTGTTAGTTTGACCCGGGAAAGAAAATTTGAGTTTATGTATGGAGAACATTTGCATGTACCATACAGGTATGTATAACTAAGCTAAAACCCCATGTATTTAAATTCTAAAATAAATTACAAACATTTACTTGGATTAACATGAATATTTTTGTACTATTTAATCACATCAGAAATAATGCATATTTTGTATTAAGAAGTACAACCACCAGCCAACATTTTTGTGGTTTGATTTAATTAATTTTCTGTGATAATATTGATATCACGTATTGCAATGTCACCTGGTTTAGAAAAATGTTAGTTTTAGAATGTTAGTTAAAATGTTAGAGCTTTGGAAGTCATATATTCTAATGTCCCATCTGAAGTGTTTCAGATATTTAACTGAAAACTTTTTAAGCTAAATTGAACATTGCGTTGGGCCACTTTTGAAAGTAGAAATAGGATTGAAAACATTCAAATAATTACTTGTTGGTTTGTGACAGAAGAAAAAAAAAAACCTCCGCAAAACAGATCTATCTAAATAAATAAAAATGTAAGTTTTAGAGTAAAAAACGGAAAAGATACTGTCAATTAAATTAAGACAAAACAATTCTAGAATGAACTGTTTCTTTTTCAGACATCCATGCAAAAAGTAAAGAAAATGACAGCTTACAAATGCAGTTATGGTAGGAGACAAGTAGAGGTGCTGCTAAAACTTCCACCATAATAATTGTGTGGTTGGAGCATGGTGCATAATGTAAGAGATAAAGCTTTAGCTTTTTTTCTGTGGCTGATAGTCTCTAAGTCCACATGTGACAACATGCAGAGCCATGCCTAGCCATTCTCAGGGTTGATATTGAAGAGATTGCTCTAAGAAGTTCGTCTTAATGTTGCTATAGTATAAATAGGAGTTTATTGCCCCACAGGTCAGTTTGTTAGGAAGAGACAAAAGATGTGTTTTTCAGTTAATATTTAAGTGCATGATAAACCACTGATGTTTCAGTGGTTTACAAAAAGTTTCCATTTTGTAAAAATTGAGCTTAGGCCTTCTGTTTTACTGCAGTAATGCACAAATTAGCTATGTAAAAGAGAATTCACAATAGCATCTAAAAGAGAAGTCACAATAGCCTATTATTTAAATAAGCACACTCATGAACATGAATCCCGTTTGTTTTGGTCAGGGTTGGTTTTTTTTTTTTCTGGTAGGAATCATACAGTTGTGACTCAGTAATAGCATCAATAAAGTTAAAGTATGCTCTTTTTTCTGGTAGAGTTCTTAGTTACAGAAAATTGTCTCTCTGCCTTGCTTTTAATTACTTGTGTATATTTTTTTCATCCAAAATCTAATTTCTGCATCAACCATACAGGCTTAATTTTATTATAAAGGAGAATTTTGAGTGATTACATTGAAAATAAACTCTCAAGTGTATAACATTCACAAAATCACAGAATCACAGAATGATTAGGGCTGGAAGGAACCTTAAAGATCATCAAGTTCCATCCTCCCTGCCATGGACAGGAACACCTCTCACTAGACCAGGCTGCTCAAGCACCCATCCAACTGTTAAACAGCTTGGTTGACCCAAAATTGCAAATAAAGAAAATATTACCTAAACATTTGGCTTTGGCTGAAAGTGTGCTTAACAGTTGTGCCCTTATTTTCCCCCTATTATGTGATGGAGTAGTACAATTTCAAACATGTTATTTACATCTTCAAAATGGTAATGGTCTGAACTGTAATTTGTCTTAATTCAAACTATGAGATGGCAAGGCAATAATTTTACACAGCTGCTAAGGTGTCACCTTTTTCTGCACCCATAATCCAAACTGTTCTTTTAAGTAAATAAAGTTCTGGAAACAAAACTAACCTTCCCTTAGATACAGTCTAATAGAAAACAAAGGATTGTGTTGATTTAGCATGTTTAAGCACTTCCCATTCATAATAGCATATCTGAAGTCAATAAACTTTGTTTTGTGTAGTAGGACTTAAGTATTTTTGCACATTTTTCTGAAAATATACACTCTTTCTTACAGAAATTCTGTGAAGAAAGCACATATATTTGGATTTTGTTTTGCCCTTTCACAAGCGATGATGTTCTTTACCTATGCCGGCTGTTTCCGGTTTGGGGCCTACCTAGTGGCAAATGGACACATAGAGTATAAAACAGTGTTTTTGTGAGTATCCCTTTTGCAAAATTTCTTTCTGTCTGTTAGAGAAAGGACTTTGTTTACTACTACAGATATCGTGAATCCATTGGGTAATCTATGAGAAAACAGGCAAATTCTTCTTCTGTACTGAAATATAATGAAAGCATATTACAAAATGGATGCTCTAAGTGACTGACAGATCTTGAACTTGCACTTCTGTATTTATTTTGGGACTATTATGTTTTCAGAGGCTGAAATATTATCCTCATATCACATTGTTCATTCTCACTAATACTGTTCATGAACTGTGAGGTGTTCTCTATGAAAAACATAGTTTTACCTGTTTATTAAAGCATAATAATATTGGAAAAATATTTTTAAGAATGGGCTATCATCATAATCATCTTTGTTATTTCTATGTTAGGTTTATTCATCGAAATTTGAAATCTTCTCTAAAATACATGTTAAATAATAGGAGAACAGGATTCTATAAAGTAGATACCATTCACTATAAGAGAAGGATAACTAAATTGTTTTAGATGAGATTCTGGTAAGAAGCTTGTTCACTTAAATGGAAAAAAAAATTGTGTAGGAAACAAAAATATGATCCATGATTGTAAGAACAGTATGTAGAGTATTGCACATACCCATATACGGTGGAGCATTTTACTTTTAATTTTTAAAAAATCACATTTTATTTGCAGTATTCTTAGAAAATGTGTCCATTGCAATCTGTAATTATACAAGGAATAGCAAAATTATTTGTCTGTAAGGGCACTTTAGGGTATAGACATTTTGTAAAGACTTCTAGTCTTTTAGGGCAGAAACTGTACAAAACCTGAAGGAATAATTTTTAAATTTGAAATAGCTTATCCTTAGCATCTTACCTTTATATTTTGGGTTTATAATCACTGCTTATTCAATCATTTAACCTTAGAGTCCTTATCATAACCAATGTTCCATTCTTCTAGATCATTTGCAAAGAAAAATAAGAGGCAATATCTCTACAAATATGAAAAGAATGAGATTGCACCAGTATGGATATCAGTGACCTCACTGATATCATATAATATAAATTCTTTGCTGGCAACCTGATTAAAGATAGTTAACATAGCTCATTTTGACTGGAAGATGTTGGGAAGTGTCTGCATCCCATCTGACAGCTCAACATCTCAAGCCAGCTGAGGGAGTGAACTTCCAGTAGCTCAAATAGAATTTGAAAGGATTGTCTGACCTAAACCTAAAGGTGTGAGACCTTTTAAACTTTCCAAATACATAAGGAAACAGATTAGTTTGTGTTGTTGTGAATAAAAAAGATAAAAATTAATATAAATTATTTTATTTTATTTTGCCTTAAAGCAGGCTAAGAGGTCTTATATCTCAATTACCATTTCTCAGTGAAAGGTAATTCTACATTGTGTGGCAGTAATTAATAAACCATTCTAATGTAGCCTGTAAAGATACTTTCACCATAAAACAATAGCACAGTTTTTAACTTTTTTTTTCTGGTGTTGTGAATCCTTCAATTTTTTTTTCCAGCGGAGCTGTGATAGCAAATTAAATCTTCATTGTCACCTTGTAACAGGCTTGATTTCTTATTTTCATTAAAGCCTTAAAAATGAGCCTGTGAGTCACTAACTTCCACAAGTCACTGAACCATAAGGGAAGTAACCACAGCAATAGTAGAACAGGATCAGAGTAATAATTTTACCATTCATTGCCTAGTTTCCTCCTAGCCCCAGTTGAGACTTAGTATTAGTTAAGCAGTATTAATATTTAAGGAAAACAGTGCTAATAAGTAACAGAACATTGGATTTGAAATGCAGGCTTATTTATCTCACTGCATTAAAAGAGGATGAAACCACATTTTTGGAGCTAAATGAGTAATTAAAGAAATAGTAGTTGGTTATAACTTTATTCTTTTTAAATTTAGCTCCCTTTTTTCTCCAAGTAAAAGAAAAAGTTGACTGCAGCCCCATTTTCATTGTTCTTTTCTTCACTGGCTGTTTATTGATTCTTTTTTTCCTTATTTTTTTCAGAGTGTTTTCAGCTGTTATATTTGGTGCAATGGCATTAGGACAAAGCAGCTCTTTTGCTCCAGACTATGCCAAAGCCAAGATATCAGCAGCCCACTTGTTTCAGCTGTTTCAATCTGTCCCCTCAATAGATAATTACAGTGAGGAAGGAGAGAAGCCTGTAAGTAAGCTATGTGTGATGGATGATGTTATTTATTGACAGTATGGACAGTACTCTTCTCACTTCCTTCAAACTGACTTTTCCTCTCCTTCTAATTTCTTCCTTATGTCAACATATTCTCAACAATTTATCCAAACAGCACAGGCCAAGCTTTCTGTTGTGAGTCCTAAAGGCTATTTGTTTTGAAAATATAGTTAAGGTACAACTTGTATCGAATTCAACCAACAGAATTATGAGCATTTTCAAAATATTTCAGTTCTGTGCTTTGATTTTATAGCTTCACAAAGATTCAGACCACAGACAGAAAATCATCGTTCTAGTGAATGAAAAATCTGTTGATTTTAGTGAGAGGAAAAAAAAAGAAAGGAAAAAAAAGAAAGGAAAAAAAAAGACTTATGCAATCCTGTTTGAATTATCTGTCAAATTGTCTTAATGATTTATCAGTGATACTGTGGTACTATTTCAATTACAGGAAACATTTGGGGGAAGCATAACAATCAAAGATGTGGCATTTAACTACCCAAACCGACCAGGTGTCCAAATCCTCCAAGGTTTGAATCTAAATGTAGAAAAGGGACAGACTCTGGCTCTTGTTGGTAGCAGTGGCTGTGGAAAGAGTACAGTTGTTCAGCTGCTCGAGAGATTTTATGACCCACTTCATGGAGAAATGGTAAGTATTTTTTAAAGAAATTTGTAACATGGTGAGAGTGTGCTTATTTGCTTTTATGAGTTGAGATAAACTATAATAGGTATTTCTAGTTTTATTTTTTAATAATTTATTGTTAAAGACAAGCAATGGCTCATCAGGGTTTCTTATTTAAATGCAATGAATAATATAATGGAAAAAGTCCCAGTTTCTTACAGTACGATGGATTAATGAAACAAGATCTGCGTGGTAAAAATATACCTGATCTACAGGCTAATGATGTCTTAGAATTCAGTGCAAATTTCTTGAGATTTTTATCTTAAGAACACTTTAAAAGTTATTAAGTATATAGATATCTACTTCTGTATAACATAGTAATAGAATATGCCATCTACGTTCTCTCCTAAAACAGATAACATTGACAAAAATAATTATAATTTTTATTTGTCAGAAATGTCTTTCAGAGTATGATTTCTTACCAAGCAATACATCTAGCATTTCCCACACTTCTTATTTAGCAATTTTATATATTTTGTCACATAATTATATTGTTTATTGTCGTTTTCTATTTGATGTAAATGTGCTCAGAGATTTTGTTTGGAAAAGAACCCACATGTTTTGCGTTGGATGAGGTAAGAATAAGATGGATTTCAGAACTTGTCTCTGCAAAGATACTCCAAAAAGATAACATAATACTTGAATAAAGCTTAGATGCAGTGGGCAAGATTTATTTTTTTAGGTTGGAAATATCCATACAGATCCAGTGTAAGAAACTGATGTGAAGAAGCCGTATAGGTGTCCCAGAAGTATGTCTAACCAAGTGTAAATTCATCACCAATGTTTCTGACATTTCTAAACAATGGTTTAAAGGGAAAAGCACAGACTTCTGGGATAGTGAGGACTATTCTAGTCTGGTAAAGATAGTAACTACACCTATTAGTTGTGTAGGTATGGGAGGTCCAAAATGCACAGTAACTGAGTTCTCTAACCCCATCAGTGATTTTTCACATCAAATAAAGACTGAGAAGAAGACCTTATCAGCCTGCAAATCCATTGGAATTCTAAGGAAAAGAGATGGCAAATACCTATGTGATTGAAAGCAATTCTCCTTTCTAGCTTTGGGGTTTTTTGTTTGGTTTTTTTTTTCCCATTACATCTGCAGATATAGAGATGCTGCCACTGGATTCTGCTGCCAGTGGATTTTGAATCAGGTTCATCATGATCTTCATTTGAAAAACAATTATATTGACTGTGACTGGCCTGTTACAGGAAAAACTATGGAGTAAACAGATTAATCATGTCCAGTAGCCATGCTATAAAGGGGGTGGTTCTACAATTATCATGTCACTCAACACAGAGCAAGCATTGCACTGGGTGATTCTAGTGGAAGTGTAACAGCCCTCTTAGCATCCTAGTATGTTTGTGTCCAATTTGATAATTATAAAACTGATCTACCCAGAAAGAAAAAATCTATTTTCATTTATCTAATAGACAGAACTTGATAGCAATTCAGTAGCCAAAGTTAGCAGAAGTGCGAAAGAGTTGCCAATGAAGAGAACTGCCTGCAAATGACATCTTAAGGTATCCAGAAATAATTTTTTACCCAACTCTTTATGTATTTTAATGGATCAGTATTGCAAATCTGTAAAGGAAAGCTTTTCTGCTGAAGAAAAGAAAGAACTTTACTCAAAGTTTTTAAGTTACTTCAGCATCATATCTTCTGCTGCCTTCAAAATCCTGATTAAATCCTGAAACAAAGAAAGGAACTGAGGAAGTGGAAGGGACTAAACTCAATTTTATATAATTGCCCTTAGAAAATTTTGGAACATAGAGAAGGAGGGGAAGGGATTATGTGAGCTTCTGATATGGTATCTCTAAGGAAAGAGCTGCGATTGGATGGATGAATTTACTTAAAGCCTCAAATACACATATAGATGTGACTGAAAATTAAAATATTTGCTTTCTCAGCTTTTTGATGGCAAAAATGCAAAGACACTAAATATCCAGTGGCTGAGAGCTCAGATTGGGATCGTCTCACAAGAACCAACCCTGTTTGACTGCACTATTGCTGAAAATATTGCATATGGAGATAACAGCCGGGAGGTGTCGCACGAGGAAATTGTTAATGCAGCAAAAGAAGCTAATATTCATTCCTTCATCAACTCTCTGCCAGATGTAAGTTATTCCTTTTCTTCCTAGTCAGAGCTGGAGTTGACATATTGTGGTAGGGAAAAATTGTGTCCATTTATAATTCCCTGGGGTGCAAAAATTCTCTGAAGGGCAAATAGATCTGAAATCTATTTTTAAATCTTTATGCATTTACTGTACTTACTTTTACTCTGGGAAACTCCATTGTTGGCTGGAGAGCTGAAAATTTGAAATATCAGAGAAGAAAAGCCATAATTATCACTAATAGAGAGTGAAAATGGGGGGTGGTGTTTTTTAAATTAGTTGAACATTTCATTTTAAACTGTTTATCTCAAGCATATGTAAAAGACTCTGCTAGGTTGTTAAGTTTCTTATGCATTTCTTCCAGTTATACCTAGTTGAAATTTAAATTTCTGGCATCCCTACAGTTTAAAAATTACTAAGAAAGTTCTTTTCATATATAACTGACCAACACATAATCACAATGTGATAATGAACAACTTGGGTCAGATGAAAGGTCTGTTATGCACAAAATCTTGTCTCAGGCAGTGAACAGCAAGACATATTTACGAATAAGTATTCAAAAAGGCTAAACATTCAATCTCATTTCCCCTGAATTCTCATCTAATCTTCCTTAATTTGTAACTTGGAAACTTTCTAAAATGGAAATAATTTTTTATTGTTTAGTTCTGGGTGGACTTTACTTCTGTGCATTTGACAAATCTAACATACGTAAACTTGTGTCCAAGGCTTCCATGGCAAGCAGGTTGCCATGTAGTTGTATATTGCTTATATTCAGCTTCATATCAGGATGTTAAACTGCTTTTTGTATTTCTTTTATATTTGTATTTCAAAACCAATGATTTTTGCAGATCACGTTTAGTTTCTAATGGCTGATCAAGATCTGGTCTTTCAAAACTTTGTAGAGAAATGTTGTGGTATATAATAATGTCTCAGAAAACTTTTTTTGCAACCAAATATGTAATATATCAAAGATTACTACAACCTACACAGGAGTTTGTCTGGACATGTGAATGGTTCACCTTTAATGACTAAATTGAAAGCATAACTGTCCAAAGCAGCGGTATAGCTAAAGTATAAATGTCTATGTCTGTATATTGATACAGTATATAATTTGGCCTCAAAATGATACCTCTTATACATTGCTATTAAAAGAAATGCTATTAACATAACCAATGCAGATTAACATAACTGTTTGGTTAGAATGCTAGCTTGAAGTATTTAGGGTCAGAGTTTGATCCCTAGTAGCATCATAGACAATAAATTATTCTTGACTGAGATTAATGTTTCCTTCTAACCTTAAAGACATTGTTATCTTGAATTTATCAGATGGTTAATGCTGTAAGTGAAGCCAAGTTTCCTGTTGAAAGATCTGTAGATCAGTGTCAGATAGCCATTCTACTCATCTGTTTCAGAGAGCTATTAGCACAGAATACGCAGCTTTTTGAATGGCTGTTGTCAGGGTTGCTATGCTTAAATATACTTCAGCGTTGATTTGCTTTCCTAGTCTAAACTTCATATATTGTTTCTAGAAATACAATACCCGTGTAGGAGACAAGGGAACTCAGCTTTCTGGTGGCCAAAAACAACGTATTGCTATTGCCAGAGCTCTTGTACGTCAGCCCCAAATTCTGCTACTGGATGAAGCTACGTCTGCCTTAGATACAGAAAGTGAAAAGGTAATTTAATTATGAACCAGGAGTCTGGGATCTAAATCCATGTTTGTTCATATTATGATTGTTTTGCCTTTCACAGATTAAAGCCCAAAGCTAGAAATAGAGTGTATTATGCAAATGACAAATTTTTGCTAATAATAGATAAATATAAAGGTCTTGCTCCTCCTTGAAAAAAAAAAACCCAAACAACCCAAAAATCCTTTTATTTCTTTGCATCTGCTTGGCAGTACATATTTTTTTGTCTAGAATTCTTCCACCTTCAGTTGGAAAAGAGCTATCAAAGTTAAATCAAGAGGCACAAATATCAGAAAGATTGAGGATGTTGCCAGAAAACTTTTTTCTGGTAAACTGTCAGATCTTGACTTCATAATTTCTCTTGCTTCTCCCATTGCTCCACAGTCCTTGCTATGTATTTATGACTAATACACAACTTCCAGTTAAAACAATTGCTGGAACACTTTTTTTTTTAAGCCGAAAGCTGAAATCTGGTATAATAAAAATGCATTCTAGCTGTAAAAAAATCAACACAGATTTACAAAAATACTTACTATGAATGAGGAAATATTATAACATATATTTTAATCTGAAAAGCTCAAACCCTATGTACTAAGTTTTTATTAATTCTAGGCATAAAAACACAGGGTTTGAGGTGAAAGCTATTAAATAATTCCAGGATTCTTTGTTCTCTTAATTATGTGCCAATTAGGTACAGAAATTTCATCTCTTATTCTTTTTCTGCATTATTAAACATAAGGAAAAAAAGAAGAAAGATTCTACTATTTTTCTGCCAATGCTTGCATTAAGAAAAACATGGTTCAGGGGACTCCCTGAAAAAACATGAGAACTAGTACAATAGTAATTGACCCCAGATTACTGCCTTAACTCCCATATACAATTAATCAGTCATGGCAGGTACCTGTGGAGGTTTCTGATCAAACCTCCTCTTCCAACAAGGGCTAATACTGAAGTCAACTCGGTTGGTTAATGTCCAGTATCAAGGAATCATAGATTTGTGTTGGAAGAGACATTAAGGTCTATTTATCCAGTTCCAGTCCCCTGACATGGGCAGGGACACCCTCCACTAGCCCAGGTTGCCCAAAGCCTCATCCAACCTGGCCTTGAACACTGCCAGGAGAGGGCAGCCACAGCTTCTCTGGGCAACCTGTACCAGGGCCTCACCACCCTCATAGAGAAGAAGCCCTTTAGGGTCCTTGAAAGTCTCTAAGGATTCAACAAGCTCGCTTTTGTCCCTGTTCCCATGCTGAAATATCCTTGCACTGAATATTATTTTTATACCCAGACTGAAGCTCCCCTGCTACAATTTATGACCATTTTCTCTTGTTCTCCTAGTATGCATCCCAGTAATGAGCTTGGTTCCCTCTCATCCTCTTAGCTATCATGGCATCATATGCTGAGACAGTATTGACTGTTTGCTAAGGCTAATTCTAAACCAGGAAGCTAAAGCCACAGATATTCCCCTAACCTCACTGTCATATTACAGTTTACTTCACAAATGGCAACTGTACAGTCTCACAACAGCTGCCAAAATTGTTCATCTTTTGGTTTGTTCATTGTGCAGATTGTTCAGGAAGCGCTGGATAAAGCCAGAGAAGGTCGCACCTGCATCATCATAGCTCATCGCCTCTCCACCATCCAAAATGCTGACAAGATTGCTGTGATCCAGAACGGCAAGGTTGTAGAACAAGGGACACATCAGCAGCTCCTGGCTGAAAAAGGCATCTACTATTCTCTGGTCAATGTTCAAAGTGGGTCGTGCAACATGTAAATTAAAGACAGTACTTATTGCTGAATTGTTACTGTAATTATTTCAATATCAATAGTCAGTCTTGATACAGTTTTCTACCTTCCTTTCATAAGTCCTATGAAAACAAAAAATACTAAGTAAATATGTACCAGTTTCTCACTATTGTTTTCTTTATTCAAACCATTCTACTATGTGGCCAAAGCAGAGGCCTACTGCACTCATAAAGGTAGAAGCATGCTAAGACAAATGTAATTAATATTAGCTTGCTTTTAACTCTGTCAGTCCCACTAATCAGACATGTCACTAAACAACCTGCAAACATTTTCATGTTCAATAAAAATCATTTAGCTACTGCCAGCACAAACCTCAAGCCTTATCCTCACTGTGCCTGCATAAGGCGTGGTCAGTCCTGGCCTATTAGACTTGTTATTAAGTTGTTACAAGAACTTTCAGGTCAGCTGGAGCTTGATGCCACATGTCTCTTGTTATGATGTGGAGTTTTAGCCTGGGATGACAGCAATGGTGCTGTCATCAATACAGGTGCAGGCTGCAAACAAAGATCTGAGAACTGTAAGAACCTCACTGATGGTTGTTTACTGATCATTGAAGAGGTGCAACTTCAAGAGCTGAGGAAAGCGTAACACAGAAAATAGTAGCTGATCAGAAAAAAAACATGTCTGGTGAGCAAGTCAAGGCACCTCCAGCAGCCTGGGAAAGTAGGATCTGCAAGTCTCCCAGAGTCCTAGCAGTCAGAGGTCAAGGGCTAAGAATGCCCTGAATAGTCAAATATTTTATAGAAGGTGAAAACCTTGAATTTGGGCTTGGAGAAAGTGAAGGAAAGCAACCTTTTCACTGAAGAGCTCTTGAACTTGATAACCCTGATGACTAAGACTCCTAACGACTGCAACTATCAATGCTAATTACATGGGATCAGCTCTGTGGTGTTGTATATTAGTTGGTAATTTAAGATGACTGTTAAGGACTAACCGCTTTGAATATGTAGTAATAGTGATAAATAATTATTTAAACTAACCATTAGCAATGTATATTGTGAATGAATATCTGTGCAGTAAAATTTTGGTTTTAATTAAAAACTGGCCTGATTAATCAGTCTTACATACTTCTGTCACAGCAATTTCTTATTCTCTGAGACTTATACATATGACCTGACTTATCTATGTGTAGATATTTATACACACAAAGCTTAACTGATATGCAGTTAGGCTCATCAATGTACTAATAACACCCTCCAGAATGTTGATTGATGCACTTGTATTCCTCCTGAATCATTTGCCTGTTTTCTTTTGTTCCTGGCTTAGATGGAAAACCATTTTAACTAGGAAACTTTTCTATGTATTACTTGATACAATAAGATTTTTGTCCATGAGTAAGGTTAATAGTGTGCACCACAATGTTTTACTTGCAATTGCAAGAATGGAATAGAATCTTTGACATTATCATCTGAAGATTCATATGAGAACATACTTAGGCTGCTTTTCTTTACTAAATTATGGATTTTAGGATTTTATTTTTTAAAATAATTTTTTTAATTTTTGTTGAGACAGTTTCTAGTGTTTGGATTAATAATGACCATATTGTTTCCCCAACTGGAATAATTTCAAAGATACTTGACTTACTAGACAAATTTAACTCTTCCTGGAAATCAGGCAAGCACTCTAAATATTTTACCACAGATAAGTGAAAAGCAGTTTAGAAAATGTTGGCCATATAGTTTAAAGCCTGTTTAAGAATTTCATGTAAAATGTAAAAATTTTCAAAACCAATCTATTTTCCCCTATCCTTTTCTGCCACGTTTCTAAAGGAGTATTTCCCCTTTCTTGAGATTTACACAAAAGTCTGCAAAATAATTGTAAAACACCTCACTTTGGGTTGAAAAAAGGCTATAAAGGAAGTAAGCACTTTCCTTTATGGATAATGGATATTTGTTTCCAAATCCACCATAAATGTTTAAATATCTATGCAGCTGCTCAAAATTACTTTCGGCTCCGCAGTAACCATATTACTACCATTATGCTACCACCAGGTGCCTTATCATGTGATTTTTCATTGAAAAGCCAAAAGAACAGGAAGGGAGACCCCCAGAAATATGTTATGTACTATATTCTCTTAATATACTTTTGCATTATAATGCTCAAACCAAAGGCAGTCTTGACTGATCAAAGTTGACTTTGCTTTAAGCACCTTTATTCTACAGCCAGGACAGTATCTTTTTTTCTAGTTATTTTAGTGCAGTAAACTGAAAGTAGAAAGTAAGAAAAGGACCTGCAGCCACCTCAAATCCTTTGCTGTCAATTCCATGGACTGTACAGATACCAAAATTAGAAGACAGGAAGGAAAAGAGAAGAATGCTCAAGGATGACTATCCTTAGCAATCCCTGTTCTTACAACGTGAGTACACTTCCTTTTGTCTTTATATTCTCATTCCTATGTACGTTTCGTTCCAGCTGTACACTGGTAGCTAAGGAGATCAACACAGTAACTCTGTTGCTGTAGAAGTCTAGGACAGGACTGTATCTAACTGGAAGTGAATGTTCATGCCTAAGCTTATTTCTCTAAGCAAGACCATCTGCAGGTTAACAAAGGTCTGGCTAATCAAGTCTAGTTGCTGTTGCTAGCAGGCTAGATTAACAACAGCCTTGTATCTCTTCATGAGAGGATATAAGCATGACATCATCATCAATACCTACATTGTAATGCCTTAGTCTAGAGCAAGTTAGTCACACCTTGATGGATTACATTATTAAAATAGACTTCATAAATGGTGCCCTACATAACATTTCATAAAAGTAGATCTGCAAACACAGCTGCACCTTTGTATTCACCAACAGATGCTAGATGCTTAATGGAGATGCTAGAAATTATATGGGCTGTTTTAAAATGCCCAACCATTTACAATGTGTGATATTTTAGATAACTGAAAATTACTTTGCCTACATGTATAATGTGTATATAATCTGTATCTTAATAAATTCACTTAAAATGTCCATGGATAGAAATTATATAATTCATTTCCTTAGTTATGGAGACAAATGCAAACAATTTTTTTGAACATAACAAATAATTGTTCTGAGAAAAAAACCCATGGTCCTTACATCATCCAACAAACAGGAACAGTTTTATTGTCATGTTCATTTTGATCTGGTTCTCAAACCTCCTATGAGTATGGGGTAAGAGAATAACTTGATTAGTGTGGAATCTAAGAAAAAAAATAAAGTTCAGGATATATAAGATGTTAAAATGAAGCAATGTTGAGGAAGATGGAATGCACGTCTGACATAGTAACTCCTAGTTATCACCTACTTTGCAAGTGCTCTTAGGTCACCTTTGTTTACAACAATGTATAAAAAGTCAGGGCAGAATTTGGAACGGATTAAGCTACCATAGGTGTAGAGTGACTGGCGTTATCTACTCTCCATTCACCGCAAGGGCTCTGACAAGCTGTTTGGTTAATACTGGCTGCACACATTTTTCTTTCTGGGTACTCTTATTACTCACTAGTATTATTTTTTTCTTACCTACACTTGTTCATATATCACATCTTGTACAGCTTTTGTTTTGTTTTAATCAATGGGCTTGTTTCGTGGCACAACTCTTCAGTCATTTCTTGATGTGCACATATTTCGTAATGCTGTGAAACAAGATGTCATTTCCATGTTATTTCAAAAGCAGCCAAACAAAATACATTCCAGGGGACAGGTAGAAGGCAGCACTATGGAATTATGACATTTCTCCATCCACAAAGTGAATTCAGTGTAGAAATTCCTAATTTAAATTATATTTCCTGTAGATTTTCTGTTGGGTGGCTCTACATGTACTTGTCTATTCTCCAGTGTAAAAGAAGATGAGTTATTAAAGATGAGACTTATTTTCATATCTTCTAAATCAGAAACAACAGAGGCATTACTTTTCATGCATGCTTGAGTTGAGAATTACAGGATGTTAGTATTTCAAGGTTCAGCTTGTTAAAGATACATTCAATGATGCATACAACAATCTTGTTTTGCAGATGTTTATAATTTAATTTCCTGCAATTTCCTAAGCAGCTTAATAAATCATCAGAAATTTAGTGGCTCACTTGGCTCTTTTGAAATCTGTCCTTTGACAACATGATGATTCCTACTCTCGTTCTTCCATTATTCTAGGAGACTTTAAAGATGGAAAAGATGTATGTGATTTCCATCTAAGGATCTTTCCTCCATAAAGATTTTCTGAAATATCTTAAATTTTCTCTAGAATTGCTCATAAAAAAGATATTAAAAACTAGGAGTATTTCCTGTTTCTGATCCGTCACATCAGTTTCCTTTGAGTTTATAATGGAAAGTGTGTATTTTATGCATTATCACTGGGATTATTAATCAATGATTTTTCTTTCTGTGGCCATGTCTTTAATTTGCCACATGATGGCCTCATTTGTTTAGACAATAGCTAAGTTAGTCTGCATTTTCTTTTCCCAATTTCCTTTTCTTCTTCAAGGACATACTTTTCAACTCAATATATGCAATCTTCTGTGTACACCAAAGAGCAATATACTGATGGGCTTCTGGTTACAGCCCAGAATCCTCACCCTCTTCCTGCCCAAGGGATTATCAGTACTATCAATTTATAGCCCTGAAAGCATTCCTATCATGTCTACTAAAGTCAGAGTTCTTAAAACCTTGAATAATACAACAGACAATAACTGTTCCTCCCAGCTTGTAGTGCACTAAACTGTTCTACTGGAGGCAATCGATGGTAGATAATATTTATCTTGGTATTTAACTCAAAGCCTTTCATTTATTTCTTCTAACTTAATCTTATTTGTCACAAAATACGTTAAGGGGAAGATTAAAGAAGAGTCTTTCCCATGTACTGAAAAATATTTCTGACTATTACAAGAACAAAGAGATTTTCATTTAGTCTGGATAATTTGATTCCAGATGAGGAATTTGAGTGCCATTTTCCTCAGTGTAATACTTCTTTAAGAGGTATTAGGTTCAACACCACTATCATTCTATACTGAATTTCAGGTGCCCTGTTGTATTTAAAGAATAGGTATAGACATTTACAAAAAAGAGTATTAAAATGCAAAACATTTAACCTGCAAGACATCAGGCATTTTTCCACTGACATCAGTATTTTAATAATAAAAGAATATATAGCTAATAGAAGATTAAAACATTACATAATTTCTTGATCTCACAGCTGTGGACAGGAAATTCAATGTTTGGTTCAATTTAATATAACACAGTCTTTAAAACAGATGTACAGTTCACTTGTATCTCACCTAATGAAACGGGCTGCAGTGAAGATACAGAGATGATTTTTATCACTCTACACAGGAAAAATCTGTTTCTAGGATGAGATTACGTCACAAGGCATGTCTGGTGAGTTAAAGATGAAAAAGAAACTATTGCAAAGCTTGCCTGAGTAAATACACTTCAATCTTCATTCTTTAAAAAAACAAAAAAACCAAAAAAAACCCCCAAAAACCCGAGAGACAATCCTAGATCTTCTGTAACTATGCTCACTTTATTATAATATTTCTTTTCAGTTACCAATAACTGAAAGGATTGCCTTTACAGTGACTACATATGTAGTGATTTGGCACTGTAACTTAACTTCCAAGTCATATGTCAAACAGTATTAAATTCTCTGTATAATTTATGAGTATTATTTGAATTATCTAAATGTTATGTATAAAATATAGAACCATAGAATCATTGAATCAAATCACAGAATCATCTAGTTTGGAAAAGTCTTTTAAGATTGTTGAGTCCAATCTTAAACTAGTGCTGATCAGTCCACCACTAAACCATCGCACTCAGCATCATATTTACACATATTTTAAATACCTCCAGGGATGGTGACTCAAGCAATTCCTGGGCAGCCTGTTCCAATGATTGATAAACTTTTTGGTGAAGAATTTTTTCCTACCTGACCCTCAGGCAGAATGGTGGGCACTCACCTGAGAGGACAGACTGCTCCTCACAGAATCACAGAACTGTAGAGGTTGGAAGGGACCTCAAAAGATCATCGAGTCCAACCCCCTGCCAAAGCAGGCTCCCTAGAGCAGGTCACAAAGGTGGGTGTCCAGAAGGGTCTTGAATATCTCCAGAGAAGGAGACTCCACAACCCCCCTGGGGCAGCCTGTTCCAGTGCTCCGTCACCCTCACCATGAAGAAGTTCTTTCTCACATCAGTGCAGAACCTCCTGTGGTCCAACTTGTGACCATTGCCCCTTGACCTGTTGCCACAGGCCACTGAAAAGAGGCTGGCCATCTCCCTTGGTCTCCTGCACTTCAAATATCAATATTTGAATCATATCATTGATGAGATCCCCTCAGAGTCTTCTCAAAGCTGAACAGCCCCAGCTCACTCAGTCTTTCCTCATAGGGGAGATGCTCCAGGCCCTTCATCATCTTTGTGGCCTCCACTGGACTCTCTGCAGGAGATTTGTATTTGTACAAATCCAGGAGATCTGCTTTGTACTGGGCAGCCCAGAACTGGACACAGGACTCCAGGTGAGGCCTGACCAGGGCAGAGTAGAGGGGGAGGATCACCTCTTTCAACCTAGCTAAGCTCTGCTTAAGTCATCCCAGGATCCCATTGGCCTTCATGGCCGCCAGGGCACACTGCTGACTCCCGGCCAACTTGTCATCCACCAGGACCCCCAGGTCCTTCTCCACAGAGCTCCTCCTACACCAGGGGTGGCCGATGCCTCTACCCAGATGAGGCTGCTAAAGGGAGATGTTGTTGTGAAGACCTCAGGCTGCAGGAAGGGCCTGGACCTTTCTTCTGGGGTAAGGCAGGAATGGGTGACAGACTTTCTTTCCAAAGGTGTGTCTGGGTGGACGACCTCCTGCAGTGAGCAACTGAGCTGCAGGAGGCAATGAGAAGGCTACATCACATCAGGGAGGCTGAGAAGCACTTACATAGTTGGTTCCTAGAGCAGTGGAGAGCTCAAAGTAGGCCAAAAGCTAAATATTCCCAAGCAGTTTTGGGCACCCATGTGGCCTATGCTCTTATTAACATCCGGAAAAATAATTGAATTCCAACCTGGGTTGTCTTCAAGAGAAGCTGCTAAATGTTCACTGCCTTTTGGATATAGCTTATAAACCACATGGTCCGCTGAAAAAAGTGCCAATCCTGTATTTCTTCTAGTGTGCTCTAAGAAACTGTATGAAGGGTTACACAACAGTTCCACCTATTCCTCTGAGGGCTGAGTCAACCCTATTCGCTGGGGTGTTCCCCTCCCGCCCTTTCTCTCTTGCTCACACTCCACATCTATGCTTATGGTCTGGGCTAACACAAATTCCCACCACTGCAAAAACATTTTCAGCAGTGATTGCAGTTTATCTATTGGCAGTATCTTCAGAAAACATTTTTCCACTGTTGCTATGCTGCCTCTAGAGAAGGGGAAGTCATGTTTGACTGACCTAACAGCCTTTTACAAGGATATAACCAGGTGGATGGATGATGGCAGTGGATGTGGTTTTTCTGGATCTCAGCAAGACATCTGACACTGTCTCCCACAGCATCCTGGTGGGCAAACTGAGGAAGGGTGGTCTGGAGGGTAGAGCAGTGAGGTGGATTGAGTGATGGTTGAAGGGAAGAAGTCAGAGAGTTGTGACCAATGGGGCAGAGTCTGGCTGGAGGCCTGTAACTAGTGGAGTCCCTCAGGGGTTGGTACTGGGACTAGTACTGTTCAATTCATGACCTGGACAAGGGAATAGAGTGCACAGTCAGCAAGTTTGCTGATGTCACCAAGCTGGGAGGGGTGGCTGACACCCCACAAGGTTGTGCTGCCATTCAACAAGATTTGGACAGGCTGGAGAGTTGGGCAGGGAGAGATTGAATGAGATTTAACAAGGGCAAGTGTAGGGTATTGCATGTGGGGAGGAACAACCCCAGGTACCAGTACAGGCTGGGGACTGGCCTGTTGGAGAGCAGTGCAGGTGAGAGGGACCTGTGGGTCCTGGTGGACAGCAAGATGACCATGAGCCAGCAATGTGGCCTTGTGGCCAGGAAGGCCAGTGGCATCCTGGGGTGTATTAGAAGAGGGGGTGGCTAGTAGGTCAAGAGAGGTCCTTCTCCCCCGCTACTCTGCCCTCGTGAGACCTCACCTGGAGTATTGTGTCCAGTTCTGGGCCCCTCAGTTCAGGATGGACATAGAAGTCCTTGAAAGAGTCCAGCGCAGGGCCAAGAAGATGGTGAAGGGAGTGGAACATCTTCCTTATGAGGACAGGCTGAGGGAGCTGGGTCTCTTTAGCTTGAAGAATAGGAGACTGAGGGGTGATCTCTTTAATGTTTATAAATATGCTAAATGTGAGTGCCAGGAGGATGGAGCCAGGCTCTTCTTGGGGATGGACAGTGATAGGACAAGGGGCAATTGGTCCAAGCCGGAGCTAAGTAAGTTCCTTGTGAATACAAGGAAAAACCTTTTCACTGTGAGGGTGACAGAGCACTGGAACAGGCTGCCCAGAGCCGTTGTGGAGTCTCCTTCTCTGGAGACATTCAAGACCAATCTGGATGTGTTCCTGTGTGATCTAATCTAGGTGATCCTGCTCTGGCACGGGGGTTGGACTAGATGATCTTTCGAGGTCCCTTCCAACTCCTGACATTCTGAGATTCTGTGATTCAGTGAAGCACCTTACTCTGCCCATTGTGCAGGGTTGTGTCTGGAAGACACAGGCAACAACATATACGTTCTCATCTGCAAAGATGTATTAGTCCCTCATGTTTACTTGGATGCCTAATTGCCGCTAATTTCAGCAAGAGTTAGACTTTGTCCACTGGTCCCAATCCTGATTGTGCACACTGCTCTGTGAAACCACACTAGCTGGCACAGGCAGGGATCTTGCAAGCCATGCCCTGTGAAGTGAATCCCAGAGACAGGATGGCAGAGAACTCATGATCAAGATATATTTTGTGGGATCCCACCTAACCACTGCAACCTAAAAGTTATATGGGTAGTTTAAACAGGCTACTTAGCCTCTTACCTCCTCCATTGATCTGTGTTGTACAGTGAGATGAATCCTCCTGTTGATGTTTCTGGCAGAGTGTGCCAGAAAGGCTTGCTCAAGCTAGACTAGCTCTGATTCCCGGTGTTAAGCTAGATGACGCCGAGTTGTTGTGTGCCAAGCATTCATCTGTCCTCTTGACTACTTTTTCTCTTCCTCGCTGTGCTGAGTAGGTACCTCTACAGGAGGTTCACATCAGACTTAAAGCAGTCCGCCTTCTCCTGCAGGCTTTACCCAACTTCTGCTCTTCATGTGGATGGGGCATTCTGCTTTTTGTATGAAGGACCTTCACTTGATTTTCTTCTACATTTTTATGTCATTTTAACTTGTTAAGGTCATCTCGAACATAGTGAAACTTTCAGACTGCCAAGAAAATGTGTATCATTTTTTTATAGGATGGTTTGACTGGTTGGCACTTCCAGTTCTTAAAATCATGTGGTAAGATAAAGATAATAGGGTTTTTTCTGGAAACTCATTGAGAATATTCTGCACATTACAGTTTTCTCTTTTATTTCCTAATGGTCAAACGCTTATTAAGACATTATTTTAGCAGGTCAAGATGTTAAGTGAAGATTTTTTAAACTGAATTGTATAAAGTTTGGATTAACTTTATAAGCTATTGATGCCAATTTATTGCACACACGGTCACAATGTGCCTGTGAAAACATCTTTGTTGTGTCAAATTACATATTTGTAGGTTTTATTATTCTGGAGTAATACAAAGATGGAAAAACAATGTAAAGTATGTATGATTTTAAGTAAAATTGTAGAAAATATTTTCATATAAGTCAAATGAGTTTAGAGCAATTCAAATTGCTAAATGATTAATTTTTTAATATATGTACAAAACGCTCTGAAATAGAATTGTCACCGACATGCTTAATGGCAGATAGCCTTTTTTCAGTGGAAACTGGATATATAGCATGGGAGGATTTTGAAGGGACAGTTTAAGGAAAAGAACCTTTATATATTTGTTTTGGAAAGTAGTAGTCTGACAGGGAAAGAAAAAAAAGAGTATCTTAATTTATATTTTCAAATAAAATATTTCATGCAGTATTTAAGTTACTTTTTCCTTTTAGCTTACCTTAGGGGAACTGAAAAATGTTGTGAAATGCAACATTTCTCAGTTAACAATTTTGATCTTTACTAGAACATCATTACCAAGGATAATTTTTTAGTAAAAATATTTTGTCCAACTCTAATATGAAGACAGGAAGTATTATATGTACCTGGCAGTGCTAGCATGGACCCATCATTACGCTGTTTCAAGGTCCAGGAAGGACACACTACACTTCTAGTCACTCATTATTTCCCAATGGTTCAAAAAGTGGATTTTATATCTGCACTTGAAAATAGTATCATCACAGAACAAGGGTGTGGAGGACATCGTTAAAGAATGGTTATGTGACCAAGGATGTGAACAGCCAGACATGTTACGGTTGATGCCAATTACAGATGGAAAAGTACAGGAGAACAAGATGAGGCCTAAGTGGTAAACAGGGAACAAAGAAAAAAGAATACTATGAGAAAGAGAGCATCATGAGTTATGCGAAGGCCCTGTTTTCAGTTTGGTTCCCAAAGCATTCTCGTTCCCATGTTGTTTTTCAGAAGCTAGCTGAATTCTCTCAAAACAGTCTTGTTTGGTTCTCATACTCTTAGCTCCTATCTAGAACCCCTGATCAGTAAACTTAAAACATGTTTTTCTGCTAAGTACTAACCAATCAATACTTGCAAAAACAAGTTGTTATCCAATCATGTACTGACACTCAAATTGCTGTAATGTAACTAAAAAGTATAAAATCACATGAAGTTCCTGCAAGTAGTTGAGACAATAAAAGGTAGTCACTACCTTCGGTCTCCCAGCGTCTTCTTTCCGACACAAGGGATTCATAATGAATTAATACAATGGAATGGAAATTACTACAAGTTTGTTAATGTGCAAATAGCTTTTTCACTTTTTTCATAGTTTGTATCATATTTTCTGCTATTGACATAACTGGATTGAACTGCTCCCAAAGGTACCTCCAGCTTTGCAGTGTTTTCTCAGTTGAGAAACTTTAAGAAGTAAAAAGCTTCCCTAAAGAGCATTAAGCTTCATATTAAGTAAAATGTGTGAGCTTAATTCAAAGTTATAAATTACAGGAATTCTAAGCAAATTCCAGGAAAAAAAAAAAAAAAGTAAAGTAGAACAGTATGTGAGAAGGTGAAAATCAAGATTGTGGTAAAAATTGTGATCTGTAGCTGATCACTACTCAGACTACTTTCCCAAAATCATAGGAGTATAAAATGGCTCAGGTTGGAGGAGACCTTGGTGGCTTAATGTAATCCAACATCTGCCAAATCCAGAGTGGCATTTGAGGTCAGAGTGTGTAGCCCAGGGCCATGTCCTGTTGGGTTTAGAACACTTCCAAGGAGACTCCACACCCTCCTCAAGTCAGCTGTTCCAGTGCCTCCCACCCTCATTGTGAAAACTCAAACTGTTTTATGTAAGTACTTTTGCAAATCACCAGCATCTTAGTGGCTCAGGCTCCCAAAGTTTCGTCATTCAGATGTTTTCTGTCTTGAATATTTTTCTTATCTTACAAGCTGTCACTTGAACTTCTCAAACAGTTCTTCTCAGACCTTGGCAGCTGGAAGTCTTGCTCCTGTTCTTCGTGGCTCCCTCCCCAAGTTGAATTCCTTCTTGCTGCCTTTGATTCTATTTTAATTTAAGGTCCTTCTATATAATTTTTGCATTTCAAAGACCCTTTCTGGTGGGACCCTTCAGTTAACATAGTTAACTCTCTTGCCTGTTTTCAGAAGAGTTTAACATGACCAAAAAACGAGGGGAAAGAATTCTGTGGCTAAAACTTTCCCTCCTCCTTGTAAGTGTTAGTGTATTACCAAGTTTTTCACTAAGTATAGAGAGGACTTGATGAAATGTCAGTACTTGGTTGAACTTTGTAAAAATTACACAATTATTATCAATCTACCATTTGCTTAACAGGAAATGTTGTTCTAAATGAAACTGATGATCATTTGAAAATACAGGATAATTCAAAATCATAGAATCACAGAATGGTTTGGGTTGAAAGGCATCTCAAAGATCAGCCAGTTCTAACTCTCCTTGCCACAAACAGGGACACTCTCCACTAGATCAGGATGCCCAAAGCCCCATCCAACCTGGCCTTGAACACCGCCAGGGAGGGGACAGCCACAGCTTCTCTTGGCAGCCTGTGCCTCACCACCCTCACAGGGAAGAATTTATTTCTAATATCTAAACCAAATATATGCTCTTTCAGTTCAAAACTATTACCCCTCATCCTATCACTATACTCCTTCATAAAGAGTCCCTCCCAGTCTTTTCTGTTAGCCCCCTTTAAGTGTTGGAAGGTCATTATAGGATCTCCCCAGAGCCTTCTCTTCTCTAGCTGAACAAGCCAAACTCTCTCAGCCTTTCTTCACAGGAGAGGTGCTCCAGCCCTATGATCATCTTCATGGCCCTCTTCTGGACTCACTCCAGCAGGTCCGTGTTGTTCTTGTTCTGAGGACCCTAGAGCTGGACACAGTCCCACAGGTCGGGGCACACAAGAGCAGAGTAGAATAACATTTCTTTTGATGCAGGTCAGGATATGATTGGCTTTCTGGGATGGGAGGTCATGTTCAGTTTTCTATCCTTCGATACTCTCAAGCCCTTGTCCACAGGACTGTTCTCAATCCACTCATCACAGCCTGTGTACACACATGGGATTGCCCTGACTCATGTGCAGGATGTTGCACTTGGCCTCTCTGAACTTTAGCTGGCTCACAGGGGCCCACCTCTCCAGCTTGTCAAGGTCCCTCTGGATGGCCATAAACAACTTTTAGCATCACGCTATGTTTCATTTCAGGCACCCCCATAACTGAGGATCAATTTAAGGAAGAAGTTAATGTGCCAGCTGTCTCAGGGGAAGCATGGAAAAGATTAATACTGACTGAACAGAAGATACAATCCATCAGAAAAGCACAAAATGTCCAGAATACAGCATGAGGAACTCGATGTAAAAGCTGTTCAGCTTGTGAATGTGTCTGTGTCCTCACCTGCATGTGTTTCCATAACTGATGGGATAAGAAAGAAATGTGTTCCCACTCGTGAGGCAGAAGCTTTTTGACAGAGTGTGCAAAGGCAGCCTACAGGTCTGCTTCAAAGCTCATCAACTGACAAGTTGCACAAGAGTCCCATGGAAACAGTCTTTTCCCTGGAGCTGAAATTAAAACTTTTTGTTTTGATACTTGAAGTAGTATATTTGAGCAACATGATGAAACAAAATTACATGAGCATGGGAATAGCCTAAGAAACAAGTTAGTTCATTTAATTATGGAACAAAACCAAAACCAGGTCATTAGTCATAACACTCACACACACCCTGAATAGAGAATAATTTTTGCCTAAACATTTCACTATCTTTTGTCTAAAATGCCTGCCTTAGGAAATAAATTCATGAAGATTAAGATATAATTATCAAGCTGGCTAATGACCTAAACTTGAGAGAGATCATATTCAACAATGAGTAAGGAGCAACTCTTCTAACATTCAATACCATCAAATGGAAAATGTGGCTTAAGTTCACAAGCTCTTTCTCTGGCCAGTCCCACAAGGAGTAAGTGGGACTTGTGAGTAATCCTTGCAGGGGAAGGCTCAAATTTTAGTTTCAGAGAGTTAATACAATATTCATTTCCTTCTTCTTTTATGTTATTAATATTGGATACTGAGTAACAGCAAGTATTTCTGCAGTTAATTAATATGATACTTAAAGATCAGTTATCTTGGAGTTTTCTAATGTGGAATAATATATTACAAAGAATATACACATCCTTTGTTGCCCTCTGTTAATGTATTATATTTGTCCCAATGGAATCCTTTTATTTTAGGATAAAAGCATACCTCCAGTTTATTCTTTTTTTATTATTTTTTATGGAGTTCAATAAAACTGAATGGTCATACTTTGTTATTTTAACTTTATGTGCAATTATCAATGGGGCCTTGCAACCCATATTTTCAATCCTGATTTCAGACATTTTAGGGCTTAGAATAAAGCTAAGAAGTAAAAGTCTTCGTTGTATGCTTTACACTTTGTCATTACTTCCTAATTTAAGCCAATAAATACTTTTTTTTTTTCAGTTTGTACTGCAAATGTGAGGAACTTGAAAAGCTCCTTGACATGGTGAAAGCAAAATATCTGCTCAGAGTCTCACAGAGCAGCAATACAAAAAAAAGAAATCTGAAAACAAAAAAAAGTCTTAGAAAATTAATTATCTGTAAACTTGACCTTACAGGGGTAGGAAATGACCTCACATTCTCAAGCAAGAGACACTTTATTTCTACTGGTGGGAATTCCCTAGCGCTGTTTGTCAGAAGACATTATTTCATTGGAAATGTATTAATATTGATACAGTTCAGGAGAGAGACAAATGAGGTGTGAGAGTACAAGTATCAGTTTATGCATGTTTATGTACTCATATGTCACATGGCACTGTATCATACCCACAAATGTATAGGAACATTACTTGCTTGAGTTGGAGCATATAAAGATTAACTTACCTGTGGCTGTGGAAACCGGGATCTGTTTAGAAGCAAATAGAGTCCTGGGAGCTGAACCTGAGGTTCACATTTGACTGGCTTGGGATGAGGCTCTCAGTCTTGTTTTCTCACACTTTTCACAGTTTCACCACAAAGCAAGAAAAGGGAAAAAAAATAAAACATAGCAACATCTGCATTTACTGAGTTTTTTTGTTTTTTTTCTTTGTAGCTGTGGCATATAGCATGAAATATACCACAATAACCTATCTTAAATTTTTTTTGGTCATACATGAGGTGTTACCTTTTGAGGAACTCTCTGGGAAAAGAGTGATATGTTGGTGTTGTATTTCAGCTTTTAATGTAAAGAGTAACAGGAATCATCCCTGAGGGAAGGGGAATATGTTAAACAGTTGCAATCTCCTGAAATCAGTCTAACATGGAAAATAATCCAACAAAGGGCGAAAAAATACATATTGTGAGAAAATAGAGTTAAGGTCCTTCCTTTCTAAAAATGTAACTTACTCTACAAATTTTTTAAAATATTTTCAGGTCTGATAGGATTTGTAACAAAAAAATTATATATTTGCATTTAAGTTTTATTGTTATGTACCAAGATATGAAACAAGGTAAACTGCTGTTACCTGCAGTGAACAATAGATAACTTTTTCCAGAGACAAATTAATTTAAAAAGTTTTTAAAACCCACATAATGATAGATACTCAGCATGGAAACACTATGCAACAACAAAAAACAATGCACAACATCCTCAAACGTTTATTTAAAAGACTTAAGAGACCCTGAAGACCTCAAACCTTATAAAATATATTTGTATTATCCAAACTTAGGAGGATTATCTTTATTGCTTTCTGAGCTTGGTGAAATGAAAACTATATGATCGACTTGCTGCATAAACTATGACTTTTTAAAACATATATATAAAGGTAATGATGATTAGAAGATACTGCATCTTTAATATTCATTTAGCCACTGCTGAGATACACAAGTACATTGAAACTTTAAAAAGAAAATTATTTACATAACAAACCAAAGTTTCCATAGAATGTATTTTTTTTTGTTAACATACAGAAAATAAACAATAAGTGTGTGTTCATTGGTGAGTCTTAAAAAGTAATGGGTCTGTAAAATGCTACACATCGTATTATCATTGTCCATATTTCTCTCTTGATGATCCTTATGGGTCCCTTCCAATGCAGTCTATTCTATGGCTCTGTAACTAGTCATTGTTTAACACTCAATAGTCTTCAGCCAATGACTCCATAAATGCTATTCTAGAGTCTTAAGAAATGCCTCGGCATTTTGCAGGTATAAATTTCAATAATCACAGAATCATAAAATGCATTAAGTTGGACGGGACCTTTAAAGGTCATCTAGGCCAATCCCCTTGCAGTAAGGGGGCAAATCTTTAACTAGATCAGATTACCCAGAGCCCCATCAAGCCTGACCTTGAATGTCTCCAGGGATGGGGCCTCCACCACTTTCTTAAAACACAATGTCTTGTTCCTTGCCCTTCCCTTACAGGTACTAAATTTACCTCTAAACACTTTGATTTCCTCAGTTACAGTTAGAATATTTTGTACTTAGTAATGTTATTTTTATTATTATTATATGCAGATACTCACTTAACTATTTATAAAAAGAAGACAAAACCTGTTATTAGTTAACACAAGAGCGCTTTTTTTTTTTTCCCTCCTCAAGCAGGTTTCACATTTGGCAAAGCTGGAGAAATCCTTCCAAAAAGGCTTCAATCCATAGCATTTAGAGTGATTCTGAGACAGGTAAAACATTATATGTTTAGCTCTCTGGAGCTTTAGAAAGGTTTGTTTATTTACATATCATATAGTGTCTTCATGATTATTTAAGTACATGCTGCAATTGTATCCATAAAGATACCCAACTGATTTCTTTAGCTCGGTTTAGAAACCATCTTCGTAATATGTAAATATTTTTAATGGCTTTAAAACCTTTTTATTAATGTAGCTATAGGTCAAGTGTAAGATGGTCAAAGGTAATGGTAGAGTTTATTTAATAAAATTGAAGCACATTTGGACTAAGAGCAAGAGAAGGCAGCCTGCACTCTGAGAGACTGAATCTGAAAATCAGATCAGCCTTCCTGGGCAGCTATCTCCATGTCTGGGCTAGGGTGCACAGGCAATGACTAGAGAAGGTTATCAGGCCTGGACATCCAACTAGTTTCCCTTGCTGAACTGGTGGCTGCTTCTATGTGCCTGTGTCAGGCACAAAGTCAAAGGCAGCCACAGTAGGACCCAGGGTAGGAACAGGGGTCTCACGTCAGTGGAAGTACATTCAGCACCAGAGTGAAAACTTTTGTACAAAACCCAGCCTGAAGCCAAGCACGACAGTCTCGGGTTGCTAAGCACCAAGGAAGATGCGTGTGTAACCAGCCTTGTCCCCATCCTTCCATGGTTGGCATCAGCTGCTTCCTGGAGCTGGTGCAGTGGCAAGCTGCTCAGCATCCCTACTCCGCTGTGCCATAGGCAATGCACCAGTGCAAAGTGGTAAGCCCTAACTGGGAGGCACAGCCTGCACTGGTACCTGCCCTGCAGGCTTGCCAGCATGTGCAGTTCATACTAGACACAGCTAAAACTAACTCAGGTGTTTTGACCTATCCTTTGCTACAGCTCCACCCTTATCAGCTGATTTCCCACTGAGGTGTATGCTTGGGGTTTCTTAAACTCATCCCCTATTTCAATGACATGTCGGTATTCAGTATCTTCTTATCAATCCACAGCAAAAGCTCAACCTCCCTTGAATTTCTGTTAAAGTTCACTCCCAGCTCACCCAAGCTGTGAGCACTCACATGAACCCTCAGGTAATAAAAACCACAGCCACAGGAGGCCAGACACGTCATTCCCTTACCTCTTGCTCACTCCAGACAGCAGTCTATCCCCACTGCACTAGTCTGACAGTTCCACAAGCCTGGGACAAAAGAGGAAGTTCCCAAACAGGCACACCTCCATCACTTCTTCAGCTGAGGGAATGTTTCCTGGAGTCCACAGAAGCTCATTCCCTCCTTGAGAAGCTTCCTGAGCCACATCAGCTGCTCTTTCATTAACGGTTTCTACTGGGGGCACAGGTGTTCTTCCTTCTGGTTGATATGGGAAAGGATTATAGGTCACCTCCTTGGGAATTAAGACCCTTAAGACTTTTTTGACTAGTCCCAGAGGAATGTGAAGTCTCTACGACCATGCGGAATCTCAACAGGTTTCTGGAAGATGGGCTCAAAACAGGGATAAAGGTAACAGAGAGGTTTTCATGGTCTGAGAAGTCAAGCAGTGTCATTATATTCACTTTTCTCACTCTGGTGTGAAAACAGCATCCACCCTGCATTGTGTTCATGTATCAGGCGCTACACCAGCGGGACCTGGGGGGATTTTCTGTCTTGGCACCAGCACATGCGGTGCATTCTCCATATCACATAATGCCAAAGCAGCCATCTGGCCATTAGAGCCTACAGCCAGATGGAAACTGTTTGTTTAACTTTTTTTTTTTTTTTTTTTTACTTGCTTACTGTATTTAAGAATACAGTACTTGACTGCACCTAAAATCAATCCCTCACAAAACCCCAGGGAATCAGAATGTAGCATGTTTGTGGATATCCAAAGGTTATTATGCATTAGCACACTAACGGTAGGAAACACAAAAGCTCCTAAAACAACCTTACAGACAGCTATTGCACAAAGATACCATACTGTTGCTAAGGTCTATATATGCATAAAGTAATGCACATACTTAGATTGCTTCACGATAATGATCTTTTGGGTTTGCTATTTGGCAACTTTGGAGGAAAGACAGAGTGAATATTTTATTTTTACTTTCTGGGTTTAAAGAAGACAGGTTTTATGCATTTAATTCAGACATTTTTGTTTTCAAAATTTTGTCTGATACCTCTGACTAATTAATCTGAATTGCAAATGAGATACAAAAGTATATGATTGACAAGATTTTTTTTCCCCTGAAAATAGTGTCTTCCAGATGAGGCAGAAGTAGTCTTGGGTAATCTCACGGTACTGCATATCATTTTACATATGTCTTCTCAGACACCACAGAGATTTTGCAGCAACACTCAGACTTTCCAAACACTTCACAGCAGATTTACAGATTTCACAGTAAATACTGTGAATTCTCTCTCAGTTACTCTCTCTTGTAACTGAGAGAGAATTAAGATGAATTTTTACATTTATAACAGGAGAAAGTATGTTGGTTAGTTATTGTTTATCATTTGCAGATGTATCTTCTACATCCAAGTAGTTATCCCTAACTGGACGATTCCTTGGTGTAGCTATTTAATGAGCATCCAATCATCAAAACCACATTAACATCACAAGAAAAAATTTCTTGTAAAGTGACATTTTACATGGGATAACACGATGGTGGTTGTGCTATTGCAAAAAGGATCCAGGGACTATTAATACAACAAAGGCTTTTTGTGTTCCTGTGTCTATTAAACTTTTAGGTCTGTTGTATTTATGGTTAGGTGCAAAGAGCAGAATATCATGTGTGTCATCCCAATGTAATCCAAAGTGATTAAGATTTCTTAAGTAGTCTAACTGGGTGATGTGCAGGCTACAGTTTTTAAGATTATATGACTATTTTATCTGGTTTGATGATCCTAAAAATAACACTGGAGCATTAATTACAAGACTTGCTAATGACACCCTGCAAGTGAAAGGAGTAAGTAACAAGCACTGAGATTTTTTTTTTTTTTGTCTTGTTTAGCATGGAGTAAGATACACTCTGGATTAAATAGATAGAAATATGAAATAATAAAAAAATATTTATTAAATAATATTTTGGTGTCATGAAAATGTTTGATGTAATACTAGGTAAGACGTATTTTTTACACTTATAAACCTTTCCTTTTAGTACATACTGATGTTCACTCTCACTATCATGGTTTCTATATTAAATAACAATATGTGACTTATAAAGTGACATTGCGATTTCTTGGGGAAAACTTGCAAACAAGGACTATAATTCTGAGTGAATAGATGGAAACAGATCTAACAGCCTTTTACAAGGATATAACCAGGTGGATGGATGATGGCAGTGGATGTGGTTTTTCTGGATCTCAGCAAGACATCTGACACTGTCTCCCACAGCATCCTGGTGGGCAAACTGAGGAAGGGTGGTCTGGAGGGTAGAGCAGTGAGGTGGATTGAGAGATGGTTGAAGGGAAGAAGTCAGAGAGTTGTGACCAATGGGGCAGAGTCTGGCTGGAGGCCTGTAACTAGTGGAGTCCCTCAGGGGTTGGTACTGGGACTAGTACTGTTCAATTCATGACCTGGACAAGGGAATAGAGTGCACAGTCAGCAAGTTTGCTGATGTCACCAAGCTGGGAGGGGTGGCTGACACCCCACAAGGTTGTGCTGCCATTCAACAAGATTTGGACAGGCTGGAGAGTTGGGCAGGGAGAGATTGAATGAGATTTAACAAGGGCAAGTGTAGGGTATTGCATGTGGGGAGGAACAACCCCAGGTACCAGTACAGGCTGGGGACTGGCCTGTTGGAGAGCAGTGCAGGTGAGAGGGACCTGTGGGTCCTGGTGGACAGCAAGATGACCATGAGCCAGCAATGTGGCCTTGTGGCCAGGAAGGCCAGTGGCATCCTGGGGTGTATTAGAAGAGGGGGTGGCTAGTAGGTCAAGAGAGGTCCTTCTCCCCCGCTACTCTGCCCTCGTGAGACCTCACCTGGAGTATTGTGTCCAGTTCTGGGCCCCTCAGTTCAGGATGGACATAGAAGTCCTTGAAAGAGTCCAGCGCAGGGCCAAGAAGATGGTGAAGGGAGTGGAACATCTTCCTTATGAGGACAGGCTGAGGGAGCTGGGTCTCTTTAGCTTGAAGAATAGGAGACTGAGGGGTGATCTCTTTAATGTTTATAAATATGCTAAATGTGAGTGCCAGGAGGATGGAGCCAGGCTCTTCTTGGGGATGGACAGTGATAGGACAAGGGGCAATTGGTCCAAGCCGGAGCTAAGTAAGTTCCTTGTGAATACAAGGAAAAACCTTTTCACTGTGAGGGTGACAGAGCACTGGAACAGGCTGCCCAGAGCCGTTGTGGAGTCTCCTTCTCTGGAGACATTCAAGACCAATCTGGATGTGTTCCTGTGTGATCTAATCTAGGTGATCCTGCTCTGGCACGGGGGTTGGACTAGATGATCTTTCGAGGTCCCTTCCAACTCCTGACATTCTGAGATTCTGTGATAACTTCTGCGATTCACTTGAATTATCTGTAAAAATGTTTGGGTTTTTTTTTTCAAAAGATAAACCATCCAGTTCTGCAGAGTATTTAGACTAAATTAAGCACTTTCACATGTCCTCTGTTGAATAAATGTCAATTGTCTAGGTAACAAAATATTTCCTGTTTACTTTTCAAATAAAAGAATAATTTATGGTAATTTCATTCTTTTCTGGGCTACAGGATCCCAACTGGCACTACATGCTGGAAACGCAGCTACCTTGGGACTGGGAGGGTTTGGCCATTGCTGGATGGCTGGCAGCTGACTCATCTGCCCGAGGCCATTGTGCTGTAACAGGAACGATTCCAATGGAGATATTTGCTGGACAAGTGGAAAAAGAAGATGGAATCACGGGAAATGGGTTCGGTGACGCTTTGATCTAGTCTTACTCTGTACTACACACTGTTGCCCAACGGAGACATCGGTGGTGGGTCAAAGAAGCTGACGTCTTCCTTGTGTTTCTCTGGCAAAGTGGTGATCTATCACATCAAAATTTAGAAGGTGGGTGTTAATTTTTATTCTCAAATAGCTTGAAGCATTCAGAGAGTTGAATTTGACAACAAATCAAGCATTTGACAAGTCCTGGGTCCCTCACCCCTGTCCTGAGACTGCATTTGTGTTCCATATTCTTTCCCAGAGCTCTGTTTCCTTTTCCGTGTTTCTTTCCAGCTCGTTTCCTCTCAGAGCCCCTCCTGTACCTGCCACCTACCATCCCATCTCTTTCTCTCACCTTGCAGTTGTCTGTGGGCTTAGTGTAAAAAGGCACAGTGCAGAAACCGCCAGGAACAAGGATGCCTCAAAACATCACGCTGACCGTGTGCCTTGCAGTGTCTTCCTCTGGTTTTCATTCCTTCCTCTCTTAGCTGGGAAGGGAAGCAGGAGCCGGGGGATCTGTGTCCAAGGACCATGTGAATGTGGGAGCAGAGGAAAGGTGTTACTTCATTTCATAACCTTGAGGAGAGCTGCTTTCTCACTTCCCAAGATGTGCTGTCTGAGGAGGGACTGAACTTTGTGGGGATGGGGATTTGACACTCCCCAAGCAGCATGACAACTGGGAGAGCCTCTCCTCTGCCCTTTCTCTCCCTCCATTACACTGCAGTCAGCTGTGGCATAATGTTATTCTCTCTGCATCCCCCAACTACCAAAACCTCACCATACACACACAAAACATGATCTGTATTAGGAGAGTTTGTCAGAGACATTTCTGTGCCTCCAGATTGATTAGAGAATGTTTTGAGTGTTTGCTCCCAGTCCCTGTCACAAACAAGGGAATTCAAGGGAATTAACTAATCTTTTACTTACCATGAATTGCACAATGGTTTTCAGCTGAGGCTTACAGTGCAACATGAATTTAACAAACAAGGTCCCACAATGCTCCTTTGCAATAAGTATCCCGTGCAATCACTGTATGAGCAAGTTAAAATTGGTATCTATTGTTCTTCCAGATCATACAAGGGCTGCACTGGATGCCTCAACTGATACCTAAAGTGCACAGGGCTTGGTAAAAGGCAAGAGAGGGTCATGAAAGGACCAAAAGTTAAAGTGAGAAACCTCTGTGAGACCCCAGGTTGGCTGTTAGAAAAACAAAGAAGTGAACCAAAATAACTGACCATGTTTTTGCTTCTCAGAACAATAAATTCAGTGTAGGTTCTTAGTGAGGCAACAACTAAGCTTCTCTGCTGCAAAGCATAATTGCATTAGCGAGGCAGATCAAAATTCCAGTTTACCTGTCTGTAAGTCTATTCTTATCAGTAATACAGACACAAAGAAAACACAGTAATTGTAGGAAAGACAGATGATATGATGTTAGTTTTTCCACGTAATTAAAATATTTCCATATCTTACCCCTTGTGTTACTTAATCTGTCATGTTTTCTATTTGTAGGTTGTCTAAACATTTATTCTACTTGTTGTGTAGAGGTAATGATGTAGAGGAAAAATCTGCCAGGTGCACAGGTACAGTTAAGGTTTTGGAGGTTAGATCTCATGTTTAGAGCTGCTGGGTTTTTCCTTTTTCTTACTTGAAGTCAAGTTCACTTCCAAGTACCATTACAGTAGAGGCTGATGTTTCACAACTCCAGAGGTGTTTTGTTAGACATTAATGCAAGAGGCTAAAAGAGGTTTATATTTAAAAGAACACATGCATTGAAAAAAAGGAAACCTCTTTGTCTTTACATGATAGAGAATCGAGAGAAGATTCAAGATACTGTCAATGGATTATTCATACAGTTTGGCCAAACAAGTAACCTTGTTGAGTGCACCCTTCTGCACTGACATATTTTAAAACATGAGATTAAAATATCTCATAGTCAAGTTTACAGCTGATTATCTTGTGCCAACTTCCTCAGAGACTCTTTGTAAGAAGGGCTACATGTTTGTTAGGCGATGGACAGACTATCTGGTTTTGGCAGACAAAACATTTTTTTTTTTCAGATCCCCATTTTTACTTTTTTTTCAAAATTGAAACCACATGTATTTTCATAGCAATTCATCAAAATGTTTGACTGTGAACATGTTGAGCAAACCTGAAGGTAAAAAGTCCTAAGCATCTAATTTTAGCTCCAGGTAAAAAATCTGCTTCTTTCTAAAAGGGGGGGGTCCCTGTGGCAACTGAAATGGCAAATTCTATCATTCTGGAAAGATGCCTCGAGGCAGGAAAAGCCTGGCTTAATGTCCAGGTGGGTTCTTGGAAAAACACCTATGGAGAACTTCCCTCTTCATATGCTGGAGATAAAAAAACCCTACTGTCATCAAAAGGTAGAGCAGAAACAACATAGCTGGAAGAGCATGAGCGTATTTCTTGCCTTCCTTGTGAGCCGCAGAATTAGTGATACACTTATCTAACGGAGTCGTTTAGCTCCTCGTACAATCCATTGGAGTGGTACAGACACTACAGGAGCTTTGGTGAAGGTCATGGGATTCCACAGCATCTTATATGGGTGACAGACAACACATGAGAAAGAATTGAGCTTCAGTCTCATATCCGAGGTGACCTTCTTGAGACTGGATAATTTTTAATTTTATTTTCACATAAAATAGGTACATGAGAAATAAACTATGAGATGGAATGAGTGCAGTGCTCCGTAAATATGCTTTACAAAAAGAGTTTCCAACATGCTTTGCATCCTGAGTTTTGATTTTCTGGATTCTTAACCTGGGCTAAATCAATTGCTGTCAATAGGCTTCTTGATTATATTAACCACAAGTAAATCACCTTAATATTTAAGGAACATTAAGAAAAGTAAGACACAAGCTTCCACTAGTACTCAATCAAGACTGAGTGCCTAGCATTAGTAATCATTTTGGGAAACTTCTATCTGCTATTATTCCCTTCTGTGTCAAAGATTTTCAAAGATACATAATTAATAGGAATTAGATGCCAAGCTGCCATATGAGCCAGCAAAAGCTGTCTCTACTCTTTTAGGAACAGCCAATGGTTTTGAGTTTCTCCTTTAGGAGTTCTGAAAGACTCCCGGTATTCCACAAACGCTGAGATCACACTCTGGGAAAGATAATTTCTTTGAGGCAGAAGCTCAGAATCACCAGTTGCTTTTGCAAATGTGGCCACAGGTTTACCCTGCAGTCCCCAATGCATCTGCAGGTGATGTAGGCTCGCTCAGTTTATCCCGACAGGGCTCCCACCGTGACGACAGCTGCATGGCACCATCCTTGTGACGGGTTGCACAAGCTCACGGGAAAATAAACGTCCATTGCTGGCGTGAGTTTAAATTCACTGCCATAATCCATGCTAATGGGATGTATTTAACAGCACCCTATCTACACATGTTGCAACCACGCTTTCGACAGTATTGTAGCCATACTTCTATTGCAGTTACTCTATTTATCGGATTACATTTTTATATTTCCATATAATTTTTCTGCTGATTAATATCTGCTTGTTGATACAGATTGCTTCTGAAGCCACAGAAAATTTTCAAACTATTGTGACTGACTCAAGAAAGAGAGTTTTCAAGCATCATACAGGTAAAAGAATGCAGCTTAAAAAAAGTTAGTGTAATGATCTTTTTAAAAATTAATATAAATTAACACCAGTCCATAGAATGAAAATTTATCTCTGGCAGTGCATCATAAAATCTTTCACTCCAAACTCAGCTTTGATATAAAAAACAAGATTATCTTTCCCATCAAGCTAATGTACTTGACATTTTAAGTATTGTTCTCAATGACTTCTTTTTTATTGATTTTTTCCCCACAGTCTCCAGGATGTTGCTATTGGCTGCTGTAATTCTGGAAATTGAAGCCTTCACTAATTTTCACAGTCACAAGCCCATTCTTCTGATGGAGTCTTTTGTTAAACAAACACAATACAGTTTTTTACCTCTACGTTTACGTAAGACTCCTATAACAATCAGGGGTCTTTTCCTGAGGAGGGAACCATAAGGGCAGACCTGCAGAGCAGCTTCTGTCTTTGTTCACTCTGCTGTTTTATCAAAGTACTTTTGCAGACCATGTGAAACCTCACAAATCGTCACATCCTTTGGTTCAACATAAGATAAAACAAAAAAGATTTGTTCTGTTGAAGTAATTTCTGCTTTGTAGAAATGCTAAAGTTCTCGGTGATTTTCCTGATGTGTAGTTAGTTGCAACTTTGAATTGCAACTGTATTATAATTTTTTAATAATTTAATGAATGTTTGAGATACAGACAATGAAAATTGTACCTGCTCAAACTATGTAAAGTTAGAGCAATATCTTCTTCTACTATCCCAACAGTCTCTTTGTGTAATCTCCAGAACTGGAGATTATTTTAAAATACTAAGGCTTTGTGGATGCCTTTGAATTACAGGATGCTCTTTACATTCTTGATTGCTACAAGTTGATATACTATATGATTGCAATTATGTGTTTCATCTGTTACAGAAATTCTGTAAAGAAGGCATGTAGCTCTGGGTTTACTATTGCCTTTACAGAAGTTACTAAATACTGTATGCTCGGTGCTTTAGGTTTGGTGCTACCTAGTGAGAAATGGAGACAGGCAGTTTCAAGATGTACTTGTGTAAGCATCTCTCTGTCAAGTTCTTTTTTGTCCATGTGGGAGAGTGTGTTTGGTTTTTCTATGGGCATTATGAAACCAGGGAGTACAGAAGTGAAAAAAAAATTAAAAAAAAATCAGTAAGTGCTCCTGTTTTCCACTCTTCATCTGAACATTTCCTTTCGTTCCTTACATTATTACAAATCCAAATGAAGTGATGCTCTTACCCTGTGTTTAGTTACCTGCACACAATTTCTCTTCTAATCAGGTTGCCCAGGACAAAAGGAATGCAACACTATGACAGGCAAAGCAAAGATGGTCCTTGTTTTCATGGCCAAGGTTTCGTTGACAACAAAATTACAGGGTTTAGCTGTAAGGAGCATAGGTGGATAAGATTAAAAGGTAAGTGGAGCAAGTAATGAATAAAACTGAGGTGAGGAAACTACAAGCCCTCGGACAAGAGAGGTAGAGAGCAGAAGAGCTCGGCAAACACCCAGACTGGAAAGTGCCCAGCCAGAGCTGACAAAGCTTCTCTGAGTGTTTCCAGTGAATTCTTGCCATTGTTCCCACTGTCTGGCACCTTTCCAGCCTTCTCATCCCTCCCTCCTCCCCTCCCTTTCTCCAGCATCTAATCAAGTCTTTTGCTTCTCTCATTGCAGCTAAAATCTCTGTCCAGCTTTGTTTCCCATCTTGTCTCCCATGGGCATCCCATGCTTGATTCCAGCACTTAACACACCCTTGCCTGCAAAAAATGCTGCTTCTTACCCTGATCACACTAACCCTTTCTCAAATACCAGCATTACCTTCCCTTCCCCTACACACTCAAGTGAATCCCAGCTCCTCCTGTATTTTCTCTTCTACTGCCCTTTGCTTGTCCCAGATTTCATGCCCAGGTCTCAACTCCCATCTGCCTTTGACCTTTTTCTCCTGAACTCAAGGATTTGATTGTGCTTGAAGACTGGCCCATGCAGTGAAGAATGACAGATTTCTCCATCATCCTCAGACTGCTCCACAACTAATACCTTCCATTTTATAGACGAAGAAACAGGGCTGCGGGAAACTATACATCCTCTCACATCTCACACATTAAGAGCAGAAACAGAAACGAACACATCCATTGCTAATAAATCCAGACACGTGGGCAAGTCAGGGAGGCTTAGAGTGCTAACTCTCCTCCCTACAGACAAATTAGGGATTTGCTTAGTAAGGAGAAAAGTCATAGTTTGCACCTGACAGCTCTAACCCTGCCTCAGCCTTATCAGTAAGTATTTATCATCCCCTAATCTGTCCACGAATGCTTTTCTTGCCTTTGCCATATCGATGCATTTTTCTCCAGTTTATCTCTATGGAGCTCTCTCAGCTGCTGTATTTGGCGCAACGGCAGTCGCGCAAAGCGCTTCTTTCACTCCAGACTAGGCCAAAGCTAAAGCTCTCAGCTGCCCACTTGTTCATGCTGCCTGGAAGAGCACCCTCCACAGATAGCTACAGCGAGGAAGAGGAGGCGCCTCTAAGTGAGCACGGTGTTATGCACAGTGTAGCATACTCCTTGCATTTATTTCAAGTCTGCTCTTCTTTTTTTTTTTTTTTCCTCTCCCACCCACATCACAGCTGCTGACAACAAGAACAGCGTGAGCCCATTCACATCTGACTCATCCAACCAAACTGGGGTTAAGCTTTGCTCCGTGTCTTCTCCTGCCAAAACCTCACCCATCTTTAAGATGAATTGAGTGAAAGGTGAAACATCTTTGGGAGCTGGCAGAAATAGGGTCAATGCACCAGAGATCATTTTTCAAGACTTCCTGTGCACAGATCTTGAATGTGTAACTAGGCCTCTCGCATTTAGCTTGAAATTTCTAAGGGAGAACTTATTTGCAAGTTGTCCATAATACATTGTTGGTTACTAAACTACGTGACAGTGTATATGGACATACAGGTGTATGTGGCCTGTCCTAACAAAAAGGTAAGAATGTTCCAGACAAGTGTCAGATATATATTATAAACCTTGTGTTTATTTTATATATATTCATATATATATACACACATATATAATAAAGGAAAAAAGCTATGAAGTCTTATGAGGTATCATACACTTGAACAGTTATATTGATTGTTCATCTGCACATATGTATATTTACTTTTATAGATACCCATATGAACTGTATTCTTGTGTAGACATATATTAAATATAGCATATTTTTATATTTATATATAATACATATATAGCATTTAATTAGAAAATATCATTAAGTGGAAGGATTGATTCTGTATGCGGATCAAAAATATTAGATTATTTTCAGTATCTTTAAGGACAAAAAATGAATTAAAACAAGCAAAGAACATGCCAAGAATCTGAACGAGGTCCTCTCAAAGCAGCCAGAAGTCAACCACCTAGGGTCATTGTTACTTTTGAAAATGTAATCTTATTTAAGAGATGGTGTAAGAGTAGGTGTCGTGATTTGTGTTTATGGAATTTTAATTAAAACATGCCTGCAGAGTAGAGAATTTGTATTTGTAGAGAATTTGTATTTTCACAATAACTTCTCACTACATAGTAACTCCTGGGGAAAAAGAAATCTGAGCCTTTGGAAAAACTCCCAGTGATCTCTTGTGAATGCTTGTTGTTATATTAGCCTAAACAAGTGATCTATTGTCACTTCTATTTCTATTGTTTCCATTAGAAAATATTTCAGTACATTCAACCATATTTCATACATTCGATAATGTGGTTTTTAGCTGCCGAACCTCCAAAGGCCACAGTGCTCCAAGGTTTGAACACAAAAACATATAAAGCAACAAAGTCTGGCTCTTGTTGGTGGTCATGGCTGTGGAGAAGAGCACTGTTGTTCAGCCCCTTGACAGATTTCATGGCCCACTCAGTGGAGAAACAGCAAGTGTTCCACATCAAAGTGGACATGCAGGTACAAGATACTTTTGGTTTGTTGGGGTTTTTCCCACTTTAATCTCATGACACATTTTCTACTCGTCAATGTTTCTAATATTTTTTGGTACTATCTTTGAAATTTAAGGGGAGGAACACATAGATTTTCAATAATTTCTATGCTATGGGGAAAGTAGAAGAAAAGTAAAGTTTCTGAATTTTCTGTGCCATTTCTGGTTACTGTAACAAAATCCAATGGAGAGAAGTTACATCGAAGTCATACCGGAGCCTATTGGTATGACTGAGGCTTAGTTTAATTGCAGTAAGAAGGAATTGTTGGAAGTTGAACAGCAGCTTGAACTGTTTAGGATAGCCACTGACCTTTGCTGTATGCAATACCTAGCATGTGAACATTAAGTAAAGGCAATGAAAAAACCCCCACTTGAAAACCCCTTGTTGGATCTTGAAGGCTGTAGATAGATATCTGTGCATTCATAGGACAATTTTGTACTTGCAAAATAAAGCGTTCTCATCTTTCATCTGTTTTTTTCACTTACATCTGTATTTCATCCATAGTCAGGGCTTCAAAGGATTTTATAAAGTCACTTTAAGAGACTGAAGATCATTGAGTCCAACCTCAGCCTAGCCCTGCCTAGTGGACCTCTAGACTATGTCCTCAAGCACAACATCTACATGGCTTTTAAATTCATTCAAGGATGGTGACTCCACCACCTCTGCAGGCAGCTTGCTCCAATAAAATCTGTATCCTTCCTCTAATCATCTAGAGAAAAATGTGACCACAGGACTTTGGAAACCCACGTATCTGCCTCCCACCACAGTCCCGATGCTCCATAAAGACAACCGTCAGCTGTAGCTCAAACGGAACTGCAGTCTCCAGTTCAGAGTGCCTCCTTCACAGATGGAGATACTAGAGAAACCTTTTGGCTTCTTCTCCCCGAAGTTCGTATTTAATTCCTGATGCCTGACAAGAGAGTGGCCTTGAACTGCGTCATATCTTTTTCTGAGGCTGGAGAAAACACTTATTCAGTGCTTAATCAGTTAACTGTTTCTCTTGTGTTCCAAGAATAAGCAACAGATTCTTCTCATCAACCCACACAGAAAACAGCTGGCAAGTCAAACCCTTCCTTACAAAGATGTCCCTGGACTCAAGTGCACAAAATGCAGCTTTTCTTGCAGAGACAGAAACATTTAGTCTATTATGTTTCAGTCACTCCTTGTATTTCCTCCAGGAGTACAGGCCCTGGGTTAGGGCTCTCTGCAATGCCAGGCACCCGGCCTGGGCTCCAGGAGTCCAGTGTTCCAGCTCACCCACAGGCACAGGACAGCGACTTGTCCACAGCTCATCAGTTACCCTTTAGATAGAAGGCATGAAGATAAAGCAGAGATTTTTAAATAAAACAGAGACTGATGTTTTATTTCAGGCAAAGTCTGTCTCAGCATACCAGAGGCAGTTAAACTTGTAACTGTTGATGCTAACCTCCAGATAAGGTACATTGGGGGGAGAGGAGTTCAAGTGGAAACACTTTCAGGGTTTCAATCTTCAACTGGTTTCTAAATAGATGTTTCTGTCCCCAGCATAGTACTCAGTGCCTCTGGTACTGACAGCAGGATGGCAGAGCAAGTGGATCTGCGTCACCTCTTAGTGAGGGTGACAAACACGCAGAATGCAATGCAGTGGATTCACACAGCTGGAGTTTTTCAAGGTTCCCAGAGACGTGATGTTACGATATTGACTACAGCCACAACTAGGATTTAATACACATCTCCCCAGCTCTGCTGCTGTGTGTAAGTGCCCGAAGTAACAGACTCAGCATTAAATGGCCAGAGCCCTCTGCCTGCTAAAAGCCTGAACGACCCATTGACAAAACCCAGCCCTCAGTGTATCTTAATGACAGCACTTCACAATCTCTGACATTTTTTGCTCCTGGATGACTAAAATGCAGACACTAAATACCCAAATACCCAGTGGCTGGGAGGTTGTGATGGTCTCACAACAGCCAGTGTGGTTTGACTGCACTGTTGTAAAACCCTCACAAAATGGGGATGCTGGGAGCCGTCAGGTGAGGAGGTTGCTAATGCAGCAAAAGCAGCCAGCACTCGTTCCCTCACAGGATCACCACCAGAGGAATCAGGCCCACATTTCCAACTTGCAGCTGGAGGAAAGACCCACAGTGCCTACTCCTGCTTTCCTACCTGTAAATACTTTTAAACCACATTTACTTCCATGATTTAATGAATTAGACATTGAATCACAGAATATTAGTAGCTGGAAGAGCCCTTGAAAGATCACTCAGTCCACCTCCCCTGCCTGAGCAGGATCATCTAGAGTAGATCATGTAGAAATTTGGTTCTTTCCCAGAAAGCGCAAAGGACACGCAGAGAGTCAGGAGGCAAGAGTGGCTGCAGGCAGGCATTTGCTCAAGCCCATTGGGTAGATGCCCAAATAGCAGAGTTCTTCCTCCCATTGACTAGCAGACAAGTCATTGTAGATGGAGGAACATGGAGCAAGAGACACACAGAAAGCCCTGAAGAAGAGGCTGGGTGCTTCCCTTCAGCAGGCACTGTAGACCCACAAGCACCATTGAGCATTAACTTGGTAACTTTTTGATTTAAAAGTGCTTTACTCTTTACAAGACAGAAATTAACCCCACCCTGGTGAATTAATGAGCCCACATCACATACCTCAGATGTAGCTCTAAAAACTCAGTTTTAATTTCATTCTCTGTGGATACACTTCCACCTGCAGTTCCTCTGGGCAGAACAGAAAACTGCTTATGCTGGTGAATGAATGCCATTTTTTCAATGAGACACTTGCTGAAGGAGTTTTGGGTTTTTTCCTATTTCTCCCAAGATTTCTATGCTCCCAGAAATCCCCAGAGGGCCAGGGGATGGTGTATTGAAAATACATGCAAATAAATGCAAAACTACACTGTCATGGAAACAAGTATGCAAACAAATACAAAATGACATGTTTCAACAGATTTCAGGTGGTTTCAAACGAGTGTCCAAAGCAAACTGCCCTTGTTGCTGATGCAACCAGATTTACTAATGCAACTTAGGGGTGAAAGGTTGTAACCAGCAGACAGAGCTCATAACAAAAAATAAAAATAAAATAAAAATAAAAATCACAGCTTGATCCAAACTCTTTATCTCTCTCTCAGAAATCACAACCTAAGGACACATGGTTCATTAATGGAGACATTTCAGAAAGTCATTTACCTCTGAGAAGGAAGAGTGGGTTATTATCAGTACACCAGACTTCAAACCAGCCGTTTGAAGTTTTCACCAAAGAGTGAATGGGTGTCAGATTCAAGAAGCAGCATGTACAAGTAGTCCAGTGAAGGTAAGGAAGAAAATAATTGCATTATTCAGCCTTTGCAGGGCAATAAGACACAGTATAGCATACCCTGCCCTGTTACCCAGGCATCAGGCTTTGCAGGAGGAAATAAAAATGGAAACTATTCTTGCTACTGTGGGGAAAAAAATAACAAATAAAAATGTAATGGACCTTCCAGAGGGCAAAGACTGGTTCAGTGTTATTTAGGAGGCAGTTTTTTCTGTAAAATAATAAACTCTGATGTCTCTAAAAACGCAAAAAAAGCTAGAGAAAAGAGAAACCACGGGTATTTTAGAATGTCTACTTCAGGTTCATCTGTTCAAAAGACCATCTCTCTCATGAAATTTAGCTGCTATACATCAACCAGTCAACCCACAAAATAATCAGTACAAAGCTGATTTTTAGAAGAGTTTTATTTCTATGACAGGAAAATACAAAGCTGCTCGAACAGAGGAATCAAGTCTTAAGTCCTGAGAACCGCATCAAACTGCATTCACTGCTTACTTTAACTGTGTAGTAGTGGTGTAAAGCAGCAGACATTCACAGTTCACTAGCAGATGAAAACTCTGAGGAATTTGGGAATCATGTACCGCTTCCTGTCTCCAGTACAGAGAGCTCCTTTACTAAAATAATTCAGATCGCAGTGCTCCAGTACTACACATGTAGTGGGAACATCCCCGTTCACAACACATTTATTTGGTATAATCCCAATGGCAAAGAAAGATAACTTACAAAATAACAGATAGCCCTTCTAGTACATAAACCACTATGAAGAGGAAGCATAATCACCAGAGAGGATAATGTGGTTATTCTTAAGTACACAGTTAAGTGCTCCACTGGCATAAACAGTATCAGTAGACTACAAAGTATTCTACGTGTTACTACTAAGATTATAAATATAAATCTCCCACTTCAACACCTCACCTACCAAGTATGTTTGCATTGTTGTGGCATATTTTAATATTGCATAGTTCTACACAGATAAGGTACTACTGCTTGCATTGTTGTTGCAAATGGCTACATTACTCTTAACTGGGTAGTTACCACAGTAAATCCATAAAACCAGGTAGACTTCACACAGATCATTAAATGTCTTAGCTTGAATATAACCGTACTCTTAAGTACCACTTCATCTGTAAGTACTACATATAACTTGTAAGTTTGCAAAGGCTTTTCCATCGATTATCCATTCTCGACCTCACAGCTGGGCAGCAACTGTTAGCTGCAGCATGTCCTGAAGAGACTGGAACACAGTTTTGCTCAGCACTTCTGCATCAGTCTCTGGACACGATTTCCAAGCAGAACAGATAATAACGATCCTATCAATACAGAAAACAATCAAGTTACCACTCCTGACCGTCATGGCCTAGGATAAGAGTCACACAACTTGCCCTGCGATGGGAAATTATCAGCAAATATTGTCACATCAACCTGCTGTCTCAACACTCAGATCCTTAGAGCTTTCACTCATTTATGCTGACAGATCTTGAAACTAGATACATTGATTCAAATACCCATTGCTACACACAGTGACATAACTTCTCACCTATATTTTAAAATACCGTGAATCCAGTATTTCTTATCTGAAATTAGTTTAAAATATTTCTAATTACCTAATGTTAAATCTTTATCTGGTTCTATTTATCTTAACAGAACTGAGGCTCAAAGTATAAATGGTTTATATTCTCAAACTGAATGAGATCAGCATACAATCCATACCTAGCTTTAGAAACAAGTCACCCAAACTACACCCCAATCACAAAATAGCAAGTTCTCTCAATGTCTTCTAATCAGAGGAGTTTCTTAGATTTGAAAATGAAGCAGTATTTCTTGTCCAGAAGATCAATAAGACAAAGTTGGATATTTTCAAATCCTGCCATTTTATGGGAAGCAAGGCAAAAACTTTCAGCTCCTCCTTGTTAAATCAAAAAGGCCCATCTTGAGTCAAGAGACGCACATGTCTGCTGAGCACGATGGTCAGGGTGCCTGTCTCATCTCTATCTGGTCTATCTCAATCAATTGCTGGTGTTGAAAAACATCTTTCCATGTTACATCAGCAATTGCTACAATGAAAGCTAATTTTCAAGTAAGTTAACTTCTTTTGTTCCATCCTTCTTTCACCTTCCCCACTCTTTCTCTTTCTGATTCGTCTACATATCTTGGCACTCACTTCACCTCCACTGCTCGTCCTTCCTCCCACACACACTTTCCCAAACTGTTAATGCCTCTATTCTCACAACCTCACTTCTTTAACCTTTTCTGACGTGTTCAGTCATGTTTCCACTGTCTTTTCCTTTTCTCATTTTAGTTGTCAGCTGCCTTTCCTTTTGTGACAGGCAGAGAACCATGCCCAAAATGAAATTACATCCTTACCTGTCATCTCTGATTGCATAAAAAAAGCCATAGCCATGTTCCACCATAGGGAGAGCACCTCCACTAAACCTAGTGTAGCCAGTCAGACTAGTTGACAGTACAAAATTCCCACCTCCTCCACTGTAAAACAACACAAAACAAAACCAACACTGTAAAAAAATAATTTCAAACAAAGGGAGAAATTAACAAAGAACCAAAAAAAGTCCTAGAGATCAAGAAGGAAATCAGCATGTGTAAGGACAATGTAACAAAGTCCTCAGCATCAGGGGGTACAACCTTCCCCCAGGTTAGAGTTACCTAGCTGTGAAGGCCTTATCCACATAAAGCTCTGGCACTGGCAGTCCTTGCTCCTGTGCTATGAGCAGAAGACCCAGAAGATGACGATCAAATCCTGTCAAATAAATGCAAATACCACATCGTTAACAGCAGCTTTTCCCATTTTACTGCTTCCTCTGGTCTAGATAACTGGAAGCAGATGAAGGACAGATAGATTAGAGTCTACTGAAAAAAAATAAAGATTCACATTGTAGCATAAAAATAAAATTTCCAAAATATTTTATCTTCTCCACTTTCAGTTTGGAACACTGAGCCCAAATGCAAATGAACCAAGTAATACAAACCCATCACAATTTCAAGAAAACTTCCATTTTATTTAAGAAGGAGGAGCTTCACACAGTGAAACTGACCCACTGGCAATTACGTCAACAAGATTAAAAAAAAAAAAAAAAATCTGTCAAGGCCACAACTGCCTCAATAACTCACCAAGAAGGATGGAGACAGTATGAAGGTTCACCAGGTGATTTCCCCAGCTACTCTCTCTCAGTCATAGCATGGCTTGCCATGCTAACAGAGCTGGGCTGGAATTTCACCCAAATCTCTCCTCTGCCTTTAGAGACAGATTATCCCACTTTCCAACCAAAGGCAGATTTGATCAGAAGGTATTATGAAACAATGCATGGCTGGGCAGAAAAGTGAATTATTTTTATCACAAGTGAACATGTCTTTTGGGCACGAGGAAGGGTGCCAAGGGCTAGGTTTTACTTTTTCTTCTCAAAATTAAGATAAAATGTTAAGGGATTTATATTCTTGAAAACAAGGAGAAAATGTAATAGCATACAGCAATATTCCCTTCTCACCCACAAAAAAAAAAAAAAGCTTGTACCTTTTCCATTCTCACATTCTTTCCTCATTTTATTGTGCTTTGCAAATGCCTTATGCATCAGCTGTAGTCGTTTATAAGTCTGTTAAGTGAGACAGAATTAAAAAAAAAAAAGAGAGAAAACAATTCAGATGAGTAACACATCAGGAATCAGATCAGCAAGTTTTTCCCTTTCACATTTTCTATCACTTTTAGGTAGAACAGAGGAAATTGAAAGGTATATTAGAACTTCTCTCAAACTCTTTTTCCCAAATCCAAATTCCTTCTTCAGGAGAACTTGACTGCTCATTTGTTTCCTGCATTTCTGTTCACTTTCAACCTGAACAATAATCTAAACCTTCTGCTTTTTTTCTCAAACAAGCTGAAACACCGGAAATTACCCACCATGGAAAAATCACCCCCCCCCAACTTTTTAAGGTACCACTTTTGTAGAAACACACTGGCTTTTAGCAGGTGCAGTTACATTGATCACACTTCCCTGAACTGGCCTCGCAGTTCAACTAGAAGGTCACTGTAGGTCCTTCTCAAGTGAAATAGCTGGGTCTAATCTATCATTTTTCATGAGGGAAAAAAAAAAAAACCACATAAAAAAATAATCTGTGAAACAAAGGTAGAAAAGCAAAGTATCCACATCCACCATGTGGATACTTTTCTCTGCTGACTGAAATACTACTTCCACGACAGCAGTTCTGCTCTGTTATGGGTTTTATTTGATTTTATATTAAAACAAACACAACTTTTGGTATAGGAGGCCTCAAGAATCATCTCAAGGCCCCCAGGATCTTAAATCTTACTAGGTCTCTAACTACCTAAAAGCCCCCTTCATCCTCTTATTTATTACACAAGGGGCTGCTGCAGAGAATGTGAAAAAAGGACAGTAACCACTCAACTTGGATAAAAATCAAGCCACTAAGCTCACAAGTCATAAACAAATTGAAACAATTTTTTCCCCCGAAGTACCTAACCTTAGATATTTTCTAGTACCTTAGAAGTAAACTTAATTTCAATTCTATTGAAGAGATTCAATGTCTTTTATAAGCCCCAAGAGTTCATCACAAAGCAATAGCAATAGGAAGATTATTTGGAGATGCTAGTTAACATTGCAAACAGAAAAAGGCTGCTGTTAGTGTTGGCAGTTACAAACCCCTCTGTGTATTACCCACAGAAGCCTGCTAATGGCTTAGAAGACAACCGCCAAGCAAGGAAGCAACAGGAATCCATATTTGCAATAGGAAAGCAGATTTGACTAATGGCCAGAACTTTGAGTTATAAAGCTGCAGCACATGCCAGAAGAAGCCAGTGAACACCAGGAAAACAGGATCCTGGAGACTATAATTATCAATCACACATACTTCCTCATGGTCATAATCCCATATGTATCCCAGAAAAATATACAACCTTTGAACTTCCTAAATAAATGTAGCCCTTTATCTCAAAAGTCCTCTCCTTGCTCATTTCTCGGGCTTTTTTTAGTGAGGCCAACAGAAAGAGCTGTAGTACAGCTCTCACTTGGCAAGAAAGGCATGAATTGCTCTGCCAACGAGGCACCAGAAGGTAGCAGCAGGGAAAAGAAGGTCGCTGGTTCAGCTACTCAGAGACAAAATTTAAAATACATTCCTGTTGCTGCCAGGACACAAACAGATTTCAATCCTGCTCTCAGACTCAGCGATTAGATTAACATTTCCTGATTTCACTTAAAATGAAACAGAACCACCCCACAGCTGAATACATTGGTTCCATGCCAGTTTACATTCCCACTGATTTATTTTTTTCCCACACCTCAAAAAGAGGTCCACTCAAGATATATTCTTGAAAACAAAAGGTAAATAGGATAAAAAGCCCAACATGCCCACATATGAAATCTCACATCAGCCACAATGACCAGAGCCAGACTTCAAGCAACTCAGTGTCTGAAATCTGGAAACAGGCCAACTCCCATCTATGACACAATTAAACAGGGAGTTTTAAGCAGCTGAAGTGACATGCCTCCCAAAAGCACGATGAGTAAAGAATTTCAGTATTTACACTGTCAGAAGGATCCAGCATGGACTTGCACCACTCCACTGCTTCTCCAGTACACGATCTTATGGTCTCTGTGCGGCCATGATAGAAGCGCCTGGTCGTGGCTGTTTCGTAACAGCATCCCGGTCTAAGGATTAAAGCAAGGGAAGAGTACCCTGTTAAGAAATCTATATTCCCTCTTAAGGAAGATCAGAGACGTGCCAAGTATCTTACACATCCAGCTCAGTTACCAGTACAAGTCAGACACTAATTTTCTTCACAATTTCGTCCCTGAAAGAGAGCCACAAAGGGAACTCTACAAGCTTTTGAGACAGATGACTGAGAAAGTGTCAGTGCTATCATGCTTTGAAAAGACTGCGCTGTCATGGCTATTCCAGGCTAACTATAGGTCTACTGGTCTCTAGTATAAGCAAGGTGAAATTACAGAACCTTCAGTTTCACTAAATGTTTCCATTAAAGAAAACATCTACACCATCCAAAACCTCAAAAATTATGAGAGACACTTGAAATAATCAGTGTGTCTCAACGCATTTATAAGCGAGAGGCTCATAACCTTCTGTTGTAGACTGACACTCATCCAGCTGTCACCTGAACATCCCCAGCCCTATGACCACCTACCACTGGATATACAACTTACACGTTTTGTGTTTACAACAGACTTAACTATTTCAGTCAGGCAATTAACTTATTCCAATATCAGCAAACTGAGATCTACCAACCTTGCTTACAATGACACAGGCATCCCTAGTGACTAAGCATCGTGCTCTTATGATGAAACCCTCCTTCTTCTGAAGTAAGCAACACTTGCCAGGTCAGTAATACACAAACCATAATCAGTGCTAGTTAGCAAACAGAAATTTAGAAACACAGATTCACAGAATTGTAGGGGTTGGAAGGGACCTCAAGAGATCATCTAGTCCAACCCCCCTACCAAAGCAGGCTCCCTAGAGCAGGTGGGTGTCCAGAGCAGGTGGGTGTCCAGACAGGTCTTGAATATCTCCAGAGAAGGAGACTCCACAACCCCCCTGGGGCAGCCTGTTCCAGTGCTCCGTCACCCTCACCATGAAGAAGTTCTTCCTCACATCAGTGCAAAACCTGCTGTGGTCCAACTTGTGACCACTGCCCCTTGTCCTGTCCCCACAGGCCACTGAAAAGAGGTTGGCCATCTCCCTTGGTCTCCTGCACTTCAGATATCAATAAATATTGATGAGATCCCCTCTCAGTCTTCTCAAGGCTGAACAGCCCCAGCTCACTCAGCCTTTCCTCATAGGGGAGATGCTCCAGGCCCTTCATCATCTTTGTGGCCTCCACTGGACTCTCTCCAGGAGATCCCTGTCTGTTTTGTACCGGGCAGCCCAGAACTGGACACAGGACTCCAGGTGAGGCCTGACCAGGGCAGAGTAGAGGGGGAGGATCACCTCCTTTGACCTGCTGGCTACGCTCCTCTTAATGCACCCCAGGATCCCATTGGCCTTCTTGGCCACCAGGGCACACTGCTGGCTCATGGCCAACCTGTCATCCACCAGGACCCCCAGGGTCCTCTTCACAGAGCTCCTCTCCAGCAGGTCATCCCCCAGGATGATACCTTTACTGATACCTGTGGTTGTTCCTTCCCAGGTGCCAGACCATACACTTGCTTTTATTGAACCTCATCTGGTTCCTCACTGCCCAGCTCTCCAGCCTGTCCAGGTCTCTCTGAATGGCAGTGCAGCATTCCTGCATGTCCACCACTCCTCCCAGCTTTGTGAAGATCTTAAACAAGACCAGACCCAACACTGACCCCTGGGGAACACCACTAGTCACAGGTCTCCAGCCAGACTCTGCTCCACTGATCACCTCCCTCTGGGCCTGGCCAGTCAACCAGTTCTAGACCCACATCACTATCTACTCATCCATCCCACACTTTCTCAGCTTTGTTGTCAGGATGTACTGTAGGAGACAGTATCAAAAGCCTGGCTGAAGTCAAGGTAGATGACATCCACTGCTCTCCCTCCATCCAGCCAGCTGGTGATGACATAGTAGAAGGCTATGAGGTTGGTCGAGCATGATTTCCCCTTGGTGAATCCATGCTGACTACTCCTCATAACCTTCTTCTCTTCCAATTGCTTAGAGATAGCATTCAGAACAAGCTGATCCATCACCTTTCCAGGTATAGAGGTAAGACTGATTACCCAAATATATCCCAAAATACCAGCAAGAATGCTGCCTTTTACCAATAATAAAAAAAATAAAAAAAAAAAAGAGATGCCTGCAAAACCATAGAATTGGGCATTTGGAGGGTCACTGTATCTCTATTATTCCCAAAGCTTCACATCTAACGTTGAGTGAGAGACTGAGGTTTGTGAGGATTTTTACAGGCTTGGAAGACTCAACTGTACTGATGGCTGTTACATGCTAAAGCTTTCTTCTCCATCTGTGCAACTTTTTTGCCACTAAAGGATCTTGACCCATTGTGCATCTGGTGTTTGCCTGAGTATTTACTTTCTACTGCCTAAACCCACGTTTGCACGGATTGTCTTCTGCCTTCCTTTACATGATACGCACACACCATGACCCTGAGGGCACAAGGACACAATCCTAGGGATGCTGAGGCCATGAGCCTCACGGAGCTCAAAATAAGGCCCTATGCAACTGTTAGTAACACCAACTCGCTTCTTCATTCTGATGTCACCATAGCAAATTAAACACTGGCACGAGAGGGCCACTGCTTTACACCCACTTCTCCTGATCCAGAGGATCTCCAGATCCAGTGGATCTTTAGATCCACCCTCCCTAATGTGGGTAAGGAGATTTTCTTACCGTCCATGGCATTTGTAATAAGCCAGCTGAAGGGCGAGCTGCACAAACGTATCGGGATGAAGCTTCTTCTTCCTAATCAATGCTTTGCCGAAGGATGTGAAGGCATAGCTCACTAGCTGCAAGTCAGACACCTGCCAAACCGCAGCAGCAAAACCAACAGAAGTCAAGAAACTGCAGATACCACAACTTGGTTCACTTCAAATAAAGCACATTCAACATAAACCAACAATGTAACAAATAACACCATGGTATTATGTATTAATAATCAATAATATATTCATCCCTGTTCTACAGCATGCAAACAGAAGGGGGGGGGGGGGAGAAAAACCCCAAACAATCAGTGACAGTTAAGAGAAGCAGCAAGAAATTCCACCTTTTTGTAATACGACTCTTTAGTAGACTCAATCTCATTGATAATTTTTTGATCCACTGTGAATACAAGTTCCTCTGGCCATGGCATATCTCTCACTTTATCTGATCCCTGGGAGGATGCGGACAAAAAGAAAAAGAGAGAAAATAGAAAATGTTATTCATAAGAAAAGACACTAAATAATGTGTTCGGACGTTTAAAGGATAGATACCTTCCATTTTCCTTCATTTTCAATAATCTTCTTCTCAGCATAAGATAACATGGTAATTAAAGCCATGGCATCAAAAGGAGAGTGCTAGGATCACAAAAGACAAAATACCACGTTAAGTGCATAACTACAAGAGGTTCAAATTATGGGTTTCCCCAACACCACTGCAGACCAACAGCTTTACTGCACAGTGTTGGACTTGTTTTTCTCATTACACAATACATATAGAACTACTGTATGTCCATCCACTGTTTTGACTGCTCTGCAGCTGTCTGGGGAGGCACAATATACCACTGCTGTGGAAAAGCAGATTTCAGGCAAGATTTAGGCCCTGGTGTCCATTCAATAATGAGTTTTAAAAAATGTGAGTTCAAAAAAACACAGCTGTTCAAACAGCTACATAATACAAAGAGTTACTTTTAAGCCCTCTTGTGCAATGTTTTATTTTTCTATGGAACTCCCTTATTAAATACTTCCAGAAATAAGATTAGGATTTCAGATCTCATGCTCTTAATTCAAGATTGGTGTAATATCAGACACTGTGAAAACAGACTGCTTTTGGAACATGCCAGACAAAGTGCCCGGTAAACAAGGCTAGAAAGAGAAACATGTTAAACATCTAATACTCTGAGAGGCAAAGCTTAGTAAATATATAATTTAAACGTCTATAAGGAGGGAAAAAATGTTGAACTTACATCACAGAATGCACTACAGGTTCCATTGGAAAAGAATATGCTATTGTAGGATTTGTCTCCCCAGCGTACAGTCGGATCACCTGTTAGCCCCAGCCTTGCAACCTAAAGCAAAAGGTACACACTGGGTTTTATAAAACACCAAGTACACTAAAAGCAACTACACTGCCAATCTCTGACAAGTAAATCAAGCCTACGTTAACACGGTAAAACCTTGCCATGAGATAAGACATGCTCATCCAGTTGAAGACGAAGTGTGGTTATGAACCCAAGTTTTTAAATTATTACTATATTTTTGAGGACTCTGAAGGATAGAGGGCTAAAAGATGATGAAAGCAGATTTCAACCATTCCCACATTCAATGTCCAAACAATATGAACAATTTAAGTATTTCTATAGGTCAACCAGAAGCATGATCTGCATGTCTGTCTGCCTCACATTCCCCGTTCTGAAAGAGCAAGAAGTACTACTACTGCATATATGCACAGGATTCGTGTAAAGAGCAGAAATAAATTACCAAAAATCCTTAGCTACCTCAGTGTAGTTCTCAGGAGTTGCGTGGGGACTAGAATCATCAAGGCAGACCACAAACAAACTTCTCTGAATTTTTTCCAGAAGAGTTAAGTTCTTTGGATCCAGATCAATCAAATATTCACGTAACTAGAAGGCATAAAAAGACCAAGCTAGGGGAAATGATGCATTTCCAATTATGACAATGCTTTTTTGGGGAATCAACTGTTGAAGTATTCCCACCTCTGCCCATTTTGTCCTTTCGTTGCTTGTTAAGGCTGCCACTCCTGGTCCATCTGGTTCACTATGGCATCTTTTCTGTATATAAGTAAGCTGCCTTTAAGAAGATTTCAAAAACTGAAGTTAACAAAGAACATACAGAGAGAAGGTAGAAGTCACTCTATCTATTCCTTTCACCAAGCTGGAATTTTGCTCCCACATTCACAAGCTACTGTGAATTTTCAGGAAGTGTGAATCAGCTCCCTCAAACTCTAAGGACAGCGTAGACCTGCTCCGGTTTTGGTCGCCAATGGTTAATTCAAATTGCAGCTACCAGCCCAGTACAACTTTGTACGTAAACAACTGATGATCCTAAAGTGTTATTATGCACTTAGTTTAAAACTAGATTTAAGACTTCAAGTGCAGATCAAACTTCCCCGAGCAGCAGTTTTGCAGCTTTTATAGCAAATAATCAGGTACAAGTGCAAAACTTCTGTTCAAGATAAACCCTGAAATTTAAGGCAGAAGAGTAGCTACAGCACATCCTAAGTGTAGAGGCTGAACTAGACAAGGATGCTTCTCTTCCTGCCTTTCCCTTGCATCTTCCCTTTGAAGGGCTATTAACAGAGAATTATTTTTTAGTTTGCAAATTCACTGTTTTAGGTGTTAAGGAAACTCCACAAATTTAAAGTGTTTAATCTCACCTGTCCTTTGTTCTCTCACTCCTGCCCATCCAACTTCACTACTGAGGATTAGTTACACAGTTGTTCAAAGCATAAGACACCAATGATGTGGTTATAGAAAAACAAAAAACCAACTGCCAAACCCAAACCAACCTTCCCCTTCTATGGGCAAGAGAAAGCTTTAGGGGTTTCGCAGCAGCTCAGGAATATGAAGAGAGCCACAAACACAGCTGGTTGTCACAGTCCAGCACAAAGACAAGAGATGGAAGTGAATGTAGCTTGTAGAGAGCCAACTGGTGTACACTGCGACTCTGGACCCTGCTGCACTCACCAACAAGAACTCTATTCTTGAGAAATCTGAGCACAGGTCTATTCGATTTAAATCATCATGACAGTGGTGCTTCACCTATGATACCGATTAGGTAGCTATGAGACAAATTACCATTGTGAATTGGTCCTGAAATGAACTTACAACCCTAATAAATCCACGTCAAATTTCCACAAATGATGTTCTCTACTGAAACACTCTCACTGAGCCCTTTCACATGATGTTTTATGGGTGTATTAGAAGAGAATATAATCGTTATGCTTCATGGCAAGAAGATGCCATGTATTTAACAAGTATTTACTCAAATCTGAACCCTCAGCTAGAGGAAAATCTCTAATCTGTGTGAATGAGACAGAAAAAAAGACTCTCTTTGATGTGTAGCTTAAACAGGACAGCTTGTTGAAACAAAGTAGTTTGAAAACCTGATCATCTCTGGAGGTGTCACCACACTGCCTTCATGTGTAGCATCAAATGCAAATACTCGACCTCGACACAGGACAATTAAGTGAGATGGGCATTCACCTTCAGTCTCTGAAATGAAACAAAAACCAAAACATAAAAATCCAACCATGGGGATGAAGCAAGTGAGATGCAGAAAAAACACTCATCAAGTCCTGTATTTTGTTCTAAACAGACAGACTTCATACAGTTATAAACAGGAAAGAAGAAAAAAAATAATAAGTCCAACCACATGATCTTATTTCTTTTTAAAGTTAGCAGAGAAAATACACAGAAGTGTATTTTCACTATTAACTGCTTCAAGTCACTGTCATTACCAAGGAGCAAGTGTTATTTATTTGTGTATCTTGTAGGCAGGAACACCCTCTGCAAAAGGAGCGTCGCTTGCTAAAAGCCGATCTAGCAATACTTCTCTCTTGAGAAAGTTTTGTTTGTATGGAGGATTTTTTTGTTTTGTTGGTTTTGTGAGGGGGTGGGTTTGTTGGTTTGGTTTTTTTAAGGGATGAATGTAATGCAGCAATCCTGCTGTTAAGACACTTTGTAGATGATTGAGTCCTTCAGTTTCAGTTATGCAGCTCAAGATCCAAGATGAACTACTATGTCAATCAGACCTGATCTGTAATCTGCAAATCTGAAAAGGGAGCACTGATGTGCCAATTTGGCCACTGTACAGGAAGACATATGGTACTGGCCCACACTAAGCCAGGTACACTTTCACAGGGTTGCCTTATTAAATCTACCTGGAAAGAAGACTAAATGAAGTTGGAAAAATACTCTGACAATAAACAGATGTCAAAGTCTCAAGAAAAGCGGTCACATTTTTATCAAACTGAGCCACTGTGCTACATTACTTCTAATCCAGTACTCCACCTGGGGAAAAGGAAAGATATGCTACTTTCCCCACAAGTATTTAACTGAATGGGCATGGACAGAAGTCTAAATCTTAACTATAAAGCTATAAAGTTAACTATAAAGTTCTTACGATATTTTAAGGCAGAAAAGGGACATGAATGACACAAACTGCATCTCCACAGGACAACTAGTTTTGCTTATTAAACATGAGCAAAAGAGAACACTATGTTTCAGTTTAAATGTCAACATGTAAGAAACATTCAGACGGCAGAAATTCAAAGACAAAACCGTTGAAACTTGCCTTCAGCTTGGCATTTTCTCATCATCACCTCCACTATGGAGAAAGACAACACCTACTTCTTGAATTCCCAAGTCTTACACAAATGCACATCTCCCACAGTTATCTAGAGTGACACTGCTGAACAACTCTGGACACATCAGAATATGTGTGGGAGGGGTGTTAAAATTTCAGCTAGTCAATTACTAATACTACAGTATTTGTTAGCAGAAGATGAGTAAGAACACTGCACTTCTACCCTAGTTCTTGACCCTGCCCCACACAAAACTTTTAGAAGTTTTGAGAATGGCTTCAAGAAGCACTGTGGAGTATTTCTGAGACTTCTGAAAATAGGAGCAGCTGACCAAGCTAAAACCCAGCACAGTAACGGGGCATAAGTAAGAATTATGCCAACAGAACACATGGGAGCATAATTGAGAAACATGTTCTGTGGAGAAAGATGCCATTAGTAATGCTATTGAAATTCTGTCCATATAATTAATACGTAGAAACCAGCCACATTTATAGCACATAGAATTTGTCTGTTTTTTTCAATTCTTAACGCTGCCACACCTATTACAGGCCTCGGGCTGGTAACATACAATCTGAAGCAGAGCTTTCTTTTCATCTTATTTAGAAAGGACTAAATATTGGACCAGAAAGGCTATCTGAAGATTAGACATCTTCTTTGCTTCCTTACATAAGTACTCAACAATCAGTATCTGATTTAGTGCTTGAGGAAGTATTTTATCGCTAAAATGACCACACCATTAGCCCATTAATAAAAAACCCCACTAGCTTGTATTAATCCACAATATGTATTTGTCTACCTGTTTTAAAATAACTGCCAATCGAGTCTCTGGGAATTCCAGGAATTCTGCAAGTGCAGAAGAGCATTCGAAATTGGTACATGTCCAGAATAGCATCCTGAGATCTCTCTATAGCCACCTTCTCCCTGTAGTAAACAAATACACCAAAATTAAATGAAATAAGACTGTGCAAGTAAATCAAGGTCAGACAAACGGGTCATCTTTTACTGCAAAGAATGCATGCCAATGAACACAAACATGTTTTTTGTTACTGAAGTATACACAGACTATTAAGATTTAGAATTAATTCTTTTTTAAGTCTTACGCTCGTAACAGATGCCAGAAATTCAAGGTGTGCCATATAGATATGCACGCTCTTTCTATCTGAGTGCCGTCTTTGGGCGGCCAGCAGTGCTCTATATAGGGACCAGGGCCTCCCATATTACAGTGTATTTGCGTTGCTATGCGGAGATCAAGATAAGCCACATTCAGCCACCAGTCCTCCAGCTGAAAACGAAAAAAAATTAGCATCAGAATTGACCTTTAGTCATTCATTCTTTAATAATCACCTGCTTGCCTTTTCACTACTTCTTATTTTAATGATTTTTTTTTATAATAATTCCTATATAATAGAAGGCAGGACAGTGATTCAAAGCTAACTGGCTAAGGGTAACAACACATCTAGCTCTTCTATTTTTAAACTTGAAATAAAATTCAATACTGCTTAAGACTATAAAACTAATTTACAATCAAGTGTTCTTCCACGATATCCATCATGTTAAACTTTTGCAGATGTCCGCTGTGGCAAGTACAAAAATATGACAGATTATTCCATGAAGAATGGAAGGAAAGGAGATTTGTGTGAGAGAGGATCTAGGATGGACAGTTAATGATGTGGATTTCTTATCATCTGAAAATCCCCATTCTGGAGTATGTCATGTTAAGATTTAGAAAGTTCTCATGAATTCCACTTCATAACAACCTCCATTGTATCCTGCTGAAAGACAATTTTTAAATGCTACCATTAAGCTTTCTTCAGAAAAAAAAAACAAACCAAGAGACCAAGCTCTAAACTGCATGTTTGGGGTTTTGGGGTTTTTTTTTGTTTGTTTGGTTTGTGTTTTTTTTTAGGGGAAAGTGGGCTGTGGTGAGTGTGGTATGGGTGCAGGTAGGGAGAAGACAGGGTACAGACAGGGGGAATGGAGGCAATAGAAAGACAGAAAAAGAATTAAAATCCTACTAGGTAACGTAACATTTCAGGTGGCTCTCTTAGCCACCCAACTTTGAAAAAAAAACAAATCATGTGTCTATAAATGTATTCATATCTACAGGCCAGGTGGCAGATATAAGGAAGTTCTTAAGATAAAAAAGCTAAATGGCTCCCAAAATAATATCCTGAATGATCAACTTTATGTAAGACACATTATGATTTCTTACATATCTAAACACATACCCAATTCCTTCTCGTTTTAGCTCTTTCCAGTAATTTCTGGTGCAACTCCTTCGCAATTCCATTTTTGAATTTTTTAACTATATCCTCAGTTCTTTGATATTCTTCTTGATTTAGAAATGGCTTCACTGCAAAAAAGGAAATGTTTTTATTTTGAAGACAACTGCATACTAAGATTTATTCTGAGATTAAGACATCCACATACAAGGAAATGAATGAATACACTCAGAATTTATTTCTCTAAAACAAATTTTTGAAGAGAAAACACCCTTTAAAAAAATCTGTAAGTAAATCACAGTATGCTCTAATAAAACATAAATATGTACTTTAAAATAAATACAGATGGCAGCAGATGAAAGCAATCACTGAAAAACTGAAATACCTAACAGAAAACTAACCAAATATATTTAAAATTAGCTGGAAACATTACAGAGTTCTGCAACTCCATCAGCTGCTGCAAAACTCATTGAATAATTAAATTTACAAGAACTTTGTAAATTAGTACATTGAGCCATACACGTCTTCCACCCTACTGCACCAACCATAAGCTACTTGCCTTTGTTTTCAAAAGCCCATTCACAGTCTACAAGCACCTTGCCCATCAATTCTCATTCACTGTCCCCATGTTATTCCTGCCTTCGAACGACAATGATGGCAGTTAATAATACCCAAATTTTGTATTCTAAAATACTTTCGGATTTCTCTCAGATAATTTCAACATGTTCAAAACTAGTCATTCATTTAATCTACCACCCTCCTTAAGGCCTTTACTCTGAAATGTATGGTCTAACAGCTACTAACAGCTTCCATACTCACCTAGTGTATAAAATATTTGCTGTTACCTTTGTACTTAGATTGTGAAGTCACGGCACACAGAATGGGGGTGGGGGAAGGAGGAGTTTCTACTGATTCAATGCCTACTCAACGAGCTCGGATTCATTCCTGAGGCTGCTGGACATTGCTGTGAGTTAATTTGTCTGCCTTGGTAGTGCTAACCCTATGACCTACTCTCAGCTGTAAAGAAACAAGGAAGGATACTTGTTTAATTGTTAGTACTAGTGAGTCTGTATCATCTCTAACCTGGCTGTTGTGAGTAACAACGGAGTTTCAGCTGGGCAAGGTGTCCAAATATTCAACTATCCTTCTAGAATTAAAATCTTACTTCCTCACAACTGTGTCTCGGTACAACTATGATTGCTTGCCTGCAACCACTCTTTTTTTCTTATTCACAGATCTAGATATCGTCTAGTCCAACACCTCATCTCAGCAGGGTAAGCTACAGAAAGCCACTCAGGACTGTGTTGGGTTTTGAGTATCTCCAAGGATGGAGACCCTGGTAGCAACATGTTCCAGTGCTCAACCACCCTCACAACAGAAAGTTTTCTTACATATAGAAGTTGAACCTCATGAGGCTCCTATCTGCCTGTTCCTCCAACCTGTCCAGCTCTCTCTGACGGCTTTACAATCTATCTGGAGTATCAGCCAGTCCTTTCAGCTTTGTATTATTTACAAAATCAGAGTGCCCTCTATCCCATCATCTTGCTCATTAATTAAGAAGCTAAACAATACTAAACTCCTGGGGTACACCATCAGAAACCAGCCTATGGCATATGTGCTGATCACAAATATTTCAGCCTAGCCCCTGAGACAGTTGTCAGTTCATCTGACTGTCAACTCCCTAATGCATTTCATCTGTGAGGAAGTAGAAATTAAAAAAAGAAAAACACACAGACATTTGAGGTGCAAAAAGCGTTGTTAAGTCAATATAAACAATATAGGTAGCTTGAATTGCATCATTATCAACTCTGAACACCTGAAATAATGAGAAAGAGCCATCCACCTACACCATTTAGCAGTCTACAGCATTCACTACTAAGAGTAGTCCAACAGTAAGACTTCCCAGAGCAACCTTACTACTACAGATTATTGCAAAAGTGATTATCCTGCTACTCAAATCACAAAGTTGTAACAGAGCAACATGCAGACTAGAGGGAAAGTAAGCAAAACTACAGCGTTCTGGTTCCTGTTCGAAGGATAACCAAGACTGCTAGGGGACAGAAGCACAGGATTATGAGACAAGGCTGAGAAGTGAGCCTGTTCAGCTTAAGAACTGAAATGGACTTGCTGCACTCTAACAAGTGACTGGAAAGGCACAGTGCATACAAAGCATGGCTCCTCTCAGAGATGCACACCAGTACAAGAGAAAATGGACTTAAGTTGGAACACAGGGAATTTCTGAGAAGGAAAATGTGAGGGGGGGGCTGTGGCAGGCTGTATGACAGGCTGTGGCAACTCCATCCTTGCAGACAACACAAAACCTAGCTAAGCAAACCTGAGCAACCTGCTGTGGTTGGACCAGCTTTGGGCAGGGATACATTCTAGATGAACCCTTCCCAACCTACATGATTCTATGATGAGAGACTCTTTACATTTAAAAAACTATTCAGTCAAATGTAGCAACAACACTATTACAAAGAGGCAGAACTCATCCCTTTCTCACTTGAGTTCAGTGAAACTTCTGTCTTGCCACTTTCACCAGGCTCACAGGTTTTGCCATCCTTTCAGCACAGATCAGCCCTATCCATGAACAAGAACTATGCATGAAGACATCTTCAGGTGTATAGTTAAGGAACCCTCTAGAGAACTGATGCTTTGGGCTTTCACAGTCTCAAGATGAGTCTAAACTTCTGAGTCCCAACCTCTGGGTGAGCTGAAAGGCTAAATAACAACACTATGGCCACGTTCTCTGCTCAAGGCCTACCTTCAAAACAAGCTTAGTCATCCAGAAACCAAAACAGAACCAGCTATTCTAAAGCCCTAAGTAAGGCACCCTCCCAGACATACTCTGTCCAGCTCTTCCAGCTGACTGGCTTTAATTAGGAAAGTGCTTTACATTGATGTTTAGTGCCTGGGTTTCTTCTCCAACTAGTAAAAAACAGGAGCTCCCAATGAATGAATCACACTTTCTATGAAGGGTCCCTTCCTTCACTCACCTTCACAGACCAAACAAATGAGCTTAAGCAATGAAAATCACTAAGAACTCTGCACTGTACATTCTGGCTTTAATTAAGCGATTTGAACAAGGGAAGACTGGCAGAACAAAAAAATACCAGACTAACTTTCCTCCATCCTCCAGTACAACTAAAGTAGCTCAACAACCATGATCAAAGTCATAAAATGACATGTACAAGGAACAGCACGTATGAAGTAACTTCAGCATAGAAAAAAAGTGGCACATGATAAAATATTTATGAAAACACAGATCAAAATCAGAAAACAAGAGCAAACAAATTCACTGTCAGATTTTATCACTTCATGAGGGTTATTTATTAGCCTGGAGATCAAGCTGGGCTTAGAAAACCAGGTTCTAAAGGGCAATTCTGTTATAGGTTCACCACTACTGCAGCACAACTTTAGTTAATTTGGATTATGACAAAAAAAAGGGTTTTTTTACATGAATATGCACACAATATTTTTTCGCTAAACTCACTATTTCAACATTTTGCATCAAACCACGATGACACTTTGATGTAAGAAACAACAAAGAAAATGTATTACCATCTACTAGGCCATTGCCACTACAGTCAGAATAAATGGCAGCTCAATAGAATTCAAGGATTTCTAGGAGGGAAATTTTGGTGTAACTCATTTCTGCTAAGGACAGCACTCTAGTCCTTAGCCTTTTATTATTCCTATGTTACAGGTAAGATAGTAAGAGATAAAGCCAATGTTCTAGAAAAAAAGCTCAATGTCTCTGATTTCTAAAAATTACTAAAGAAACATAGGAAGAAAATACTAGGTAACATATCTTTGTCAAAGCCAACATATCAAAGGTAATGAAGAACTGACCAGTTGTCTCTGTTTTATAAACAAAGCTAGACACACGTGCATTGATATGTACATCATTCTATTATCTTCTTTAGAGAGCAAACATTTTGGGGCATGAATTATGCAAAAAACCACACCACTGCCTTTTCCTGACTTTTCCACCTACTAGTATTGNATAAATATATAAATATATAAATATCCCAGGCAAACACATAGATAAGCATGCAAAGCAATCATGATGCAAAATAAAATTTGTAGATGGAGAAATATCTTTCATTAGACCAGTTGAAAAACTAACCCAAAATTTTAGGTGGAATAAAAAAAAAACTCAGCCCAAAAAGTTAACCTTGTACACATGCTCAATTTCCTTCCATGCAAATAGGGATCAAATAGAAACTTTTACTCAGGTTGCTCTGGGCACTTAGTTTCACATTTTGAAGCTGAAAAAGACATTTAGCATTGTAAACTTGTCTCGATCCCACATTCCAATTATGTTGATAATTACATCCACCATCTCAATTAAGTTGATACACGCTGACTCTACAAAACACTTCACAAACATCTTTAGGTTAGCCTGTTTAGAACAGCAGACACCATGCTACTATAACAACATGAAGCCATTACCTGCATCAAGGTATTTACTTAGAGATTCATCAAGAGGCGGTACGGGCAGGGAAGGCAGCGAATCTTGGTACTGAAACGTCCTCTCCACAGAGGATTCAAGCACTTGCTTTTCCATGATACAGACCTGTGGCACAACACCAACAGACGATTGACAACACCTAAGTTTGAGACAGGCGATGTATCTCCGCACACCGTTTTCTGTTTTTCCCTAGACAGTTAAGTGGTAAAAGACACACGAGGGGAGCGGCTGCGGGCACAGCCAGGCTCAAGTATCTCTTGCTGGCCCGAAGCCGCACTGGGTGTAGACACAAGGGGAAAGCCACGACCAGGCGGCTACCGACGCTTTCTCCTACAGGATCTAGTAAGTCTTAGTCTCCCGACTACGAAACTCGAGGCCTGTTGCTTTCTTTCCCCAGCCAGCCCCGGGCCACTCACCAAACCGGTGGCGGGGATATAACTGGCATGGGGAGCCCGGCCCGCCCCGGCAGCACGCCGCTCCCCGCAGACGCCCACCCCGGCCCCCACCGCTGCAGTAACGCCGAAGAGGAGCGGCCCGAGCCCCGGCCGCGCCCTCCCCACGCCGGCGCTCCCCGCCTGGCGGAACGGCGGCCCGGAGCGGGACAGGGCCGAGCAGGGCCCGGGAGCGCCGCCGCACCGCCGCACCACCGCGGTGCCAAAGGCAGCTCAGGGCCCGGCCCGGAGAGCTGCCCCGGAGAGAGAGGGCAGACTGGACGGAGCCGGGGCCTGACACTAGAGTCGAGCTGAGCTGTCGGAACGCCTCGCCGTCCCCAGCCGAGGACGGCGGCGGGCGGAGGTCACCACTCGTCCCGTGGACACCCCTTACCCCAGCCTACACGAGCCCAGTACCACCACCTCAGCCAGCCCGCTCGCCGTCTGGCTCACCGCCTGCCTTCACCTCTGCCCCACTTCCAAGCGGGTCCGGAAACTAAGAGGGGCGGAGCGGCCGAAGGGAGGCGGTGACAGGGGAAACCGTGACTCTGCGGGGGTGGGAGCAGGGAGAGGCCCCGCAACACGCCGGGCTCTGGGAGCGGCCTTTGAAAGGGCAGGGAGAAAGTGCAGCTAGGGCCGCGCTGAGGGGTTTTGCTTTGTGTGTGCCCTCGGGTCCTGCGAGGGCAAGGACCTTCCCCACTTGATGTCTCCCGTGGGTACTGACTGTAGCTCGGGTGGCACCGCCACTTGCTAGCTTGAGCCCAGCTGTGGGCTCCTGGCTCAGAGGTAAGTGGCTCCTGCTGCCTCGGGAGTGGGGAAGAGCTTAGGAGTCTGCAAGGATGTATCTTTTGGCTGGACAGATGGGCTTCTCTGTCACCTGCTAAAAGCAGCATGTGGAAGAGGCTTGTAGCTCCACAGGAGTGGGGTAAGCACAAAGCACGGGCAGTGAGGTGGAGTGGGACTTAGAGCAGTCCTTGTGTCCTGGAGCAAACACTTCACCACATGGTGAAGCACCACTTGTATGGGGAAAGTACACGTGTGGCTTACTGAGTCCCACCTGCCATGGTTAGTGAGGTCTCTACTTTGAGTGACAGATGCCAGTACTGCCTTTGGCATGCTGAAGGAGTCTCTACCACCTGCACGTACATGTGGGTGATGCTTCATCGAGAGCCATGGCTGGGTACAGAGATTCCCTCTCTTCCACTGTTGCTTGAGGTACCTGGCTGCTCTGGAGAGCTTTGAAGTTCCTGACAAAAGAGTAGTGGCTCAAATAGGTTGTGAAGTAGTAATAGAATGCAGTTTGATGTGACATGGGCAGGAGAGACTATTTGCGTCATGCAAGAGTCTCTATGCAAGGGTTGGACCAGGCTGAGGATATAACCTGATGCTTGCCATGACCACCTCCAGACAGAGACACAAGACCTTTACAGAAACCCTATAATCCTGACGAGGTTGCAGCCAGTGTTACTTCTATCCCTATGTCTTTGCTACTATAGGCAATGTGAGGACAGCAGCCTCTTCTGGCTCCCTCTACCCTTGCAGAGGCTGTAGACTTCGGTCTCTGTGGCCCTCTCTTTCATCAAGGGTTCCTGTCACAAGTTGGTTTTTAATAGTAAATGTTTGCTTGATTCTTCTCACTGATTCCCAGGTAGGTCCAAAGACACAGATTAGAATCAAGACCAATCATATTTTCAACTAAAAATCTAGTTAACAGCCTCTGCAAAGGAACAAATGTATAATGCCAATTTTGGGGGTGGGGGGAGGGAGAAAAGCAAGGGGTTTGTAGTAATAGTTGCTGTTATTAACTGGATTTAAGGTTTAGTTAGTTTTCAGTTCACAACTGTAAGTCCAGCTTTGAATGAGTCTAGCAAAGTATATGATAGAAAAGACTATCAAACTTGCAGTCCTATAATCTTGATTATTCCTGCCACTGAAGCATTGATAATTGGGAAATAAGAAAGACTGCTTTCAGAATCTGATCACAAATGGCAAGTTGTGTTGGCAGATGTTGGCTTTAATGCCTATAGTTATAGCTATGGGAATTGCTGTGACTGTATCTAAGTTGGGCCCTAGGAAAAAATTTTTCTATCCACACATTTTAGACAGCATAAAGACATTCTAATACCCTGTTCAAACTGTAGAGATAGGAAGGGAGCTTTCTTTTTTTGTTGTTTTGTTTTGTTGATTTTTATCATTCTTAACTATTGTGCTTGCATAGAAGGACACCAAGCATAGGTCCTGCAAAAGCAAGGTAGATAAACTGCTTGTCTGCTGAATTGCTACTTAAACCTAACCTGCTGNAAAATAAAATAAAATAAAATCTACCTAGATCTTTACATTTCTAGATACAGAAGACTGAGGACAAAAGAAGGCATAATAGGCATCACCTCATCTGCTTTCTTCACTTTCTTCATGGCCTTGGCAACAGTTTAAAAATCTTCCCGCCACGCTTAGAGCAAAATGTGAGCATTGCTATCCTCCAATCTTACCCCTTTATTCCCTCACTTCTTTCCTTTTTCCATCTGCAGCAGTGGCACCTTCTGGTTGATTCCCTGTTGTCTGTGCTGCCAGAATTGGCTTCCCATTACCTATCTCACCATCTCATTGTCTGGGTCACTTTGTTCAGTCACTTTTTGCTATGTGCAGTTATATGTAAAGCAGTTACTTTGTGATTGACACACACACACAAGATAGCTGGGATTAATCACCTACTAAATTAATATTGGTATGCTAACAACCTGTAAAGTCTTTGCTAGTCAGATAGAAAAAAGTAGGCTTTCACTGCTCACTGTGACAGATGCTTGATGTTGCAATCTTCCACCTCATTTTTTCCCTTGAGATGTTATTATCTTTCCACGTTGAAGTCCTTCCACTTGATCCTTGAGCTGCTGTCTGGCCCCACCTCAGCAGCCTTTACTTATATCTCTAATTTTACTTTTCTTACATTTCACAGCTACTCTGTGGACTTCCTCATAGCTCTTTCTCTCAATTTAATGATATCCTCAAAAATCTGAGCAAAGGTTATGCAGCTGTGCCATAGCAGACCTATGACAGCGTAAACAGTAGGAAAGGAGGGGAAGATTGTGTTGTTCCTTTTCATGTTCACCTTTGAAGCATCCACATGGACCTTAAATTTGCAGTTTCAACACCCTGGAATGTCTAGGTAGGAAAATTAGGGATGTATATTGTGTGATTTAATATTAATTTTCAGTCATTTTACATTAGTGATGATGTGAGCATATCAGCTGCAAGTCTTACACAAATAAGCTTCTCTATCATTTCCAATTTTCTTTTATTTTTTTTTTAAGTCTAAGTACAGGGATGGGCAGATAGCTTTCTGGAGAATAGAATTTCAGTTGGTAAAAATATATATATTTTTATATATACTTCAGCAGCAGCTTCTAGATATTAGCAGTGACATTAACCTAATTGGAGTATAATCTGCTAAAAATGTAGTGATTAGTGGTGCATTGCCTGGAGAAATATGAACAATGGAGAAAAAAGTTCAGTATACTTAATACTTTCCTCAGTACTTTATAGTGTCTAGATATAATGATGAAAAATTACCTTAGCCTTTATTTTTCAAGAGGCAAAGACCACTAGTTTCCTGAACTCAAGTTACTGAGCTACAGTTTCCTGCAGAGTTTTTCCCCATGCTTTATTCATTTTGCTGTCTCTTAAATGCATCGCTTTTCCCCGAGTAGGAAAACTGTGAGACTGAAGCCCTGAAAAACCTGTAGTGGATATTACTGTGCATGTTAGAGATGTCCTTTCTCTCCAACTGGACACCTCTTTATATTGATCCTATTATTTTTGAAAAAGTCTAAGTACCAGCCCTGGAAAAGTACAGATTTTTTAAAAACTTTTATTAATCATGATATGGACTATGAATGTGAACAACCATGCATATGATGTACAAATGTGTAAGGTGCTGATAGATACATCTGTGGAAAACAACATTCCAACTGGATCGCAGTTTGTAGGACACTGAGGCAAGTTGGTATTGATAGGCTGGGCCACACAAGCTGCATTTCTGTCGTAAAGATAAAATCGATAGAAAATGACATTGCCTAACTTTCTTACAGCCTGACAGCTCTGTTATTATAGGTTTGCAAACACCAAGTTGTCAATGCCCTGACTTGTTAAAGTTTCCATGTTCTCAGGCAGGTGTCTCAGATACCTTCCTGGCTGTAAGCAATCCAGCAGCTTTAATAGCAGACTCCGTACCTACCAGTGGATTGTTTGGCTCCCAGGCTCCCTAGTGCCTGTATTGGTGGGCTGGTGAATGGACTACCTTAAATCTAAACTCAGTGAGTAGACAGCTATCTTGGGATAGGGCTGGGATGTGCCTAGCTTCCAGAGTCTGCAGGCAAGCACTTAATCCAGGGATGAGTGAATGGGCAGTGGCTAGTGTGTAACATTCACAGGTTTTTAGGTATCTGGGATGCCTCATTGATCTGGCAAATACCACACTCCTGCAGTTCACCAAGACTCATTTAATAGATTTCTAGACTGTGTACTAGAGAATATATTTAACATTTGGGAAATATCAAAAAAGCACTATGCTGCAAGCACTCGGTGTTTCTTTTCTTTACCTGTGGCTGTATGTTCTTTGCAGGGTGGGACGGTTGGTTCTGTTTGTTTGTTTGTCCCAGTGGCTGGTCAGTGCAAAAGCAGTTTTGCTGTTGCCTGTGTTTTCAGTTGTACTTTTAAGTTAATATTTGCCCACCTACAGGGTGATGCCATGACAATGAATACGGCATACAGAAAGGCTCATCATGCCCTGAAATCCTGTCTCAAAAGCATGGTTGAAAAGCACCACAAAAATCATTTCGTATATCAAATCTGTGTCCATTTTGGATTCCACTGTACTAGAAGAATAGTGAAATACTGAAATGAGTGTGACAGGGCCCTGTGATTGTGACTGGAGTGGGTGGTGTACAAGGAGAGGTTGAGATAAATTGGCTTTTTTCATAAGAGGAGAGTGCCAAATGATGGGTTAATAAATGTCTTCATTTACCTAATGGAAGGATATGAAGAGGACAGACAGCCAGATTCTTCTTGGATGTATGCAGCAAAAAGAGAAAAGACTTGCGGGTATTAGGCACCCTGAGGAATTAAAAAGAAAAATATTTATGCTGTGATCATGGTTAAAGACTGGAATGAAGTTACCTTGGGAGGTTCTAGAGTCTCCATCCTTGGAGATAATCAAAACTCAACAAGGTTGGGCTTGGACTATATGATCTCTAGAGGTCCCTTTCAACCTAAATTATTCTGTGATTTGTTCGATTACTCTTATAATATTTTATACAACTTTATAGAACTACAATTTTATTTTCAGCTTACCCTAAATGTAAAGAAACCAAAAGAATGTGCACTCCTCCAGGGAATATTAATTCAGTGCTTTTTTCCTCACGCTGAGCCATTTTTTTGCCAATAGCTCATCAAAGAAACATTCTTTTTGACTGTGAACGCTCTCGAGCAGATTGTGTCTGCCATATATTCATTGGATCATGTATCTAACTTGAACCTTGAACAGGTAATAAAAAGCTTGTTTCTCTTGAAAACTTTGCAATTCAGGAAAGTCTTGATTATGCAGAGGAGTTCTTATGTACCCTTTCTTCATTGTAATAGGGTCTGAATCAGAAAGTAGTTATAAGGCAAATAGATGGAAGTCATGGAAATATAAAGGCAAGTTACAAATAATTTATTTTCAGCTGAATGTATGCCAAAGAAGGTTATTTAATGATGTAATAATATTTTATTGTGTATGGCTTATATATTTGTTTTTCTGAATGAAAATGGGATCAAATGACTGTCAAACCAGTAAGACAGACTCTGCAGGTGTTTTGTTTCAGTAAGAGTTGTAAAATAATTCTTAAGGGCAGATTACTCAATTAAGTTAGCACAGATGTATCATTTACATCCAAACCTTGGGGCTGTATATGTAATCTTTGTACACACCTTTCCAGCTGCTTGGAGTCGGTCTAAGCTCGCAAAAAGGCCATGAAAGGACCCTTTTCTTATCAACAGGATGGTGAGACTTTATGGGATCAGTTGACTGATGTATGTGAAAACTAACCTGATAACAAGTTCTTATTGTAGTTGCTAGTGGTGACAAAAAGATTGGGGTAGAAATTTATGTTCTGAGAAGCTGGCAGTGGCAGGATTGTCTCTTTCATCATCAAACAAAGCTGACAACAGGTCTCATTTGCAGCTTTGTCTTACATTAGTCTCTGAACCACGTGCCTTATCTGCTCCCCACTCTCGCTGTCGCTGCAGGTTTTGCAGCAACATTAGATTTTGGTTTGTGACCGCTATGGCAGCAATACTGCTGCAGCTTCTAAGCAGCCTTACTGCTTCTCCTAGCTGTGGACTTCATAAGCATCCTAGCCACTGTGATTGCCACCTGGAAGTCCCTCTGGACACTGTGCTGAGACTTGATGGCCTCTGCAGTTTCTGTTTGTTTAGATTATTCTCTAGTCAGCAAAAGAAAGCTCTACTGGAGTCTCCAGCTCTCTGGGATGAGATAGAGACTTCCTTGCCTTAAAAGGCATTAAACAGGCATTTTGATGAGAACTTGTCAGAAAAGACTCACTTGATTTTTTAATACTGTTTTACTGCTGATGTCATCAAATATTACTGTAAATCATCCTGCAAATAAAAAATTTGGCCCCATTACTGATTTTTAGTAGAAATCTTGTATTTGTTCCTGTACCTTATTAGCTTATTTCTGCTTGTATGAGTGACCTGTTTAGAGGCTTGTTTTAGCAAATGCTTGAGCAGAGGGTCTGTGTGAACATTTGGGGACCTATCAGTACATCAGCAAAGTTTCAAACCCTCTTTTTGTTTCACCTTTGTAAGGAGGGAGGGAGGTCTATCCATCATTGTAAGCATCAAGTATGGGCCAAAGATGACATAATCAGACTCTGCTTTGTGGCCATCTTCTTGTATTCATCAGTGAATTCATGCCTACAGCATGGGCTGCTCATTAGCTTGTGCAAATATGTGCTACCAAATTCTCCTTTGTCCTCCTGGGTTTGCTCTAGGAATATGAGAGCTGGAAGACCAGTGGGAAGCTGAGGCTTGTCTGTGATGCTGGGAAAGCTGTAGGTGGTGCCATGGAGCAGGAACTACTAACAGCTACTGGTAATGATAGTAACACCTGAATGAACTCAACCCTTTTACAAAGAGAAAGGTATCATATATCAAAGAAAAAATGTCCACAGGTCTTAGCACAAGGCCCCTCACCATATTTGATCTCCTGTGATCCAGTCATGGATGACAACCAACTCAATTTTCTCCTGATTACAATCTCTCAAAGAAAAGTGTCTGTGTTAAGGATCCTGGCACTTGAAGTACAGCCACGCTGAATTATTTCACCAGGATGTTGGCAATAATGTTCCTAGCATTTCTTTCTGGTTCGCACAACAATTGTTCTAGACAAGAAGCAACTTTATTCCTTATGTCATTATATGCCTATTAATTCCAGCTCTGTGAGCTGAGTGTATGATCAGTTAATACTTATGCAAGTGTGCTCATTTTGCTGTTTGCAGAATTCCTTGTGGGTTTTGGTCAGTGAACTACTAGAGGTGAGGTGCTTTGTCTGCTTTCTGGCAGGACCAGGGCCCAAAGGTTCATGCAACATCATTGCCTATAAAACAAATATTTTATCTTCAAATATTCTATATCCTTATACATGTTACCCAATATGCTAGAGATTTAACTCTTGCTGGTGAAGTAAAGCAGCTTCTATAGCTACAGACTCTTCTCTCCTATTCTACTTTTCTTGCATCCCTGCTATTTTCACACATAAGCACCTGCGCTTCTTTAGTCTCACATTTCACTTCTGTTTCGGTGGGCTGTCAGCACTGTTCTGCCATTCATTGAGGTCTCCCATCCCATTATCAGCCTTGAGGTCCTGGGCCCTTTGTTGTCCATACAATGTTCCTAGCTTACTGAGAAGTTGTTTCCTCATGATTTTCAGTAGTTATTTCTGTCTTTTCTGTGATTCAGTCTCTGGCAGTTTGTTACTTGGTTCACATCAAGTAGTCATGATTTCTGAAAGATTAAGCAGCAGAGCTGTTAATGCATGGGTTTTCCTCAGCAATTTCTGATCAGTACCATTTGCTTCAACTGTTGCACAGAGATCACTCACTCTTCAGCCAACATTGCTAAGAGTTTCTCTCTAGAAGGTCTAGCAGTTATCTGTAGGGTACTTATGTGTGATGATGGCATAAAATATTCTGTTACACCTGCTTAATCACTTGGGAAACACTGTCTTTAAATCCCATTGTATGGATTTGTTTAGAGTTGAAGAGTGACCACTTCTTGGCATAGTAGCCCTTCCAGCAGCTATGTATGTATCAAGGCAAGAAAAAAAAAATCATTACAGTTTTTCAGTGTATCATTTGTTAATTTTTGGTACTTCAAGGCTGGCTGCAAGGGAGTTCAATCTATCATTGTGATATTTGTTCCTGTTGCTCAAAACTGATGTGAGCTAATAAAGATGGATTCATTTTTTTAGGATGGATATAGGTTAAATCACAGAATCACAGGATGTTAGGAGTTGGAAGGGACCTCAAAAGATCATCTACTCCAACCTCCATGCCCGAGCAGGATCATCTAGACTAGATCACACAGGAATGTGTCCAGATTTGTCTTGAATGTCTCCAGAGAAGGAGACTCCACAACCTCTCTGGGCAGCCTGTTCCAGTGCTCTGTCACCCTCACAGCGAGAAAGTTCTTCCTTATATTAAGATGGAACTTTATATGTTCCAGCTTGGAACCATTTCCCCTTGTTCTATCACTAACCAATACAGAGAAGAGCCTGGCTCCATCCTCCTGACACTCACCCTTTATATATTTATAAACATTAATGAGGTCACCCCTCATTCTCCTCTTCTTCAAGCTAAAGAGCCCCAGCTCCCTCAGCAAATACATGCTTGTATTCATTTCAGCTTATGTATCTGCATCTCTGTATCATCTGTTTCTCTGAGGCGTCTCACTGATACATACATGTTGTATGGACGTTGCCAGGTAGTTTCATGAAGTAAGGACAGGTTGAGTATATTGAAGGCACTTGTTCTGTGGCTATTTACATTTCCAGTATATCCCAGTGAGATTTTTGGCGGTTTTTTTTGACTAATTTAGTCTAGCTTCCTGGATTGGACACCCCCTCTATACATGTAGTTCAAAGTTGTGCAAAAGGAAGCCATCTCACAAATGCTTCCTTCCCTGACTGCAAGTCAAGAATTGCGCTGTCTTACATGATTTTGTGCTGTCCTACACTGTCCACTGTAAGGCTCTATGTCAGAGGCATAGTAGACTTAATCTTGCAGCTGCAACTGGAGCAGCTCTTCTGTCCCTTTCTACCTTTCCTCCCAAGCTACCTTTCCTCCCAAGAAACTTACCTTTTGTGATCCGTCCTAACTCCTGTTTTGTGAGGAAACAAACAAAACCAAAACCACTCAAAATGGTTTTCGTGGAGTCCTTGCTACTGAATCTGCTCTTCCCGCAGGAGCTAATAGTTGTGGAGACCTGAGCTGAGCTCAGACTGCTGGGACAAGGATACTGGATGGCCAGTAATAAATGCAGAATCACAGAATCATAGAATGGCTAGAGTTGGAAGGGACTCCCAGAGATCATCTAGTCTAACTAGAGGAGTCCAGAACTTTTGAGGCTGAGACAGAGTTGAGGCTCTTGGTTGTGAGCAGACATGGGAATTTCACTATCATGACACAACAATTCCTGTGTTTAAAAGACTAGACATAGTGCATTGGAGTCTTGCACCTACTGCTTGTAACTGGGTAATCCATTTGGAATGGAAAAGTTCACTGAGACAGAGTGGTGACTGAGGTCTCCAAGACCATCTTCCAAACTGTCATTCTTTGAACAACTTGAGCTGGAGTTATTGGCAGAATTTTCTAGGCCTTTGCTCTCTATGAGATTCTGAGCTGTCTCAAGCCTTGTAATTCCAATCCAATGACCAGCATGGGAAAAACACAACTGTCATGAACTGCAAGGACTATGACCCTCTTTATATGGAGGTCTTGATGGACAATGAAGTAGAATTTTGAACAACTTGGTAGACTTCAGCATATGATCATGAAAGATGTCTGTATCTCCTACAAGCTTCAGAAAGAGGAAGGTGACATCTTTCTTTCTGTACAGCTTATTCATCGCATTTGGGTAACTCTCTGAAGCATGGGTGTTGCAGAATACTTTTTTTACCACTGGGATATGAGACCAACCCTTGATAGTGATAAACCCCATACCTGTTTTAACCTTTTCCTTATTTGTTTATGGGTGGAAGTGGAGTGTGCATGCAGTCATCACACTGCAAGGTTGGGATTGCTGTGGGACAAGTGTAATGCCAGTGTTCTCTGTACTATGTGTACCTTCTATTCAAAGGTTAGAAAGGAGCAGATTCCTGTTACCTGTGACATTTTTGCTTCTCTGCCTGAGCAGGGTCTCTCTGTACACTTCCAGGTTTCCTAATGTTTACATGCTGTGTTCTCGTCAGTCCTGATTCTACTTCATCCATCATTACTTTTGGGAAAGCAAAATGCCCTCTTGCCTAACCTACTAAGTCCTGTCACTGCTCCTGTATATCCTTTGGTTTTGATTGCTGCTTCCATGGCCCACTGCTTGCTGTCCAAGAGCATAGTTGGCAGCTTCAGGCTTCACAGAACACTCAAATCACAGGTTGGTTTGGGTTGGAAGGGACCTCAAAGATCATCTAGTTCCAATCCCCTGCCATGGGCAGGGAAACCACCAGACCGGGTTGCCCAAAGCCCCATCCAACCTGGCCTTGAACAATGCCAGGGAGGGGGCAGCCACAGCTTTTCTAGGCTGCGTTTCCATGTCTTTTCCCAGTCTTTCCTGTAGGCCCCTTCAGCTACTGGAAGGCCCTTTTAAGGTCTCCCTGGATCTTTCTCTTCTCCAGGCTGAAGAAGCCCAACTCTCTCAGTCTGTCTTCATAGAAGAGCTGTTCCAGTCCTCTGAACATCTTTGTGGCCTTCCTGTGGGCTCACCCCAACATGCAGAAATTGTGAGGGTGAATAGAAAAGCATTTGTAAAAGTGACCACTCTCTCATGCTGGCACTGGTTCTGTTGGTCAGGAGTGTAGAGTTTCTGTGAGTTAGCCGATGTGTGATAATTTGTTACCCTGCAGTAATTGTTGCTAAAGCTATGCCCAAACTCTCGAGATAATTCCTACTACCAGAAGCTGGAGCTGTAATCTGCTGTGGTGAGATAGCTGTTCTGTAAAAAGAAAACATATACCTATTGAACTGTTTTTCAGTCTCTGGGCTGTAATTTTTGTTGCCACTAAGTGTACTCTAGTATTTTCTCAATCTGGGCTCTCAGCTCAGCATCTGTTCCTGGTCAGTTGCTGCCTGCCTTTGTTCAGCTGTTCTAAGCATCAAGTGTCTCTCTATTGATTTAGGCTTGTTCGTTCATCTACTGCTGTCACTGTGTGGTCCCCTGAAGCAAAATCCTGCCTTTAACAAACAATTTATCTCTTCTTAGGAAAGTGCGACAGACTGTTCCTTGATATCTGGCTGTGGTCGCAGTGGTGGCAGTTTCACTGCAATGACACTATGGAGTTTGCTGGCTTTCTTGGAGTCTCCAAAAGCAAATGTGACTATGTTGCTACATTTGCCCATTAACTCATGTTGTACAGAGCCAGTTGATCTGCACTGTGAAGGGTTTGCAGCCTTCACATGTACAATTTATAAGGTCCTGCTCAGTGAACCTATATCAGAAGTTATTCTCCCATGGAAGCACTTCCATACTATTAACATGCCTGAGAGGATGAACCAATGGTTTCCTCATGCTCTTTCCCAATGACTTGTCATCACATTGCATATTTGCTCCATGCACTGATGGAATTTCTACCTCCTGGGGAGTGGATGCTGTATGAGCTCACCTTTTTATATCTAGAAGGGCTATCTTAGCCAAGGCTTTGTGTGGTGCTACTCCTGGACATCTTTTGAAAACCTCTCTGTAACATTAGTTACTTCAGATTTTTATTGTATGTTAGACCTAATGCTTTGCTCAGACCAGGTGTGCATTGTTTTTCTCTGGCAGTCATTGTACTTCCTTCATGCGCTCTGCTTCTTGGCATTTCTTCAGTTTTTCAGGGTCCAGTTGTAATCTCTCAGTGCTCAGTACATGCCTGGCATAGGTGATCATAGATTATTTCTACTTTAGCTTTATTATGTCCATACTGAAATTTTGTCCCTGATACTTATTAGGAAATTCTGGATTGCTGGATTCATGGTTGCTGATTGCCTTTATCTTTCAGTCTCCTTCTGCTGCTGTAAACTTCAAGACTGAAAGTTTATCTAAAATATGATCTGATTTGCTGTGGAGCACTTCAGCACCCAAAACACTGTGCAGATCATTCAAATCCAGCTTACCTACTGAAGATTTTACAGATGTTTTCAGGAGTGTCACAGGTTGCACCTAAAAGCAGTACAAAAGGTGTACTTATTTCTGACTTGAGGTTGGTGTCTGGTTCTTGAAATATGTACTCATGCACTCTTACAAGCTACCTGGAGCCCACAGCGGCAATCCTGCCTCTCTTTTGTGCTGAGAATACCTGTGGTGATTGTTGAACTGAAAAATTCCCTGTGGCTTCCTTTTACCTACAAATTAATTTTCTTATTCCATAGCTTTCTTCTTGACAGATTGCACTGTCTCACTAACTTATTATAGTACCTGATAACCTTTTTCCTACCTGGTATTGCTACCTGGAAGTATTGCAGTCTGGTTTTGCATCTTGCTCTCAGAAGTAGGTATTGGCATTTGGATCCCTGCTTTGAACATTTTAGGTGTCTTTGCTGATTGAAAACATTTCTGGAGAATGATCTTTTTCCCCAAGGGTGTTAATGAGTCTCCAAAATTAGAGACTGAAATTGGGTTTCTAAGCTGTGTGCTGTATCTGTGCATGTGGCATTGCGCATCATGTGGTATGAATGCATCATTTGTGCGTCATTTGGTATGGCCTCCTGTGTTCTGTAGGAGGTTGGGGTTAGCCAGCAGTTGGCATTGCTAAGGCTGCTGCATTCTAGATCAGACAGAGATGCCAAGTTTGAACACCCCCCCTTAATGGATTATTGTGTTCCCAGGTCTGAAGTAGTGTGTTCTTGGGGTGGAAGTGGTGTGCTTTTATGTTAATGGACAGGGCTTGCACATCTGTGTACCGAGACTGCACTTCCCTGAACGGGAGAAACCAAGGAGTGGGACTGGGTCAGCCCAGTGCATAGCTGCATACCAAGTTTGCAACTCCCCCCACCACCCCTTGATAGGTTAGTGTGTTCCCAGAACTGAAATACTGTGTGTGTGTGTGTCCACTGTGTAAACGTTAGGTAGTGTGTGTATGGTCACTGAGTAAACGGTGCTGTTCTTCTGTGACTGCCTGCTGCCACGGGTGCAGCCACCCACTGATTCCGGTTGATTGATTGCTTGGGTTTGGGGGATGTCTTTTCTTCAGTGTGTACAGTGTTGTGTGGTTGTTGTGTACAGTGTCAGTAGAGGACCCAGTTTGCATAGGCAGTTGCACACAGTGATTAGGACTAATTTCTCAGAGATGTTTAAGTGCAAGGACGAGGAGAAGGCAAGTGCAACCTGGGTGTATAGACCAGGGTGCGCCGTGGAGCCGTGGGGTACCCTGTGGGATAAATGGGAAACCTGCGCTTGTGCAGGACCAGAGCTCTGGGGAGCGGTGGAGCCTATGGAAGTCCTGCAATACTGGGGAGGCTTTCACCAGCTGGTGGATCTGCGGTCACGCGAGCAGCTTGCCCATGCAGGACATATGGCTGGTTGTCTCTTGTTCGCTTATAAGATCATGACAGATCAAAGTACGAAGTCAGAAATTACAAGAGGCTAAGCAGGAGAATGAGAAACTAATGGCTGAGCTCGTGCTGCGAAGACAGACTTTCATGTCAGCCTTAGGAGAGAAGGAAAAATGACAAGAGCAATTAGAGGAAAAATGTGCTGTGTTAGCTCACAGATACGCTGTGCATGCTGCAAGGAGGTGTCACAAAAAAGGAAACATGGGATGAGATTTGGGACCACTTATACAGGCAGTGGTGAAGGATCCCCAGTGGGACCCTCAGACCTGGGACAGGGTTATCTGGGATACCTGCGATAGCGACAAGGAGGAGCTGGCACATGCAGGGGGAAACGACCCTCCTTCAGGGAGTAGAGTATGAGCAGCCCCTGCTTTTAGACAGAAAGCTTTTGTGGGGGGAAGCGGACAACAGATCTGATCTGATGGATTCACAGACTTCTCTCCAGAGGAGCTAAAATATGTGTTAGAAAAGTATAAACAGAAGCCTGGAGAGGGGCCACAAGATTGGCTAGTGCGATTAATAGAGGAAGGGGCAGATGCAGTCTTGATAGATGGGGTAGATGTAAGGAAATTTATGGCCTTTACCCCAGACCCACATCTGTGGTCCTCCCTGCAGCATGTAGGGAGGGAAACCAAGGAATCTCGTGGATGAAGTAGCAGAAGGCCTATCTGATCAGTAGACTAATGATGGGGCTTGGCCCCCTGGCCCACATGGGTAGGCAATCTGAGGAAGGCCAGCCAACTGCTGAAAGCAGAGGGTATTAAATTAGCTGTGTTAATGCAACAGCCCTTGACTCCCATCATCAGGAATACTCTATTAGAAGGATGCCCCAGGGGCTGGAGACCCTGCCTAATTCCTGTTCTGTTAGCCACATGAGGGAAACCTATGGAGCAGGTATTGAGAATTTAAATCAACTGGGAGATCTCCCTGGATTAGATAGTACAGGTAGAGATGTGGAGGAAAGAAAGCTCCAGGGGCAGCTGTACTGTCAAGGGGGAGGGGGGGAGGCGCACAATGCTAACCATGTCTACTGTTGTGTCATTCAGCAGGTATGTGGACACAACCAATCCTGGTGAGCAAAACATCTGGGTGATACTAGCTAACGTGACAGGACAAGATATGCTGTGTCTCAGCACAGCCACCCCGCAGAATCCATTGGCAGCATGCCTGTTGGGCTTGACACTGACAAGGAAACAGTTCACCCACATTGTCAGGAGCACCATCCCTGGACAGATGCAGTTGGAGCAATGACTGGAACAGTTGGCTTCCATGGGTTGGGAAGTCACCTACCTGTCTTATCTCCACAGAAGCTCCGCATTGTAAGAACATTGAATGCTGACAGATGCGCTGTCTTTAACTCCACAAGGAGAAGCAGCAAACTAGTGTGCTGGTTACTTTAGTAATGCTACTAGCGCTGCAATATCTGGTTTACTACTAGATGTAAACATAGTTTGTCATGCAACACTTCAAAATAGAGCTGCCATAGATCTGAGCACCTTAGGTGGAAGTCTCAGAACTGCAATGTAGGCAGTTAGGAGAGATGTGAGAGTAGGAGAGAGCCTGTTTCCTGCTCAGACTTATTTATTTGAAGGTTCATTGTTATAATTTTGGTTCTTATAAAGCCTGGCTTTTGGAAGTCAGACACCATTTCCTTGGTTTTGGTGTCTGCTGCAAGGAGAAAGAGCAGATAGGTTTCCTCTAGGTCTCTGGGATCCTGCAACGGTACATGTCTATTTGCAGCTGACCACAGGGCAGGAACAGAGGAAATTGGTATTGGTGAAGTTTTGTTCTTTCTCAGAAGCTCTTTTTTCAGTTGTATCAGTGAGGTAGTTCTACTAGTTACTGTGATATTTCAGATAATAGGCTATTAGCTGGCTTTCTTCACACATACACAGACTCATTCCTGCATCAAGCTAATAGGAGCATGCTGCTGGAATTCATCAAGCCATCGCCACATATATATTTATAACCACTTTAATAACCTGAACTTCCACCCTAAAGCAGGTAGCTTTTCTGGAAAGCTGTTCCTAAATCTCATGGATCCAAAGGTTAAAAGTCTTACTTGTTTCATTCACACACAATCTGTAATTGTTACTTGGTATGTCCTCGCTTCCCCTACACTTGTCTCCCAGTGTATTTGCAATAAGTAATGTATTGTCTTTCATAAGCTGTTTTTTCTAGCCATGCCCTACATCAGATCTGGTTTGAAGTCATCTTTCTTGAAGAGAGTTACCAGTGCTACAGGCAGAATTCCAAGTGAGATTTTGTCAGTGCTCTGTCTGGGTCTCTCATCTCTCTCTGCTAATGCATCTCTAAAGCCTTCCCTTCTGCAAATTCTGCTTTTCCCTCCATGTTACATCTACACAACTCCTATTTTATTACTTGTCTGTAATTCTCTGAGGCCATACTTAAGACCAGTAAGTTGTGATGCCTGCTATTTTCGGTTCATTTAAGACTGTCTCAAGACTGTCCTAGAGAGGAGGCTTACTACTACTTTCCTTCGGATGGCATGAGGACTGCTTTATTGCATGCCTCTAAGCAACTAACGGTGATTTTCAACAGGAAGATTTAAGTGTATCATTACTTTGATCCTTTGAGGTTGACTGACTGGGAAATGAAGTACAGTTGCAGTAAAGGTGCTGAAAACGGTGCAGATGTGCTAAAATAATAAATAATTATCGACAATAAATAATGACTGACAGAGGAGAAAATAAACTAAACTACTTACAGGACTTATAATCAAATGAATTTCACAACTGCCTATACTAAAAGTCAATCTTTCTTAAGCAACATAGACAGCTTGCTTCATTAAGTCTTACATGTGCAACTGAGAAACACATGCTTCTTGTAGCCTTACTTCAGGGATCTCTATGTGCTCGTTTTGCGACTAAAAATGAGTCACATTAAATTAATGTGAATTGCAGCCGCCCCAGTAGTGTTTCAATTCTTAAACAAGAATTTTGTTGGTGAGTTTCCAGTATTATTAGCTACTGGGGAAAATACTACTGTGGCACTATGTCATTATGATTTCTGAAAAAATCACACTTACTAGTCGTCCTATAAGCGATGAGACTTTTAATCTTGAGGATTGCTATAAGTGACAGTTTGCTTGATGTATTTCAGTTGCAGTGATCTTCACTGCTCATATAGCATAGCATAGTAAATGCTATGCTATATGAGCAGGTATAATGCACTTACCATCAGTAGATAGTAAATAAGTATCAGGTTATAGAGAATGAGGATATTTCCCAACTTACCATTAAGTCCATTTGTACTGTGGTCCAAAAGAGTTTGAGAATTGCCACAAAGGAGCAGCTAAGAGAACTTTAAGGATGAGGAACATCTGTGGTGTGTTCAAGAGACTGAAAGGGAGACTGATCTGTGGAGCCATACTCTGCTATCTGTGATGCCTGGAAGCCAGCTCAGCAATGCCAGCAGGGAGGCAGGACCTGGAACTACTTTGTACCAGGACAAAGGCAGCGTCACAAGGGATAAGGAAGCGTGGAAGATAGTTACAGATGCAGTGGTAAGAGAAGTCCTTCCCTACCCTCTATCTTGGCAGATCGGACCATCTTTTCAGAGAAGTCTGCTGCCTCCCTGGAACCCAAATTAGGGTCATCACCACAAGACTGGGGAGCTTAGTGCAGCCTTCAGACTGCCTATTCCTGCTCTTTCACATGGGTACAAATGATGTCACAACAGAGAGTCTGAGGTCAGTCAAGAGATTTCAGAGCCCCGTGAGGAATGCTAAAACATTCGAGAGCACAAGTAGTGTTTTCCTCAGCCCTGCCATTAAGGGGGGAGGCTTTCGAAGGAACAGGCAAGCCAGATATCAACACCTGGCTCCAGGACTTGTGCCTCTGCCAAGACTTCAGGGTTTTAAGCCATGGAAGAGCCTTCGCCAGGCAAGGTATGCTGGAGCCTGACAGGATCCACCTGTCCCAGTGGGGAAACATGTCTTTGGCGTAAGCTGGTGGGTCTGACGAAGAGACCTTTAAACTAGAATTGATGGTGAGAAGGGGATACCAGACGTATTGCAGCAGGTATAAGTCAAGGGTTGGCATGGCATCAACTGAGGGTGGCATTGCTGGTAGGAATATTTACGCTGCTCCTGGGAGCACAGAGTGCTCAAGAGCATATCTGAAATGCTTGTACCCTGATGAACGTGGTATTAGAAACAAACAGGATGAACTGGAAGCATTGCTTACCTCCCAGAGCTACAATATCCTTGGTATTAGTGAGACGGGGTGGAATGAGTGTCACAGTTGAGTGCTGGGCTGGAGGGTTGCAAGCTGTTCAGGAGGGGTAGGCAGGGCAGGTGAGGTTGAGGTGTTGCACCATTCATAAGAGAGAGTGATTGTACAGCCCTTACAGATAGCAGTAATGGGGCTGCGAGCCTCTAGGTGAGGATTTAGGGGATTGGAAAACAAAGGTGATGGTAGTGGGTGTCCACTACTGATCCCCCAGCTAGGTTATAAGCACTGATGATTTATTCTATAGGCAACAGGATTGGTAGTCCTTGTCCTTACAGGAGATTTCAACTTCCCAGACAGCAACTGGGACTGTCATTCTGCCATGACAAGCAGGTCTTGGAAATTCTGGGAGCTTGTAGGAGTTAACTTCTTGTCACAGATACTCAGTGAGCCAACTAGGAAAGCTGTCCTCCTAGACTTTCTGGTTGTGAATAAAGACATGTGGAGGATGTGATGGAAGGTGCCTGTCTTGGCCACAATGGTCATGAAATGGTTTGGTTTAAAAATTTCAGTGTAATGAGAACAAAGGACAGCAGAGTTGCTACTCTGGACTTTGAGAGCAAACTTTAAGCTATTCAAGGAGCTGTTCAGCCAAGTATCCTGGGAATCTGCTTTTAAAAACTTAGGAGTCCATGAGTGCTGGTAAGTCTTTAAGAACCACCTTTTAAAAGCCTGAAACAGGCAACTCTACAGTGCCACAAGTCAAGGACACAGGGCAGAAGACTCACTTGGCTGAACAGCAAACTCCTCATGGATCTCAATAGGAAGAAGAAATTGTATGGTCTCTGGAAGTGAGGTCAGGCTTCACAGGAAGATTAGAGAGCTGAGGTTCATGTATGGACAGAGAAGAAATGAAAGACCAAAGCTCGATCAGAGTTGAAACTGGCCAGGTAACAAGAAGGGGACGTTCTTTCCTCAATAGCAAGAGGAGGTCTAAAGAAAATGTTGGATGAGTACTTGTTGATCATCTGACTAATAAGGAAAAAGTGGAAGTATTCAAAGCTTTTTTTTTTTGCCTCAGTCTTTAATAATACTCATAGACTTTGGATTTCCTGGTCTTCTGTGTTGGAGGATCATGAGTGAGGAAACAGTGACTTTCCATTTGTTGACACTGAAACTGTAAGGGACCAGCTGTACCAGCTGAATTTTCCCAAGTCCCATTGGGATTCATCTCAGAGAAGGAAGGAGCTAGCAGGTGTTATGGCAAGACCCCTCTCTGATGATTGGAAGCTATCCAATGTTATTGCATCTACAAAAAGAGCCTGAGGGAATTAATATCCAGGGAACTATAGCTCTGTTAGTCTAACCTCAGCTCCTGGGAAGATTATGGAGAATAATATATTAGATACTATTAAAAGGCATTTAAAGAATAATGCAATCATCAGGCACAGTCAACATGGGTTCACAAAGGGAAAGTCCTGTTGAACTAATTTGATATCCTTCTGTGATAAGGTCACCAACACAGTGGATGAATGGAGGGTGGTGAGTTTAATTTTTGTAGATTTTTATACTTTTGATACTGTCCCTCACAGCATCCTTCTGGAAAAGTTGTTCAGCTGTAGGATGAATAGGCTTATTGTGCACTGGGTGAAGACTTGGCTGAAGGGCAGAGCTCAAAGGGTTGTACGGAATGGGGCTACATCTGGCTGGAGACAGGTGTTCCTCAGTGTTCGATTTTAGAGCCAGTTCTGTTCAATATATATACCTCAGTGATCTGGGTGTGGGAGTTGAATGCACCATTAGCAAGTTTGCTCATGATATCCAACTGGGAGATGCTATTGACTATTTTGAGGGACAAGAGGCCTTGCAGAGGGATCTAGATAGATTGGAGCATTGGGCCATGATTAATGGGATGAATCTTGAAACGTCAAAATGCCGGATTCTGCACCTAGGACAGAGTTACACTGGGCACAAGTACAAATTGTGAGAGGAGTGGTGGGAGAGCAGCCCTGCAGAAAGTGATCTGGGGGTGCTGGTTGGCAGCAGGCTCGCAGGAGTCAGCAGTATGGCCTGGAAGCCAAGAGACAAACCCCATCCTGGTGTGCCTCAAAGACAGCATAACCTCGGTATGCTGCATTCAGCAATGGTGTGGCCTCACCTGGGGTACTCGGTGCAGTTCTGGGACCCACAGTTTAAGGAGTATGTGAAGGTCCTGAATGGCTGCAACAGAGCTGGTGCAAAGGCTGGAAGGAATGTCCTGAGAGGAGTGACTGAGAACTTTGGGCTTGGTTAGTTTGTAGAAAAAGGAGGCTGAGGGGTGACCTCATTGCAGTCTGCAGCTTCCTGAGGAGGAATGTGGAGAGGCTGATGCTGAGCTCCCCTCCCTGGGATCCAGTCTCAGGACAGGTGGGAGTGGTTCAAAACTGCATTAGGGGAAGTTTAGACTGGACATTAAGAAGCTTTACTTTACCTAGTGTAGTCAAACACAGGGACAGGCTTCCTGGAGTGGTGGTCCCAAGCCTGTCAGTGTTTAAGAGGCATTTGGACAATGCCCTTAACAACATGCTTTAACTTGATCAGCCCATACTTGGTCAGACAGTTGGACCAGGTGATTAATGTAGGTCCCTTCCAACTGAAATTGTTCTGTTCTGTTGTGGTCTAGTCAAGTCTATTCCTAGTACTGACTTGGCAAAGCTGGTTCTGTAAAGCCCTCTACCTTCAGCCCTGGAGATGGCAAATGTAATTTTATTTGAGACTGGTATCATCTGAAACTACTTAATTTAATATTTTTATTTTTTTTTTATGAAAACCAATAAATTTCTAGTCCTTTGATACTGGGGGTGGGGTGGAGGGGTAGTGATGACACATGACCAAACATTGACTGAGAAGGCCAACAAAACCAACCAGCACATAGAATTTATAATTTCATTATTTTTAAGGAGCAAATATGGATACCGTATTTGATTAGTACTATACTGTCAGAATCATAGAATGATTAGAGTTGGAAGGGACTCCCAGAGATCATCTAGTCCAACCCCCCTGCAAGAAGCAGGGACACCCCCAACTAGATCAGGTTGCTCAGGGCCTTGAACGTCTCCAGGGATGGGGCATCCACCACCTCCCTGGGTAACCTGTTCCAGTGCTCCACCACTCTTACAGTAAAGAACTTTTTTCTAATCTTATTCTCAACCTAATTTATTTTCATCCTTAATTAGGAAATAATAGTTCCAGTAGATTTTATTACTTCTAGGAACATTATTATTGAAACTATGATGTTTGTAACAGATGGCTTTCGTAACATTAACACTGAATGCCAGATTTTACAGTTGGTACAATTGGAGGTAGAAATAAAGAATAATAGGTGCTTTATTATGAATTGTACCTTATAATCAAATGCCTCTGAGAGCAGATGTATCATGTGGAGCAGCAGTACTGGGCATAGCAGCACAGGTCAGGACTAGCCAATATAAGCCGCTTTAAATTGTGCACCTTCCAAACATAGGTGTGCCTCATGTTACTTCATAATAATTACAACACACAAGGACTGTGAAAGAAGCCCTAGCAACAGTTTCCACTTTTGCCATTTGGAAGAGGCAGCTGCAGACGCTGGGACTAGCCCTCGCTGCAGCGCCTGCGCCTTCCCGTGGAAACCGCTGCAGTCAGAAGGGTTGATTTAGGGGTCCCAAGGAAGGCAGGAATGAGAAGCAAGTACAAGACAGCAGACGTGGCTAGGGACAGGAGCAGTGCTTGCTGACTGGCTAGGCCAACAGCAGCCTTTTCACTTAACACTGTGGATTTTTCAGTTTCCTAGAAATGATGAAGAGAACTGTAGAAGCACAAAGGTTAATGTGAAAACTACAAAGTAGTCCGGCTTATGTGTCTCAAGTTAAGCACCAGAACCCATTTTGGCACTCAAGTTCCTTGGTTTTGGCTATGAATATTTTTACTTTATTACTTTATTGTCACTGATATTTTTGGTAAAGCAACACTAAAAAGAAAAAGAAAAGAAAAAAAAAGGCCAGTGCAGTCACAAAATACACGGTCTGCTGGTAGCATCAGGTCCCCAGGAGCAAAACCTGCTAGCTAATATAAAATCACCATATGTAATCACAGTGTGTTTGTGCACTGCTGCCTTCCAGCTTGTAGAAATTACAACTGGCCTCCTAACCAAACACGGTGTTTTATTCCAATCAGGTGATGGTCTGTCACTGCAGTTACATTTGCAGACCCCTCCAACACTGGCCAGCAGAGCCGTGAGCTCCCAATACAGTTCCTACAAAAGGCTGGGTTACTTTATGCAGGTTTTTTTCTCAAGTGAGGTTGTGGGTCTCCATGCATGAAAACTTCTGTACCGTCACGAGCATGGTAATCTGTGCTTTTTAAGTCGCTGGGATTGGTGCAGCACCCCTTCCTTATATTGCTGCCAAATGCTGTGTTTCATGCCTGACACATGATGCTTCCGTCTCCCCTTCGGGATGCTGTGTGCCTCAGTCCCTGCCTTTTTTCCTAGGGTGTGGGCTCCTCCTCTCAAGCCTAGAAAAGACTTAAAAGCAGGTGGCTGTGCCACCTGGTTGCACATCCTGTCCTCTCCTGCAAGGCTGGCTTTGCTCCCATATCTGCTGATATGTACAAATTCTGATCCCTGCGTCTTCCTCTGCAGCGCTGAGAAGTGGATCCACCCTTGGGCTGTCATTCCCTGGCGCCGGTGGTCCTCACGGCTGTTCAGGTATTTGCACTTAAACTAAGCTGTGTGGAATAAACTTTGGTGAGTAGAAAGCTTGAGAGGTTCTCAGTGACTGGTAATGTGCCCTTAAGTAGTACAAGGACTGTGACTAAATGTGCTTCTTTATCATGCTTGAAATTTTTGCGTGGATTTGGTTTGAGAAGAGATTTTTCTTTTCTTCTTTTTCAAGTTAAAATTTTGGCTTTGTCTGGGGTTTTGTGTCTTTTTGTGGAAGAAGTAACTGTGTAAATGGGATCAATGGCACTGGCGCTAAATGAGGAATTATCTTTTCAACAGCACTGGCTCCACTGTCCTTCAGCTATTGTTAAGCTCACATTGTCTGCCCAGTTATTTTGGATACACATGGTTTTGGCTTCCTCTTTCTTTGACATCATTCTTAACAAATATTGACAAATGTTCCAGTTTAAACATACATGAAAATCAAGAAGTTGCCACAGTAACATTTTGGCAGATTTTCTTTGTCTCTCTTGTGTTACTTAGTTTTAAGATCATTAGGAATTGCTGCCTATTCTCATCTGGTTGCATTTCTTAAATGTTTTGTGTAGGCAAAGACTGCATTTAGGCACACAGGTGTATTTTATGGTGGATCGGCCCTTGCATATAGAGAGATATATCTGAAGCAAGAAATAACACAAGAAATGATTTGCAGCCTTTTGAAGTGGAATTTTGCAGCTTTTTAACAGGAATGTATGAGTTTATTCTAAAGGTTGCAGAAAACATTTTTTTTAATTCTCTATCACTGTTGCTTATAATTAATTTGGTTTTGCCAGGTGCTTGTGTTGCACATGGTGTGGTGCACACGGTTGACAGAACACAGCCTGATTACACTATCAGTAGTAGGACATCACCACAGTGTCTATGTCCACAAATCTGATCAGCAAGAACAAAGGACAGGAACACCAGGAAGGAAGAATAAAATGGCTGAGAATTGCTTTTTTCCCTTCAGCTAGGAAAGACAGTATCTGATGCTAGAGGCCATGCAGTTGGCCTCTTTGATGCTATTTTTCCATCTCCACAAGAAAGGAGTGGATATAGATTTTGAGTCAGCTGCAAATTTTGTCAGTAAACAAAAATACTAAAGCTGATACAGCTGAATGTGGCTCTGGTTACACCACCAGCTCAAAAAGAACATAACAAAAGATCAAAAGTCCAGAGATGGACAGCGATGCTGGTCACACAAGGGACACCGAAGCAAGACAATCCCTTTCATCTGGGAAAAAGAGCTGACTGAGAGCAGACAGAATGGCAGAAGATTTCAGAAATGCTTGGTGGCAAATCCAGACAGATGCACCTTTCACTTTCTTTACCATCCTACCCTGTGGCCATCAAAAGAAGTTGGAGCAGTTGGATTACAAACAAAAGGGAGATAATTTTTTAAGCAACAGATAGTAGAGCTGTCCTGTTCAGTGCAGGAGGATGTTGATGCCAACCATTTGTTGGAATCTAAGGGGAGATGGGATAAATACATGAAAGAGAAACTCATAGGTGTTTCATGTATATAAAGAAACTGCATCCAGTCATTCCTTGACATCCATTTTACCTCTGTAGTAGAAAGAATATTGAACTAGGTAGTCCTTATGTTTTCTAGGTCCTTAGATGAACCTGGTATTTAAAAGCCCATGGTTTTAAATGGTCATCCTGAAATCTCATACCAATTTATTTTGCTGCTTGTTACTTTGTAGTCAGTGACTCAATTAGGAGAAAATATGAACCAAGGGTATTACCCAATGCTATTCCATCACCATTTATAAAAGCAGAACTGGTTTCCATTGTTGCATAATGATTACCTTGTATCTTAACAAGTTGTAGCACAAGCAGTGCCGATGACAGAAAAAATTGCAGCCCATTGTTTCAAGTTAAACTTAATTTACTCTAATTTTGTGTAACCGAAGAGTCTTGTTCTACAATGATTGGTTGTTTTCTTGGGTTGTTTTTAGGAATGGAGAAGCTGGTTGCTTGTCCATACAAAAGGCCAAATGCTCTTTGTAGGCTGATTTGCTTTCCATGGGCTGGAGGTGGAACTACTCAACTTGCTCAATGGGGCAAACTCTTCAGCAACTCTATTGAAGGTTAGTCATTTGTGTAGTTAACACACAAGTTAAGCCAGTCTGAAACACATGGAAGCCAATTTTTCTTTCAATGGAATATATTGTTCTTGAGAGCACTACAATCTACTTTCACTGGGTCTTACCCAGAAAGAAATTACAATTCCATTAGAAATTAGAATTTCCATTAGGATGCAGCATTTGCTAAATTTCTGTACCATCTTGGATCAAGTTATATTTGACTAGGTTAGAAAGTTATACCCTCAGAGCTAAATTTCACAAGAGTATAGTAGGCCTGACCGCTTCAGAAACTATTGGTATGACTCAGAAACAGCAATACACTGGCATATTGCTAATATGTTAACAAGGGGGCATCAGCAAGGTGAACAGTGAAGATCTGAGAGCTGTTTTTAATGTTGAGAGTCTGTACAGAATTAATTTCTGTTATCCAGAGAGTGCATAGTTTTGCACTCCTTGTATCAAACCTGAAGTTTATGGATTTATGAGTGAAATTACATGTAGTTACAGTGTGAAGTAATTCTGGGCTATCAGGCTATCTCAGCACTAAAAAGATCAGTGGCTGAATGTCTGAAGAGAGCCAAGGCTGTTTTCCAGACCTTACACAAAGAAAAAACTAAATATCATTTAGAGAGAGCATTACCATTGCAATTTTACCAGTCCTCTGAAAGCTTGGATCCTTTCTGTAAGCAGTTGCACAAGTCACATCAAATTTTCTCTGAAATTTAAACAAACAAACAAACAAAAAAAAAAAAGAGAGGAAAATAAAAAAAGCTTTTGTCCCCTGGAACTGCTTCTAACAAAGTTACTAAGGCGATGGCCTAGGAGGAACTGAAACACATACTAAACAAATCAGGGTGCCGCATGCTCTTTCAGAGATTTTTTGTGCAGAAAGGAAGCACAAAAGATGCAAACATTTCTGTATTGCTGCTAGAATACTGTTGGGGTCTATTCTATGTCTACTAAAATACTTTGCATCTGACCCATTAAATCCATGTGTTAATATTTCAGAAAATCAACATTTTTTCCCTGATCTATTAATTCTTTACTTTCTCTAAAGAGTGAGAGGAAAATCCTAGTTTTGAGACAAACATAATAAAAGCATATAGTAAGTCCTTCCATATACATAGAAATTGCCATCAGTTTATACTGTGATTCAATGTTTACTATGTACAGAGCTGAAGAGCCTGCAAAGAAGGAAACAGGAACTGCAGGATTGCAAAGGAGTGTAACTTTCTAAGATACATTTTACACATTTCTCAGTAAAGAAAAGGATGGAAACCTCATTTCTCACAGGATTAAAAGACAGTAATAGCAATAGCAAACAAACTGCATTAGCTGTAAGAAGGACTAATTTAAATAATCTATATATCGTGCAGAATAGATTAAAAATTAAAATAATTTTCCTGTTTCTATTTGAAATAACTATAATTATTTTCCCTCTTTCCCTCCACCTCTTCTGCAGTGTCCTCTGTAAGGCTTCCTGGAAGAGAATCTCGTCTTAAAGAGCCTTTTGCAAAAGACATGGCAACCGTAGTTAATGAAATTACAAGTGTTTTGTTAAAAGAACTGCAAGAAAAACCATTTGCATTTTTTGGTCACAGGTAAAATCTATGCATTTTTTATATGCTGGTGGTGAGGGAGCTTTCTCTCTGAACTGTAGGCATAAATTGTTCATTGCTGTTATTTGCAGAAACTTCAGGAAAATACACTTCTGCAAAGGCCTTTATCAAGTCACCCTAAAACATGCTGATCACAAGGACCCTGGTTATTTCTTTCTTTATTACTTCAGGCACAGTGTCTTTTAAAAATGGCAGTTTTGTGTGTTTTGGGGTTTTTTTACACAAATAAATTGTAATTGTGTTGTCTGATAATAATTGTGCCAGTGCTTGCTCTGTATGAGTGCAGGGGTTGAAACATTCACAAAATGTATAGATTTTGAGGATTACTTAGTCCCAAATATTCAAAATAACTGTTCTTACAAATTAAGGTTACTAAAAGAAAGATAGATAAAAAAATAGGTGATATAGGAATACATTTCATGTCATTTAGCTAAATATCGCTATAATTTACATGTCTCATACAATTCCAGCAACTGTTCAAGATAGCCAGTTAGTGCTGAAATTCAAATGATGTTTAAATTTTCCAGTTTTTCTATCTGCTTTTGCTTACTTGGTTTTAATTTCTCTTTTTTTTTTCTGTAGTTTTGGATCCTATACTAGTTTTGCAGTTGCGCTACACCTGAAAGAGAAGTATGGACTAGAGCCCATCCATCTCTTTGTATCAGGGGCACATGCCCCAAACGTAAGTTACAGAATAATTACTACTGCAAAACAGTGTATTAGTTACTAGAAGTGAAAGAAAAAACATTTTATGGTATGGTAAGCAGAGTAGCTGCAATACGAGAGCAGCATGTGAATTCTGAATGTGTGTGGAGAAATACTGGGTTTTCTTAGAGGAAATTAATTCTGAGGCGGACGGAGGATCTCAGGTTACATTCGCTGCTGCTAACCGTAGCCTAGGGAGAAGTCGCTGCCTCTTCTGAGGGTTGTATTGTATACTATGGCATTTGGCTTGATACTAAAAAGTAATCAAAACAAAATGTCCCACTCCTTACTCTGTAATGTGAAATAACTGTTGTAACTTAGTCTTTCATAAAACTCCTGCACCAGCCCTCACTACATTTGTTGGTTTGAGTCTCTCCTTCCTCATATTTTGGTGTTTCTTTAATTTGTCCTCAGCTCCCCCTGAGGCTTCTGCTGGTCTTTCTCAGGAAAACAACATGGAGGCTTTTTCTCAGTCCTCCTGCCCTCAGTCAGCATTTGCTATTTCCATTCTTTTTTCTGGGGCTTCTTAGCAATACTGAGTATGAGCAAGTAGTTCGTGGAAGAAATTATTGTTATTACTCCTGCAAGTTTCCATAATCAGTTGGTCTCTCCACTCCTACATTAGCCAGATTTACATCCATTGCAAGTATTTTCTTGCTCTTAAACAGATTTATTAGTTGTATTTCAAGAGTGAGAGTCAGACTTTGAACAAAATTACATGAATGGTTATTTGTCCGTAAAGTTGCAGACCTGGAAGGTATTTGGCTCACACACAATCTGTATTTTCAGCAAAAAAATTCAGCAAAGTCTACTAACCCTTTCCAAGATTCATCTCTCTGGATGTTAAACTCACCAGACACTGTATTTTGGAGACAAGGAAAGATTTTGTACATTTTTACTAAAGCAATTCTTAATGAAAATATTATGCAAAGTATATTATGTACAACACCTGATCTGCTTTGTCTGGTGCTGACAGTCTGAAGCATTTCTTCCCATCAAAAGCATACCCATATGCGATGCAGACGATGAGGACATTCTTACGTACATACAGATCTTAGGAGGAACTCCTTCTGAGTTTCTGCAAAACGAAGACATTAAGAAACATCTGATCCATACTTTCAGAGAGGACCTTAGAGTTCTTCAAACTTTTTCGTAAGTTTTACAAAACTGTATTACATTTATATTTGTATTTTAGAATTTTACTTCTGTATGATTATTTCAGGTTTATTTCTTACTAATCTGTTTTTGTTTCTGTTATAAGAGGAGTCTGAACAGAAAACAGTTTTCTCCTTTGTGTGCTTTTCTGTTTAAATTCTAGTCTTTAAGCCCTAGATGAAAATACTGCTTTTGCTGCAGTAGGGAACAATGTCATGTCATAGAGTTCTACTTAGGATCCAAAGTTGGTAGCCACTAAAAGAAATATTCTGGGATCTTTTCCTATTTTCTGAGGCTAATACTGTCAGCTGATTAGGCTTTGGGATCCCTGCATTCAGCCTCCTGATCCAAAGCCCCTATCCTAGCCCAAAGAAAGAACCCCTGTGTTTTCAGCATCTAGAGAGCAACCAGCTGCTTCTGTCCTAGCTGCTGACCCACTGGATGTGACACAACAGCTCACGTAGCTGAGGCGCTGAGGTTTCTTACTCTGGCAAAGACAAGGATGCTTCTGGATGTGGGATCCGTTTTAGCCATAGGCACCTGAAACTGATAAGGCCTCAGAAATATTAGAACAAGCAGATGACAAACATGATTGTAGGTGAGAATTTATACTGCAGGTTGAAGCTCTAGCCCCCTCCCCTCGCCACCACCACTATTGAGCCGTTCTGTAGATCTAATTGCAGTAGGGTAAGGGGCGAAGAATCTCACAGAGACAGTAACTCCTTCTGCTTTGTATGTGCATGCAAACCCCAAATATAGGTGTTCTGTGGAAAGTTTTATTACTGCTTTCTATGTTCGCAGTTTTGAAAACACAGAAAGGAATATCCCCTTCTCTTGTGATATCACTTGCTTTAACGGGTCTGAAGATAAACCACACGATCTAGAAGGTACTTTGTTTAAATGGTTTTCCTCTTATGCATTTTCCTTCTATCACATCAGTAATGGAAGAGTTTTTCTATGTCTTTTATCTTTTTTTTTTGAATGAAACAAACAGAACAGTCTCAATGCATGAACCAAAGCAGTTGATATGGGATTCTAAATAACTATTAAATAATAACTTTGAAACAGTCATGTAAGATGACATTTCTCTTGACACTTTAAATATCTTTTTCAGCTTGGCACGATCTAACAAGTGGAGACATTTCCTTTTACAAGCTTCCTGGGGGTCACTTTTATCTGCTGGAACCCTCTAATGAAATTTTCTTGACAAAACACATAACAAGATGTATAGAAAATGCTGGTCTTTGAGTATTTCCCTCTGTTTTAATGGCAGAAGGTGTCCATAGCACTTCACAGTAAGTCATTCCTTCTGTACAATTGCATGCAGTTATGCCTAAAAGTTGTTCTGTTCCTCCAGATGTTTACTTAATCCTTTCAAAGGGAGAGTCGTTCTGATTTTTTGAAAATAAATGTTGTTGGGTCCAAAAAACGTTTTCATTTTTTCCCCTCTTATCACTTTGCATGTGCACAAACTCTTTGCTTCACTCCATAACCTTGTTTGCAAAAAAAAAAAAAAAGACAGCAATGTTATTTAACTTTCTGTGTCTCTGTATGTTACTGCCAAAATAATGATTGTCATTTAATACCCACAAAAACCCACAGTTCTTACAGAAAGCTTAATTTATTGGGTTCAAATTTATTTAGAATAAGGTACAATCTAGAGAATGTATGTAAATACACTTTACAATCAAACAACTTGTGCTTAAAATATTTTTACTGTCAGACTATACAATAAGCAGCAGTATTGCAGTCTTCTCAACAGTTAGTTCATTAGCTACTGAAGAGTTAGTTATTAGTGGGAATTATTTTGAATACTCTAGATCCCGTATTTTTCTACCATTGCCTTTGCTTTAGAGATATAGGCACTCATGGCATCCTGCTTCGATAAACCTGCAAGGGAAAGTAGGAGTCATTATCTTTCCTTATTTATCATCCTATGAACATGACTACATGATATAAATTTAATTGGTGTAACACCTTTTTTCAGGTTCCATGCCTCCCATTTGGCTTTGCCTTTCAAATCTAGCATTCCGGGACATTCTGCCAAAACAAAGGCACACCCTTTGATTATCATGCAGATTTACACAACATCTGCTTCATTTCATCAAGGCAGGGGAGTGTGAAGTACATATAGGTATACCAATGTTAATATCTCCAACAGTAGCCTGTTTGTAGAATCCATATAGTTCCTTCAGTTCTTCATCAGTTGGTCTTGTTTTTAATTTTTTTACTTCTTCTGCAGCACCATCAAAGTCAGCCTGATGAAAGACAAAAGCATTACGTTTTCCTCTCAAGAGATGTGCTTAGAACATTAAGTATTAGTGCACACACAGTAGTATCATTAGATGCTCTTAATTACTCACTTGGGTTTAGTGCTAAGTCTAGGCATTTTCCATGGGAAGAAGCTTAATAAAAGAGTAAGTTATTAGGAAGGGAACTAGGCCTACTTCGCTGTCAGGGTCATCTCTGAGAAAATAAGTAAACCTCTTTTTCCAACAGTTTCACATCTCAGCACTCAGAGCTGTTACAGACTGCCTGGTGTCAGGTTGTCTACAGCTATGTTCATGCAAGCAGCTGTACAATGAATGCAGTGTACATGTATTTCACAGTCGCACTGGGGGGAATGACATCATTCCCTGACCTTTACAGTAACCTCTGAATCCCTTTGGCCCTGACTGCATGATGTGGATTCGCGGTGCGTAGCTCCAATACCTTCTGAGGGGTACTGCCCTCTCCCTCTTCATTCCCACTCCTCTGCTGGCAGTGCAGGAGGTGGCCAACCATTGGCACATGGGTACTGCATGGAGATGAGCACTGCTGCTGCCAGGACACAACACTCAGCTCCCAAACACAGGGGAACACAAGTGTGAAGTGTACATTTACTCCTTACATTCACACCAACCTAAGGTTGGAGCCGTTACTCTCTCTGTACCACAGGTCTCAGGCTAGACTTCAGCCCAGAGTTTGGAGTCCCTGTTTGACACCCAGGACATTCAGGACATTTCAGATTGTGCTAGATTTCGTACAGTCACCACAGACCCACCAGGTCACTACTCAGCTATGGTATATATATATATATATATGCATTTTAATATGCTACATGCTGCTTTTGATAATGAGCTTAGCTTTTGAGCTGGATCTGCATTTGCAGAAGAGCAGTATATCCTGCAAATGGGCTATTACACATAGATGGACAAAACCAGCCTACAACTTGGTGCCTAAGTCAGAGATGTATTCAACAATGGTTTCAGTATGAGTGCTGTGGCCCTGTTAATTAAGAGACCCCAGTATTATCTCAGTGGTCTGTACTGTGCTTCTTTAGATTACGTTTTCCTTTCTCTACTTACAGGAAAGATTTTTTTTAAACAAAACAGCTAATTCACATTTGTTTGTTTAACTGACGCCTTTCTGCTTGGAAAGCAACTGTGACAGAAATTAGCATGAGAGCTGGATCCATGGACAAGAGAAGGGCTATTTCTGTGTTTAAATTAAATAAAAAAAAAATAATTAAGAGACTGATGCTCAAGTACCTTTCTTCAAAGAAATTCCCCTTCATGCAATCACAAAACTACATATTCACTAATGTAAGGACACGTCAGTGGCTGCATAAAGGCGGCAGCAGCAGATGAAAGAGGGTAAGGACAAGTAGCCGAGTGCACAGAAACCTGCCCACCAAATGGGGCACCTCTGCCTCCTGACATGGCAGCCACTTCTTTTTTTAGCCTGAAAATTTAGTTTGGCTAATGAGTGAAGTTCCTGGATACACACTTCTGCAGAATTTCTGAGTTTTTTGCAAAATTTACAATTGCTGTTTGAAACCCACAAAGAGAGAGCACAGTCTTCTAAAAACAAAAGTGCTCACCACAGGAGGATGTAACACCAGAGCCAAAAAAGGGGCAGAGAGCAGACATAAAAATCATAATATGCAATTGAAAGGGTGTTCTAGAAAAGGAACGCTCCGTGCAAAACACCAATTAGAAGTAAATCCTGACCCTTCTTTGAACTGCAGTTATAAACTCAGAGCACAGAAAATGAGGCGGGGTTGTGATGATAATCCACATCTCTAGTTCTGTCAGTTTATGGCACCCTTAAAAACACAGCGGTAGGAAAGCTCTTTAGACAAAAATCCTGCAGCAGAGCAGATGCTTAGTAACAAAAAATATTCCAGCTCAGCAAGTACCTCAGTGGCTGCACAGCTGACAGGCAGCAGTTTCCTGGAGAGTCCCACCAAAGCCTCTCTGAACCAAATGCAAGCAGCAGATGCAGAAGTACAGAGAATAGGGAGGGTGTCAGAACAGTCCTGATCAGTTATAACTTTGAGCTACACTGCTGTTACGTTGGACTGTTTTGAACATGACAATCCTCTTCTCTTTACTCAGTACAACAATAAGCATTAGCCAGATTCTAAGACCCATTTGTCCACTTAATGCTCTGACCCTCAGTATCTGATTTGGCAGAGTTACCACATTAAATTCTTAATCAAATGATTTCCAAGTTATGTTCTTAAATTTAAAACTTTACTGACAGAAGAGATGGAACTATGCTCATGCAGTTTATTCATGGTTTAATAAGAATAATTTATTATTAATAAAATGCAACCATACCATAGAATCATAGAAAAACATGAAGCTTTAAATCCACAGTTTTGTGTCGGATTTCTTTAAAGAACAACTAAACACTGTGGATTTTTTTTTCTTTTCTTTTTTTTTTTTTAACCAACCAAATATTTGGGAGCACTGCAAGATAAATACTGGATTTTTCCAGAACTAAAACCCCAAAGACCTAGAATATGTTATACATAATATAGATAAACCAAAATCGTGTGCTCCAGACTACACATAAAAGCTAAATCAACAGTTGAAATTACTTTACATCACATTTCTCAGCATTTCTTTTGTTTCCATGTACTCTATAGTTCACTTAAAAATAAATCAGCATTCCAGCAGGCACAAAACTGATTACAGAAACTACTGTAACTGAAGTAACTGGATTTTGTAAGCTTGGATCAGAATTAAAATGCATTATATGAATAGAGCTCTTTTCTTCTTTGTTCTGGATAAAGAAAATAAATATTTTCTTCAACAAATTTTATTGTTGGAAATATGAAACCTAATTATTTGTTTTCCTGAAAGGCTGGAAAACTGGAGTACAAGCTTTCTCACCTCAGTGGAGAGTAAACTTAAACATTTCATGAGGTGTCGTCTGTCCCAGTTCATCAAAGAGTTTAAGTAACATCTGATCTGAGATTCTTTGTAAACACAAACAAAGTCTTTGCTCTGAGTTGCAGCTAAACTGAGTTTAAAAAGAAAAAAGAAAAAAAAGTGGTGTACATGGTAATAAGTCCTTGAACTTTCAGGTTGAAGCTGCAGAAACACAGTGACTGTACAAATGGCAGACATCCTATATGAGGAGAATCTTGCATTGCAGATTCATTTTTTTCTGACAGCTGTTTGATTTAATGATTTAAATTTGCAATACTGACATTAATACTGATGTAGATTCAGTGCTTGTAAGTAGTTCAGACACATATCCTCACAAATGGATGGTTTTGTGGTCTTGCTGGTGGCGAAATATATCAATGTATAGGTCAAGAGTCACAGTTTTAGCATTGCCATAAAGTGGAAGTCGATTTTTTGTTCTTTTAAAACCCATTCAAATTGCAGATGTTAAAAGGAAATAGAGAAACATGTTATGAATGTAATTATATGAGAAAGAAAAATCTCTGTATTTCAGTTTAAATCACTAAATGATAACTGTTTGGAAACTTTCTGTCAGCTTGTCAAGAGTTCATGCTGCAGAGTAGTTTGATCTGGCCCCTACGAAATTGTAACAATCTTGTAGCCATGGCTGGAAGGCCATGGTTGCAATAGCTGTGACTATAGACAGGTATTTGTTAATTTAATTTCTTCTTAAACACTGAATCTGCAGAACAGCAAGTACATAAAGAACAGTACAAAGAAACTCTCCCTAATTACTCTGTAAGCTTTGGCATTCTGATTTCATTGGACTTTATGAAGTTTACAGCACAAGTTGTGATAGTATTTCCGTGAAGATCAGTTGTCTGGCTGATGTGAAAACTATGCATTTTCCTCATCTATTTGTTCTTGATGCCATAGAAAAAATCCGTACAAATAAGACAACCCAAATCCCAAATTTCATTAGAAAAATCTATTCTTTCTCCAGATATGATAGTTTTGATAGCACCCAGTTTAGGTGCAAGCAAAGCCATTTTGAATCCTGCATCATTCAATCACAGGTGGCTTATCCTAGATGTTCGAAAGAGAAATATCTTTTTTCTTGTCCATAAAAGAAAAAAAAACCCAGTGCTTTAGTTCTTGATCACAGCCCACAGTTCATGTGTGCTTCTTGTAATCAATATAATAAATTCCTCTCTATGAGGACTATTCCTAGTGCTTCCAGTAGTAGTATTTGCCTTACAATCTTTATTTTTCTGCTTGTGCCTTATTTTCTCTTGTTCTCCTTCTGTAAGGTGCCTGTATTTCCTACAACCACCTGAGATGTTTTAGTAAGTTCAGATGTTAAACTCATTTTTAATTTCTCACCAAAAATTGCCAAGGGCCACAGAAAGCAAGTAGTTACTACTATCCTTCCTTCAGAAGGAAGACCAGAAAGGTAAACACACAGGCCTGAGGCCGGCAAGTCACCGACAGCGCCGAGAGAGAACTTGAGGCTTTGGGGCTGGCGCGCACTGCCCGTGCCGTAGGCACTGCGTAGCACGGGCACCTTCAGCCTGGGAGCACGGGGACGGACAGACACGTTGCTATAAGCTAAACAGGAGCCTGAACTCACAGAACTCGTGAGATCGTTCACAGACTTTGTTGTCACCGTATACCTTGGCAGGTGGGCTGCTTATCCTCCCATGAACCAGGTCTGGTTCACTTTGCGCTTACTTCAGGCAGGGCAAGGACACGGGCACTCACTGCAGAGAGCTCACGTGTTCTAAATCTACATCCCAGCTTACCTCAGAGCCACTGCAGACGTGTCACCCTGCTGTGCTGCATTTTGGACAGCACAACATTAGGGTAGGAAGGAGTTTTGTACCCTCAGATTCCAGAACTGTAGTCTAACTACTCACAAACACATGTCCACATAGGTATTAACAGCAGCACTTTTAACAGATAAATAGTGTTTATTATGGACAAGTGCTCAAAGAGGGGAAACAAATTAAATTCAGTGATACAACTAACATCACTGAGTTAAAAACAGTGTCCAAAAGAAACTGGAATTGTACACCTTTGACACTCCTAAAAGCAAAGCATTTACACTTACACTGTTGTGTATAAAAGGGCTGTATGTTTCCTTGTGAAAATAAATGTGATGGGCCACCACTCTTAAGATTTCTTTTACAGGTACAATTCTATAAAAATAACAATTTCCTTCTTAACCCAAACACCAGTAATGTGACATACCTGACTGTACCTATCAGTGACTCCTTCATCACAGACATGACATACACATATTACTCATACATGTACAAACAAAAGCAGCATTCACACACTGCTAACCATAAAAGTGTTATCAATAATAAAACATAACAGAATTGCCACAATTTATTAAAGTTTAAATAAGTTTCATCTTTGTCTTTATACTGTGGCTACTAGTACATGTAAGCCTCTGTCAGCACTAATGTTTCTTTCACATGCCTTGACTTGTTTTCTCATCTTCACTCCACAGTAAGGACAAGATAGAAGTAGTGTCAGCAAGAGGGAACTCCAAAGGAAAAAAAAAACTAAAAAACTAAGAGAGGAAACCATTAAGTTTATAAGCTTATTTTCACATATTTTTATTCTATTTGGATCCATGGGCAAGTATCACAAGATCCAGTTTTTAAGATATGCAAATGCACACCTTTCTCAGCAAGAAATATGAAGAAATAGAACATAAACACAAAACATTTCTTTCCTTATCTCCCTCCAGCCAATCATTGTGCACAGACTGTTGCTTAGGATTTGTTTGCTTACACAACGTGCTTAGGAGCAGCCTATAAAAATATTATTTCCTTTTAATCACATGCTGATAAAATTTCCTCTAACTCCTGAAATTAAGAGCACAAATATGTATACAGACATAAACATACACATACACATGTGCATTACATGCACCAATCACCAGCCTGTTATCACGAACTCACTTCTATCAAAGAAAAAAGCCCGAATGAATTCCTCCTTTACAGCAGAATATTTTACCAGTTTGCAAAACTTACAAATCTTTTACGCCTCCCTGCTGAAAACATTACTTCACTCATTTTGCCCTTGTTCCCATACAGCTTGATTCAATAAATTTTTATTGATATGGAGAGTAGCTGTCGACCAAAGCGACAGTGGACAGAAAATCTCTCTGACCTCAAATGTAGAATGTGTGGACACCACAATATTTCAACCACTGATTTTTATGTGAAGTGTAACTGTATACAGCAATGCAATGGCATATCACATGCTCAGCTCCTTCTAATAGCGATTTACAGCTCATTGCTTAATCATCGGGCTAATACATTTATTTTCTAGAGTGAATTCAAGGCAGAATAAAACAAAGTATAATTTCAGTGATCACTAATTAAACAAAGGTGGTGTTATGTTCAGGCTTTGGCAATTCTGACCCACTGAAGTCCTCTTAGCTGTACAACACCACAATGAAACCTCTGTGCCATTCAACATAATTGCAGCTCAGAAGAAAAGTGCTGAGCTACTGGCAATACACTCCCTGCATCTAGGTCAGAGCATTATGTTGCTCCCTCTTTGCAAAACACACAACACTAACCAAGCTGAGACAGACATTATAATGAGACCGGGATAAAAGGGCTTGCAAATCTTGAAGTGAAAGGGATAACAGAAAGCCTAATGAAGAAAACCAGCCTGATCCATCAGGACATGGGCAAGACAAGGGAAGTATTCATAGTTTGCTACAAAGGTAGTGGGAAAGACGCTATAAGCCAGCAGTGAAGATAATTTCCTCAAAAACTATTTAAATCTATAGTCAGAAGAAATTCTCTCTAGCCAGAAGGTAGGAAGTAGAAGCTTTCCTAACAAATCACAAATCTATCAAAATGTACCATTCCAAAGATGCACACACCCTAAAAAGATTTCCACAATTCCCTTAAAAATTATTCATGCTCTCCAAATGCACATATACCCCAGCTTCAGTGTTGGCAGCTTCCCTCCTCCTTTAACAGCTACAGGTAACAAGCTAGATCCTTAAAAGGATAAATACATGTCTACTCTTCAAAGCATAAGCCAGTCTTAGCAAACTCAGATGCACACATAAAAAAAAAAAAAAAAATTCACGTAAGCTCTAAACAGGTAAGGCTCAAAACAACTACACAGCCTAAGAGTAGCTCAAAATAAGCAACATGTCTCTCCCCCTCCACTTGCAAAAAGTAATATGCAATTTAACCTCTTAAAGCTCTGGCAAACTTCCTTGTGCCACAAGGTAACCTTGCTTTTGCAGCAATAATCCTCACACTGAAGAAATCCTGCTGTGTCTGATGCAGCATTGCAGATATGGAACTGTGCATCTCCCTCTCCTTGCGTCTCGTCTCACATCTCACCAAATGCAGAATCACTTACCTGGAGGGTCATGATGCTGTGAGGATGCCCAGGGAACGGCCTTGCTCCTGCTCCGGCAGGGACGTGGTGCTTCTGCCTCTCAGCTCCCGTGGCGTGAGCGCAGCAGTGGGGGCCGAGCTCCACGGAGGGCGTTGGACTACGTATGAGTGACCTCAGCTTGCCAGCCACAGCAGGGGCAGGACACGGGGGCTTGCTCTCACTGTGCCTCTTGGGACCTGCAGCCACAGCTGAGTGGTGACAGACACGGGGAAGGGACGGTGGGGGTAGTCTATGTTAAACCCACACTGGCTTCTTCGGGAAGTGTGAAGCTTGTTTCCATACCCCTGAAGATTAAACCACCAGCCTGAGAGCAGAGATACAGCAAGACACCCAGCTATTGGTTTGAAAAAGGAATTTCTTGAGTGATGTGAACTGCAACGAGCCCAGCTGGTGCTACTGTTCCCTCCGCCGCAGCCCCTGCCCAGCCCAGCCTGGGACCTCGCAACCTCCAGTTGCAACTCCAAGAAATGCATTTGTCACCCAGGGGATGCCACACACCAGCAGTTACACACCCAAATACCCCAAGAATGCTGGGTTTGTCTTCGCTCTACTAAACACAGACAAAAAAACCCAAACCAAAACAAAAAAAGCATTAAATTAATTGATAAATCAGCCTACAACTGTAGCCATTAGAGGAAAAAATCCATCCCTGCTTATTATATTAATTCATAAACTCCTGGTACACACACCTCTATACATTTATAGTCATCATTCCTTGAGCATAGTTTAATCATAATACTGCATACTTCAGCATTTTTAAATCCACCAACTTCCATAAACCCATGCAAAAAAAGTGTTTTCTGTTAAGTGCTGGTTAAATTAAGCCAGGACTTAGCGAGAAAACAAATCAAGTAAATTTCAGTAAATAAAAAATTTAAAAGAATAATAGAAAACAGTTCCATTGAATCTTGCCTCCAACACCCCGAAGTGACTGCCATTATTTTTGCTGGGCAAGATCTGTTCTTTAAGGTATCAGAGGCTACAGCAACTATGTTGTGGTAAATAAGGAAACTGTGTTTGCAAAGATTTGGTTGTGTCTTGTGGCCAGTGGGAAACACTGAGTATAACCGGTTCTTATCTGTCATCTTACCATAACTACATGTATGCACTCGACACATTGTGTGCTGAAGGGCAGCAAGACACCACTATTGCTGCAAAGGCCCTGTAAATCACAGAACCACAGACTGGTTTGGATTGGAAGTGACCTCAAAGATCCCCTAGTTCCACGCCCCTGCCGTGGGCAGGGACACCCTTCACTAGCCTGGGATGCTGAAAGCCCAATCCAACCTGGGGACTAAACACTGTCAGCGAGGGGCCAGCCACAGCTTCTCCAGGCCATATGTTCCCATGTGTCACTACACTCACAGCAAAGAACTTCTTCCTACTATCTAATCTAAATCTACCCTTCAGCTTAAAGCCACTACCTTATTGCTACATCCCTTCCTAAACAATCCCACTCCAGCTTCCCTATAGGCCCCTTCAGCTACTGTAAGGCTGCTCTAAGCTCTCTCCAGAGCCTTCTCTTCTCCAGACACAAGCCCAACTCTCTCAGCCTGTCTTCACAGGAGAGGTGCTCCAGCCCTCTGAGCATCTTCACCACCCTCCTCTTGGCTCATTTCAACAGGTTTCTGTTCTTCTACTGTGGACCCAAGCTGGATACAGTACTCCAGGTGGGGTCTCATGAGAGCAGAGTAGGGGACAGAATCACCTCCCCTGACCTGGTGGCCTCACTTCTTCTGATGCAGCCCAGGATACAGTTGGCTTTCCAGGCTGCCAGTGCATATTGCTGGGTCATGTTGAACTTATCCACCACCACCCCCAAGTCCTTCTCCCTGACTTTCATTCCAGAAATACTTGAGAAGGACTTCTCAATCCATTCTCTGCCCAGACTGCAGATGTATTTGGCATTGCCCCAACCCATGTGCATGCAGGACCTTGCACTTGGCCTTGCTGAACTTCACGAGAACCACAGTACCACCTCTGCAGCCTGCCAAGGTCCCTCTGGATGGCGTCCCTTCCCTCCAGCGTGTCAGCCGCACCACAGGGCTCGGTGCAATCAGCACACTTGCTGACACTGTCCACGTCTCTGACAGAGACGTTAAAGGGTGCAGCTCCCAGGACCACCCCCGAGGAACGCCCCTTGCCACCCGCCCCTAGTTGGACACAGAGCCACTGACCACAGCCATGAAGCACCTGCTGACCTGGCTGGGACATGACAGGTCACTCGATGCCGCCCGACAGAGCAGACCGACCGTCACCTGCACATAAGTTTGAGGTTCATTCACAGCGAGGAAACGCCAGTTTCCTCTAAACCTGGAGCAGGACCCGCCGAGCGCAGGCTTCCACCACCGGCAGCCTAACGCTGCGTCCCTCAGACACCATTTCTCCGTTCGCCGCGGACCGCAGCCGGGGGCAGCGGGCGGTCCCCGGGGCGGGACCCGGCTGTCGGTGACTTCGCTTTGCGCCCGCGGCTAGCGAGGCAGTCCCGCGTCCCGGACCAGCCGCTGCGCCCCCCTCCACGCCGTCTTCCGCCGGGCCGCTCCCACGCTGCCCCTCCCCGGCCGCCGGGAGAACCCTCCCACCGCGCCGAGCGCCGCCGGCTAAGAAGGCAGCGGGCAGCGCTCGCTGTGCCGGCGCGGGGGCGGGACGGAGGGAGCGCTGAGGGGCGGAGCGGCGCGAGCGTAGGCGCGTTGCGGCCTACAGCGTGCGGCCGTGCAGCGGGGCCGTGGCGGAGGTAGGGAGCGCCGGCGGGAGCGGAGCTGTTGCGACGCGGGCCCTTCGAGCGATGCGGGCTGAGCCGGGCCTCGCCCCTCCCTTCCCGCGGCGGCAGCAGCCTGTGCCTGGCCAGGCCCGCACCCCCGCGGGCAGGCGGTTCCCGTGGGCCAGGCCGCGACGAGGGAGCTCTCCCGCTGAGGGACGTGCCGTGTTCGGCCGGAGCCGTGCTTTGACCCGCGGTTGTTCCCCTCCAGCCAGGAGCCGGCTGAAGGCTGTGTCGGAGGAGGGCGGGCGGCCTGGGCCGCGTTTCCCTGTGCCGCGGCACTGCCGCTGGCGTAGGAGCTGAGGCGGGATGTGTTCGGCTGTTTGCCTCGTTGCTTTATTTCCTATTCCCGCACGTCTGGTTTCCCGCGTAGCGGCCGTTTTGAAAAGAAAAACGTGCTGTGCTCCGAGCTGTGAAATCTCTCGTTTTGCTTCTTCCTCATACAAGGGTCTGCTGCCGATTTTGCCTGATAGCCCTTGCAGAAGGGCATCAGCTTGTCTAAGAGAGAACTTTTAAAAATAACCCAGAACTTTGGGGATTTAACATAAGTTTCCGTTTTTAACTCGGTCACATGTAAGTTTTCTAGTGGTCTGTTCCGTCCTTTCGTTGCTTCTGCTGTCCCGCAGATAACTACTAAGGCAGCAGAGCGTCCATCCTACACCTCCGGTGCATCCATCCGTGCTGGGTGCCCAGTGGGAGCAGAGGGCAGCAGGTGGCACTTACCGGGCCTGTCAGCAGAACTGCCTCCCATCTGCACTGTTCCTCTGCTGAGTGGAACTGGGGTGATTATCCTGTCTCTGCGCCCGGCTCCTTTCTCCCATTCCTTTAAGGCGTGGTCTAGGCGACACAAAAGACCCCTTAGAACTTTCTGGAGGCCTGTAGAGGATAGCTTTCCTTCACTGAAAGCGTAAACTAGTAAGAGTGTGCAGATTTCTATCATACCTCCTAAATGCAAAGACCTGGATTAAAGAATTAAAAGTTAAATTAAGGCTTTAAAAATCCAGAATAAGTGCTGGAACTCTGAGCTCGTTTCATGTTGATTTTGGAGGTTTTTTAATGTAATACTACTATAATGCAGCTGCACAACAGTGATAATCAAGTGGGCCTTCAGTTTATAGCTGGGGGTGTGTGTGGCAAGGGGGGCAGGGTATGGGGTTGGTTTGGATGTGTTTTTCTAAAAAATCGGCAATACCTCCACCTGCTTGGGTTCCGCTTCAGAATGGTCTCTTGTCACTGGGATTGGCTTGCTGTTCAGACTTGGCATTTTTATTAAAAGAAAAAAAAAAGGCAGCACAGCCTGTGTATTGTGGAAGATTTGTTAAGGATTAACACAGAGCGAGAGGTGCCAGTTTCACTTTGGGATGTGATGTTTCTCTTCTGCATTCCCAAGAGGAGCTTCTGGTAATTATATCCACAGCAAACAGTCCAGTATTTGAACTACTGTTTGCCCTTTTCTTCCTTTCACAGCTACGGTGGTGAAAACACCAAAGAATCTCAGGATGTCTGTAGTCCAGCAAGGCACAGCAACACTTCGTAAAGCAAAGAAAATCACTGTAAAAACGTGTCTCGATAACCCTTTTGTTTTCCAGTGGAAAACCATAGATGGAGAAGACATGCATTTTATATTACAGACTCTAGAAGAAAAGATTAAACATATTGGACTTAAAAAGATTGAGACTCCAAGAAAGAAAAAACGTTCCCTTACAAAAAAACAAATGGAAAGAAAACGTGATGCTAACACCACTGAACTCCCTAAAGAAAAGGAAAAGGAAGGCCATCGACAAAAATTAGGATGGACTGACATAAATATCAGAAGACAGCTTGCTATTGGAGTTAATGAAGTTACAAAAGCGTTGGAGAGAAATGAACTACTTCTCTTGCTGGTGTGCAAGTCTGCAAAACCTGCCATGATCACATCACACCTTATTCAGCTGAGTGCAAGTCGAGCCACGCCAGCAGGCCAAGTTCCCCGTCTCAGTGAAACAGTTGCACCGCTTCTTGGCTTAACATCCATTTTAGCACTGGGCTTTAGAAAACAGTCTGATACCTTTACTGAAGCAATAGAAGCAATAATTCCCAAGATACCAGCTTTGGAAGTGCCATGGTTTCAGTGCAGAAGTGAAGAATCTATGACTTGCACAGATTCAGACACTTCAGAAAACCAGGAACCCGAGCAGCTTGCAGAGGTGCCGAGGGATGAGCTCACAAGCCAGAAGCGGAAGCGTACGGAAAGCAATCAGCTCGATCTTTCAAATGTAATTTTACAACCTTTGAAAATCAAGAAACTTGTTCCAAACCCAAATAAGGTAAAGAAACCACCTCGCAAAAAGAAAAAAGCTTTTTCAGCATAACCAGGCTTAGTTCGTCTCTTCATATTCAGCTGACTTGTTGAATGCAGGGTGGAGTACAGCTCTCACTGAACTGTTTCATTAGGAGTTCCTTCAGTGTAAAGCACTTGAACGCAAGGCGAACTACTATTTGGCATTCAGATGAGGTACTTTCTGCTTTAATAAAGAATACTGCTCAAACTTGGGTGCAAGTCTTTACCTGGGGGTAAATATTTCATTTGCAGTTTGGAGATTAAGACTTAAAGTCAGTACTGAACATGTGAAAGTAATTTAAGACATCATAAGTACATCTTTGGAATTAATGCAAAGCACTAAAAGAATTTTGTATGTTGATACAGGTGAACATGCGTTAAGCAAAACAGATTGGAGTTAAGTATAACTATTCAAACAAATCAGTATCAAGAGTGAAAGTTTATTTAAACAGAGGTCCGTGCTGGTGTGACTCTTTCAAAGCTGGATCAGTATTTGTTACACAGCACAGACCAACTTCCCGTTTGAACTTTCATGGCTCTGCCAAACAATAAATGTGGTTTGGTCAGATATGTTTGCAGACTTGCGCTCCATGTAATTCCTGGGGTCCCATATGCTGATGGGAAAAAAAATCAAATACAGAAGAAAACCAAATTATTACTGCTGCCTTTTGAAAAAAAAAGTTTTCTGTGTGCAAGCTCTTAACACATTCCATGCAAAAATGTAAAGCAACCTAAATCAAATTAATTTCTAAATGGAGTCTAAAATTACTTCCCTGTACATTAAGACGTGATAGACTGTTATATATAAAATAGATGACAGCTCTAACCACACCAAGACTGAAAACATACCACTTAACTTTGGAGTTTCTTTTCATTTTACCGAGGACTATGAATAGCTTCCTAATGAGACAGTTGTGTTGTAGGAAGGAAAAGGAGTAGTGCTGTGCTTCAGACAGTCAAAATCATCAGCCTAGGGCTTTATTTGGTGCTCTGAATTTTAAGCAGAAGATACAACAGTGTAAAAGGAAACAAATACCTTAACCGAGTTACTTGGATGTTCCTTAAAGAGGGAATTTGCCTGCTGTAGTTCTCAGGGAATTGCCAACACAGGCTTCCAGTGCTGTCAGGTGGCTAGTCTGTATTTTAAATTCCTGTAGGAATGACTGCAGTTCATGAAACCAACGATGGAGACAGTAGCAATGATTCTGTAGTCATCATGCTCCCTGAAGTTTAAACAAAACAGAGACATTTAATGCCAAAACTTCTGCTTTCTCTGGTCAAGGGTGGCATGAAGAGGTGAGGTTTTGCCTTGCTTCCTTGTCCTTCATGTGCACCCTTTGTTTTGGCTTTTTGGATGCATCAAACATTGAAGGCTGGCTGGCTGGCTGGAGCATAGAAATTCCCATGCTGGCTAACTAGCATTTAAATCTCAACCCTCAAAGAGAGCATAAGGATAAGTGTTGGTAAAGAACATATGCACAACAATCACCTTCCAAGCACAGTACTGTCTCTGCCCAGGTCTGTAGCTCTCTTCAGCTGTTTGTGTCCCTTCTGCTCATTGGAAGTTAATCAGGAAAAGAACTTTTAGATGTTTCAAAAGCAAAAGGTGGTGGAACAAGCCCTAAGTCTGCCACTCTTTGTGAAACCATCTATTAGTTTCTGAGGGGTCCCACCTGGTAGCCATTCAGAGCAACCGGGCAGTTCAACTTTGGAAACCACAGAAGAGCCTCTCCTGCTGAGCTGCTGCTGGTGGCACCATACGAGTAATAACCTTTTGGTGGGTACCTGCTTAGGAAGCAACAGCGAGCTGCCAGTCATGCAGGCTGGCATACCCTCAAGAGTCACATCCTCTTGTGATACTTCTGCAAAACATGAAGAACACAGCTTGCCAAAAGGGTTGAGCTCTCACCAGAGACAGGAGAGACAGTGTTGGCTTGCACAGCTGTAGGTAACGTGGGTTCATGAACAGAACTTCAGGAACTGCTCCTAACTCAGGCTCAGACACCTGCTTCCTTGTGCTCTCTGGCCCAGCAAGTTCCATCTCCTCTGTAGCCCTGTACAGCTTCTACAGGAGCATGCTTCTGCCCTCCTTCCCTTCAAGGTAACATGCAACATGAGCCAGAAAATGGGACAGAAGTTTACCCTTTGGGTTTAGAAACAAGTAGCATCATTTTCCCAGAAGAAAAACCTTCCTTCACGTGCACTTAATCTGGGATTAGGGTAGAAGCCAGGCTGCATGAAGTCCAGATTCAAGTCTGTTTATCTGTCCCTATTTTGCTCCACCGTGGCCTCATCAATTTCCCAAACAATAGTACTGCCTTCTGAGTTCAGAGAAGAGAGGAGAAAATAAAACATCTGGCTACCATTTCTTCTGTTGCTAACTTTTGGAGGGGAGAGAACACAAGCATCTCTTTCACCTGGTGTTCAAGACAACCTATCTGGATTAGGGAGAGCTGGTCTCTGATAACTTCTTAGCCAGGAAGTACCTTAGCCATGAGAGCAGCACAGTGCCCTGCTGTCCCACCTCACATAGGCAGCAGCTGAACAAGGTTTGCCCAGGCTCTGCCATCAAAAGCTTGCTCAGAAGGCACTGAGCCCCTCAGTGCACCTCCTCCCTATCCCAACGGGCTCCAAGGTGAACACCCAGCCACAAAGGCACCTTCCTATATTTTGTGATTTCAGAATTTACATCTTTGATGGAGCTGAGATTAAATTCTTTTTGTTACCTTGGATATCGCTACCCTTAATTACATTTTCAGGCACTTAGTACAGAAGGAGCTTGGAGGCCCTGGGTGAGGCCTTGGAAGCATTATCCATTGTGGTTGCTACTAGCAGACAGAGTTGCACAGCCCAACTGCACCTTTAGGCATCTGAAATATCTCCTACAAAGCCACTCTGAAGCCCTTTTAAATTCACGAGGTTCTGAACTGGTGCACATCCAAGGGTCAGACAAACCACCTTCAATCTCTTCCTTTGAAGGAGGCTGAATGCTCTAATGACAAAGCTAGAATGTATAGGCAAGTATTTATCATGGTCTCTAGGGCAGAACTCCCTCACCACAATTCAACAAGGAAAAGAAACCAAACCACAAACCATTCACACATTGGGAAAGGAGTGGGAGGAAAGAAAACCCCCATTGGTGTAAGGAGGTGGGTAGGGCTAGCAGTTATGAAGAACAGACAAATTTATCTTCAAATTGACGTTTTCAGGTACAGAATTCAACTTTCAGCAAAATCTGCTGTCAGAATTACAGGCATGTTTAAAAGGAAAGTTTAGACATTTGCATTTCATTAGATATTCAAGTCACATTCAAAAGATGCTCACAGCACAGAGGCTTCACTTTGACAATTTGGCACTTTCAGCTAGAACAGTTTCTTACTGCAGCTTTACTCGGTGCTCACATTACTGCAGCATCCATGAGCTGGAAGAACTGCTGTCATATCTAGCTATGACGCTATGCTGGAACGCATGGGAAGTGCTTCAGAAGCCGCTCCGGGTGCCGAGCATTCGGAGGGAATTAAAGCAGCTCCCTGCAACAACAAACACCAGCCCTCCTACATTTCAGGAAGCACAGCACAGAGACTTCCACGGACCGAGGGCAGCGCAGTTCTCTTCTGCCTACCAGCCACATATATAGCAAAATTCCTTGTTCCAAAGTCAGGATAAAAACACTACCAGGAACAATTTATGAATACGTATTTACACAAGATACTTTCATTAGAATTACAGACTTCATAAGAAATCAAAGTAGACAAAGGAATATGTGCAATTTCGCAGAAGCGTTGAAAACATTCAAACTATAAATATCCTGATAGCGCTACTAAAATTCTTAGTTTTACACACAGGCTGATGTTATTCTACTGAGGAAAAACTAAGGTTTTGTGCCACAACTGTAAATTAAGTACAGTAATGTATTAACATTCCGGCAACATAGGTAACACCTGCACTGAACAGTGCGATACTGTTAAATCAATCCACTGATCTATTGAAGATCAAAGTACAAATCTGTATTTTTATTGATTTGGCAGCATTGCTTATGGAGAAACAAATGCACTAGTTAAACCAGTACATTGTCATACTGCTCCAGTTACAAAAACATCCAGGACTTTCAAAGAGCTACAAACTTATCGTAATTCATGATTTTCCCCCAAATGATGATATCCACATGAAGTAAATAAGCAAAGATACTCAAGTTTGTATCCTTCATTCTGTTACACTGACGAACATACACCACCACTTAATAAATAGAAATGCAGCAGTTCATCCACATAATAGCAAATATTTTTGTACCCTAATCCACCACTGAAGGTCAGTTTGTACAAAACAGTCTTTTCTACAGAGTGGAAAAAAAATACCTTCTTCTCATCAAGGTGCAAGCTAAGCTTTGAAACTTAAATGAATGTGCTTTTATTCTTTTCATGGACAATAAAAGAGTTTCGTGGACCTTCTGATCTATCTGAAAATGCGTAAGTTTGGTCACATATGGATGTCTTCATTGTTCAGGTTTAATGGACTATTTCGGTATCACTGACGTTGTGCTTTTACTCCTCTTGAACAACACCATTCCAAGAGTCATGGACATCAAAATAACTCAAATGATGACTCAAGAGTTCTAGAAACTTAAGTGTCCTCATTGTAATACGAGACCAACCTGAAGGAAGAAGAAAAATTCAGCATTTTACTTCAAGTATGGCAATAAATTTAAACATCATTAGGTCTTAAATATGATCAATTAAATATTTTAAAATTTCTGCCCATTTTGGCTAGCATAGATTAGTGTACCATTACACCTAACAGAATTCAGAAGCTCTTTTTTTCTCCCTTACCTTTTCGGATTCCATGCCAGGACATCTCCAGTTGTACAAATAATACTGCAAATTTCCATCTCCAATCCCAAACTTGAGTTTTTCCAGGAATGTTTTGTTTTCCATTAAGTCTAGGGCATTGAACACATCAAATCCTTTCTGGCAATAGCAAAACATTTTTTTAATTTTACTTTTTAAAGTTTCAAATGACACAGAAATGATACTTTACATGGTGGCATACAATATCCAAGAGATTAAACTAATGAAGTAGAGGAAAAAAAGACCAAGAAACAAATCCTGCCCTTTAATTAGGTGTATACACACAAAGACAAGTGAAGTATAAGGACACAGCTTTGCTTGAAGATTACCTCCAAAAGGGTAGAAGTTTTAAAGCCATTTTCAAGGCTAAAGGTCTGAAGAGTCCCTAAAGCATTATCCATTATTTTATACTCACAGATATGCATCTTTTAATCACACAGTGCTTTGACACACGACCTATTCCAGCTAACACTGCATAAATACAGCTCATGGTGGTTTTCATTTTATTAAGGATAAACATGACATATTTGTGATTCGGTCCTTTTCTGAAATGCCCATCTCTCTAGAACTCTAATCTTTTCACAGGTTACTTTTCCTCCCACCCTGCTCATGCAGTCTCTACTGACTCTTCACAGATCTCCCAAATCCATCTCTCAAAGAGCCATTTTGCCACATCAACCACATCACCAAATTAGTCTCTGGGTTTTGTGTGGCAACACAAACACACTGGAACCCCAACTCACTGCAAACTCTTAGCAAACAACATAAAACCAAGGTCAGTTAGGCCATCACAGCGACAATCATCATGTACAAACAGCTGAATTTGCTTGGGCATCTGTAAATAAAAGTCCATTTATTTGCAGTTAAGTGCAAGGGAGTCTGACCCAAGATCTTGGAATGTTAACAGCACAAAGGCTCTGTCAGGCCATTAGACCAGACTCAGAATTCTTCCCTGTTTATAAACACTCTCCTAATCTAGATCTAGAAAATCAGTGTCAGTTAAAAAAAAAAACCAAAAAACTACACAAGGTTGGGAAAGGATCATCCTGCTGCCAAACCCACACTCTCCACAGAGAATAGATGGAACCCAAGCAGGTAAAACCAGATTTTGCTTTGCTTTGGAGCTGAAGCATTTTGTCCTATAAGTACAAAAATTTCACCGGACTTATTTCTAAGCTAATTTCATACAGTGTAATGGCAATAAAAGTCAACATCAAACTGACATACAAACCCTGAAAGCATTTGTTGAGTTGAATTTGTACCTCTATGGTACATGGGGAACGGTTCTCTATTTCCCATGACTATCCAGTAGTCTGAGCCTTTGAAGACCATCGCTGGCTTCATACAGGATCAACACAGAAATCCTGTGTCACACGCAGAGCAGACAGCTCTGAACACGGTCAACTGGAGCACAGCTAGCATTTGTTTGCACCGAGTAAGCAAAGTGTTACTACACCTGGTGGGTGTGAAAAACACAACAAGTGGCAGCACCACTTCAGCTGGAAGGGGCAAGCTTCAAGCAAGAGGAGCAGAAAACATGCCTATGCTCTGCAGCATGATGGGAAGGGCTGCTAGAATGGATGCTGCGGACTGGATGGTATCAGCCCCTGCGGCGCTTTACCTGCCAGGGCTAAACAGGTCTCTGAACTCCTTCAGAGCGCTGGGATGTGCATCGCCTGCACAGCTCTGTGCCACAGAACACTGCGCTACTGCAACGGTGCTCCCTCGAAATCCCGAGATTAAGGGCTGAACATTAGTTTTTCATCAGGCAGCGCTAAACTCTTATAATTCTTATGCTTAAAAACTTCATTTATAGTCTCTTCCCTTCCAGTCAACTAAATGATTTATCATCATAATTCCATGCATCAAGGTGTGCTTAAAAACTACACAACATCATCTATAAAGCCTTACAGGCAGCAATTAGTAACAAGATAAAAATCGCAAGACTTGCATAAATAAGCATCCATTTTGTAGAAATAAAAATGAGGTTAAAAAAATTTAATATAACTTATTAACTCATCTCTATAGGAAACCATTTTAGTGATACTTCCAATTCTTCTTATGCTTAGTGTATATAGTCATCACTGTACTCCTGGATGCTGACACAGTTCAAGCTATTGCAAACACATGATCTTCATGCATTTGTCACTCCCTAGCATCACTCAAAGTAAAGAAGAAAAACAAGCAGAGTGCTTTTACATTTTATATATATACACATGCACAGATGCCTTATCAGCTGCACTCTGTGCTGGAGACAGTGAAAGGAAACAATGCAATGGCATGGATAAATTGCTGACAGTTCTTATGTTGCCAACTCTCCTAGGAACACTTTTGTGGAAGGAGGAAGAAGAGAAAAACCCATCCCACAACTTACCAATTTAGCTATAATGAGTGCATCATTCATTAAGTCCAAGAGGGGAGTCTCTGTATGAATATTGTAAAAGGAATAGGCAGCTTTGAGGCTTTTATGAACAGGGTGGTGCATCACTGTTGAAGGTAATGTGTAGAAACTCAGGAAGTCTGTTAAAATACCACTTGAGCCCTACAAAAAAAAAAAAAAAGTCAATTAATTAAGAAGTAACCGCTCAGTTATTAGTTAGGCTAACATGGCAGTCCTACAGAAAATAAGTACTAAATGCAGCATCGTTTTGCACGCTGCAAGGGTAATGGTGTAACAGGTAATCTTGGCTAAGATTTGAAGAAACTGAATTGCTGGCAAGGATATATCTACATATCAAAGCAAGGCTGAAGCCTGAAAATTTCTTTTTGGAAAAGGAAACAGATTTTTCTTATCTATTACACTGACAACATTATGACAAACAATTGCCAAAGCATTTCAGTTTGCTTCCCAAGCTTAACCTGCTATAAACAAAGCTAACAAAGCACACTTCCAAGGATAGCAGAGACTTTTTTTCCCCAATTGAACTTATTTTTAAAAGAATATTTTTTAAATCTCACAAAGTCCACACAGAAGAATGATTTTCCCAACTTTCTAAAAACATAAAAATTACTGTGGTGGTATACAAAGCCTATTTAAATCAGCTATAGTGATTATTAATCAACAAGCACAACCCATTTGCCAGACAAAAGTGCTAAACCCCTCTGAAATACTAGTAAGATTAGGAGTCATTAAAAAAGGTACTTAAATGGAAATCTACAGCATCCTACACAAACTTCCATGCACCTAATGAAGTTTAACAGTCTTCAAGAGTACAGATTAGTAGGAAATTGGAAGTTGGAAGTATTACATAGGTTACAACTGACAGGCTGAGCACAAAATGCTCCCTAGATTTTCACTCTTCCTGTTCCCACTGGCTCTCCTGATACCAAAGACACAAACAAATACTTGGTCTTGCTGTATTTTTGAATGACTGGTGCCCACTATTTTGAGCTCAGTGAAGGACCCCACACGGATCTTTAAACTGATCACACCTCTAACAGTAAAATGTAAGATCTGAACTCATCCTATGTAGGTACAGATTCTGTACCACAGTAAACAAACAGCATGTAACAGAAAAGCTAAGTTGCTCACTAAATTCAGTAAGGATGATGAAAATATTAATTCAGAAATTACATGGGCTATTTTTCAGTTTTACCTCTCTATACTACCAAGATGACTTAAAAATCTGACACTACCTTCTCCCGGTGACACTGTTCTTAAAAAGATTTTACACACTAACAAACCTATGTTCTGCATAGTGAAAAACTAGTTCAAAAGACAGAGTTAAACAAGCTAGTGAAGACTCTGCTGGTCAGTTATAATGGCACTGTCAATGGCATGCTCCTGCTGATCCTGGTGCTTCTGGACTCTTCTGTAGGCTACAACTCATCAACAAGCCAAAAATCAACCAGGGGCATGGGGGAGAAGATGGGCTAGAGAAAAGAGGAAGGAAAATAAATTAAATTAAACTAGATCCACTACAAAGTATGTGGAAAGCTGAGCTTGGACAATGACTGCCAGTGAGCAGGACCTCTTCTGTCCAACTGGAGGAAGTTTCTGAAGTTAGCTGTAAATTTAGTTCTTTGCGGCAATATTTTCAAGAAAGTGGTATTTTGAGATTTCAGAATTGTTCCTTAAAATACCCTATTACAAGATATTAAACAGTAGTTTATCTAAAGTAAACATTTCCTCATTAACAAAATGCAACAGAAAGAACAAAACTTTGAATGATACCAAATTCTACCTATAACACATTTTTTTCATACTCTTTTCATTTCAAAAACTTGGTGTGTTATGAACTTTTGTAAGGGGTGTTGACATATACATTCATGAAGTAGTTCGTGTATGTTTTACCTCTACTACGTAAGTGTCAATAATATGATCCTGAGGCAGGAACCAGTGGGCTACCTCTTCTTCATCCATCACAGGAGCAAGATTAAACTGTTTCAAGTAAGTGTTGATTAATTCTTGTACTGCTTTAGTATCTTTTTGCTCCATCGGTCTCAAACCTGAAGTCTTTGTGGCCTTGTAACAAAAGAAAATACATGTTAAGATATTGAAAGAAAAAATGCATACACAGCAGATGCTGAAAGTAGGTTGCAGAGTCACTTCACTTGCTATAATGCATTATTAGCCTACTTTACCTCATCCACCTAATTCATTATGCTATTTTACAAACGGCTTTCAATCAGAATTCCCTCTCTTCTAATTATTGAGACAGTCCGGGGCACTCCAATTTCTGTATTTCATTATTGAAACAACTTCATTTCTCCAGAGAAAGATACCGCTGCCAACAGCCTAGACCACGCATTTTGTATTATTTTTATTTTTTTTAGGTCAGTCTTTATTATCTTCTAAACTACCTGGGGCCCAGACACAGAATCAAAACACAAAGCAACCCATGTATCAGAATTAATCTGACAACAGGAACAGTTCTGATTCGTACTTAGGAACATTAGAGTCAAGCTATAAGCCAAAGTCAGCTGATAATATTCAATTAGAAATTACTAAACAAAACTACCTATTCTTAACACTTGTAAACTCCCTTGCTAACACAATTTTCTAACCAGGCACAACTGCTGTTCTGTTAACAAGCAAGCTTATCATAACTTAGAGCTGTCTGAAATCAAAAACTTACAGTACTTTATCAAATAAATTTATTTGACTTTGAACATCAGAATAGAAAAAAAGTGCTTTCCAGTACCAAGTAATTAATGTTTAAACAAGCAAAGTGATTAAAGATTTCTCCACGGCTTTGGTTAGATATTCGGAGTATTTCCTTTTAGGGAGGCTAAGGCTTGTTCTCTTCAGAGCTCATTTACTCTGCTTCATCTGTCTGAGCTACATACTTGGGCACGTATCACATTAATCACAGCAAAGTCAATTGCAAGAGCAGCCAGGTAAAGACTTGATTACTGGAAGTCCAAAATTAGTGTAGCTGATTATGCTCTGCTCAGAAGACATTATTCTGGAGGAGATGTTTATTCACATACTCTGGGATTCAGCAGACAGATGAGAAAGAAAAATCAAGGCATGTTTTGGCACAGCTCCGGCCTGTGAATGACATTTTAGGCTTCCTGCTCTCCTGAGCAGCCCTAGACAACGGTCTGCCCCCACAAGAACACATCATCTAGATTTTCAAATGCCCTGTATTCAACCTGAGCCATCAGCAGGGCACTTCCCTGCCGTGTTTCATTCACAACCTCCTTATGAACTACATGATGTAAGGTTAATTTTGGCTCCTCCCAAGTCTTCATCCCTGTTCTAAGGTGATACACTGGAGCAGGATGGGAGGAAAAGTAGCTGGGCTGGAACATATTTTCTTCCCCAGTAGTGTTCACAATGGCCACCAGCCATTATTATCTGTAGCCTCAGAAGCAAGGGAAAGGGTACAGAACTGGGCTAAAATTTGTTTCCCTGCTTCACATATCAAGCTGCACTAGCTATATATTCATGCAAGTATCCTAGCTCAGGATCTCAGTCAGGAAAAGACATAGAGAGACAAAGATGTTCCTGTCCTTACTCACAGCCTTAAACACAGCCAAAATTTACCTCTTCCAGAAAACTCCTTGCTCAAGAGACTGGACACTCAGAAATGAAATTTTATTTTTTATGTCATTCCTCTTAAAGGGAGATGAGCTCCCAATGGCAGTGATATTCCAAAGTCACTAAGAAAAGAGGCTAAAATGCAAGAAAGTTTTTGATGATGAGGAATAGGACAGTGTGGCTTGAATAAACAAATTTTTGTGTCAGTACTGCTTATAACAGCCTGAAACTGAAGATAAAGGTCTTCATCAGCACTTAAAACTCTTTTTTCTTAAAAAAACCCCCAAACTAAACCACAAAACAACACACCCGTCCCCCAAACTAAAAAAGAAAAAACAAACCCAACCACAAAACAACCCCAAACCCCTAAGGAGGACCTAAAGAGAAAATACTAGCATAGAGGCTTAGTCCTTGTATTCCATGGGAGAAGCTCCTAAACCAAATCTAAAAATAAAATTGCAGCTGAGGCATATGGACTCCTACATCACTTAAGTTTTAAAAGTTGATTTTCAAAACACCTGTTTTCTATTTGCACATCTCTGTACAGTATGTTTGCCTTACCTGTATTTTATGAATGAGATATGATAGTTTTCTGTAAATTGTATTTCTGTTGCAATCTGGGGTTTCGGATAAAAGAAGATGATCAAGGAACAAGTGCTGTTGTTTCTAATTATTCTCTGTAGTTGTATTTTTTTGTTCTGTAAGTAAGGTCCTTATTCTTTAAACTATTCTTTCCCTGTATTGGTTCCATGAGAATAGAATACTAAAGTTGCCACCAAAACCTATACTCGAAATTGTCTCTTGCATTTTTTTTAGACTATTAAAAATATCTTGAAGATTTGATGGAAGCTATATTTAGCTCTCCAAAATTAAAACCTAATTAATCTGGTTATTAATTCTAAAGCTCTGAAAACTGCTGCCCCACACGCAAGGGAGAACCTGCACATGCAGGCACAGGTAGCATGCAGGGAGCACAGGAAACGAGTCTCTCTGGCAGCAGCAGGAGTTCAGATCAAGCACCAGCACGTGCTTTATATCCAGGAGTGCTTAGTGTATTACTCAAGTATGTAAGTAGTAGGAAAACCTGCAGCATAAAGCTAAAAAAACAACCAACAGAAATAATTCTCCAAAGTCAGATAAATTGTTACAAAAGTACTATGAATAAAAAAGCCTTTTTTCCTAACCCAAAACAGTAGCTTTGTTTAAAAAAAAAAAAAAAGGTTTTACTGATATAGTACAGGTAAAGGATATTCTGCTACCCCTCCATATAGAAAGGCAGCTCTTACAATCAAAAAACCTGGTTTTCCATCATAAAGCTTAGACTAGTTTTTACAGCCTATCAATTATAACAATAAGGCTTTCTTAATAGTACCTCTCAGCCTACTTACAGTGGTTTGACCTGCCATGGAAACATATCCTAAGGCTTTCTGCCAGCCTAACTATTAGCTGCAAACATGAGAAAAAAATATTTTGAACCAATGTAGCTATGCCAGAACACTTCCTTTTTGTTTTCCCTCCCTTGCTAGACCATGCAAATAAACAGTACACAGCACACTGAGGTGGCTTTGGCTGAGCCTCCTCATTGCAGAACATTCCCTGACAGAACAGAAGAAGCTGTGAATTCGAGTGGAATCAGCAATCGCCCTGTACTCAGCCAACTTTCTGGAGGATTTCTCAGAGAATTTTAAGACATACAGTTCATTTTCTGTTCCAGTAATCTTTTACCGGATTAATCATACAAGAATGATCTTATGCATCTTCAACTCATTCCCACATATTTATGAAGTTAAGGTTTCTGTTTATTTTTCTTCAGTCATTTAAGGTTTTAAGGTCAAAATTTATATTTTCTCCACATGCAGATCTACATTTTCAACAACAGCCTCTTCTGTTTAGTAAGGTCTTCTTTTCATCAACTAGGGGATTATTTTTCTTTTTATTTTTTATTTTTTAATAAAATGTCCTGCACATGCTGCCTTTCCACAGAAAAGCCTGTGCTATCAGAGACAGATGGAAGGTTATTTTGGGCCTCACAGTAACTGTGGGAATTCTCTAGAAGTCACACTGCTTACATCAGGAAGTCTGTAGAGCTTCATTGTTCTTTGTAGAGTCATGTTTCTACTCAAATGTGAAAATTTCACCTCCACCAATTTTCTAGGATTCAAAGATCGATGCCAGTATCTGGAAATAAAATTAATGATGAGATTAAGTAGTATTTTAAGTGACAGCTTTACTTGCATTTACTCTGTTTCCCTATTTTCTCACATTGCCCTTTCTCCTCTTCAGATTTATTAGTAAGCAAGCCTGTACTACGTACTAAGTCTGCACTGTGTAAGAAGCTGGAATGACAAACAATATCTATATCCAAGCACTAGCTTTTACACAGGCCTGCTACCACCTTACTTTGAATCTAAGTAAATGTTTTTTATTATGGAATGAGTAATCACAGGGTTATACATTCTCCTACTTGCCACAGCTCTGAGAATCTCACCATACAGTAACATTTGTTGTCTTGGAGATGAGTAGACTGTCCTGTGCACAAGTAGTTTGTTGAAGGAGATCTCCCCTTCTAAGGAGATCAGTGTGAAACAGAATGTCCCTGGTTAGTCTAGCAGCTCAGCAGGCTTTGTTGGTTGTGAGTCCCCCCTCCCCATACTTCCTTATAGAAATTTACAGCATCTTTGGTTTGACAGGTACAAACACACATTTCAAATCAAAAAGTACTGTGTCCTCCAGGAAGACAAACAGCTGAACTAATACTGCTGGAACTGAACTTCTCCCAGTAAAATCCATTCCAAACAAACAAAACAATACTTGACTACATACAACTCTTCTTGTGTGACAGTTAAGGCTGATAAAGTCCTATCTCCAGGAAAGATAAAATTATTTTAAAAAAAGCAAATCCCACAATTCCCAGAAATGCTCTGCCATCTTTAGCAAGCAACCAGGTGAACAGGAAAGGGCACAGCAGGGAAACAGGTTGTTTGGAAAACACAGGTATACAATGTCGTCACTGCTAGCATGGCTTCCACCAGAAGGTCAATAGAAACAACCTTTGGTCTATTTAAGGTATGATAAACAAAACCAGAGTTAGTTTCTAGCCTGAGCTGTTTTCCCAAGGCAATGAGAGGGAAGGCAGAAACACCCCACAAACCAAAACGAACAACCCCCTCCGCCCAAAAAAAAATCTCCAAACCCAAACCAACCAAAAACCCACCCTGACAAACACTCATGCCCTCAGATTAGTCAAGGCCACAACATCTAATGTTGTGCTTTTATTGTTTTTAGCCAATTACATAAAATGTTCTTTTAAATGACTGCAACAGGAACTGATATGATGAACATCACCTAGGTTACCTGCAAGTGGCCACAGGTTTGGGGAGTACCACTCCAGCAGTGTAAACAGCCTGGAAAATCCCTTCCAGGTTTACTCTTCGGGTTATTTCCCGAATCAGTACAGGTGCTACCCGTTTAGACCTCAGTTTCTTATGGACACACAGAAAATTGATTTCTACCATTTTCTTCACACTAAAAGGACATGAAATAGTGGAAAAGTTAAAAAGAGTTGCACCTCGCATGTTTTCTTTTGTGTAATTCTAGTTTTCCATGTTGTGACAGAAGAATTTGAGGTAAAAATAAACTGGCATGTGACAAAGTACACCTGCAACAAATACCTAACCTACGATATTGCAACTGGACTGGCAAATTGTGCAATATGCGAGCTGTGTCTAAGGTGTTTCCAACAGTCATTTTTCAGAGCTTTATCAAAACTTAACCTTAGCCTTATTCTAAGACGCAGAACAGCATCCGAGTACATACTATGCAGTACCATAGTACTTTGATTGGCAGTGTATGAAGAACTGGCCAGGGTAGTCCATCTGACTGATTATCCTTTGAATATTTTCCAGTGGGCCAGACAATTCTGTCCTTACCTGTATCATCCATCAATAAGACAACTCCTTAAATATGTATTACTTGTCTTCACTGCAAGGAGCTCACAATTTTTTTTTAATAAAAATGTACATTTTTAAAAGTAGAAAAACCACCTTTCTGCCACATACATCGGATTCTTCTCACGCTTTATGTTCAGTGACCCTCTTTCTCTCTTTTTAAGTTCTTTATGGCAATGAATACCAGCTTAAGATTTGTTTCATGCTGTTATTCTTTAAAAAAACACAAGATTAATGGTGCATTTTACCTGTCATAAATACGAATATTTGCAGGTATGGCACTTATGAATCCTACCAGTTTTTTGTTTGAAGACACTCTAACCCCACAGTGCCACTGGGGTAACCAGCCCGGAGGACGTAGTGCCCTGGAATTGATGACAGAAATAATTACAAATTACTGCCTAAGAAGATGTAATAAAAACATCCTTCTTTGCACTCCAGAGCAGAATGCGGAACTTACTACTCACCATAGAAGAAATTCAGGTGAATAATCAAACCTAAACATATTATCATCATCTTCTACGTAATTCTCATTTAACAGTGTGTATAACTCCTTCAACTGAAACACACAAAAAATTCAAATATTTATCCACACACATCAACCAGAATTAACTTAAATGATTTTAGATACATATAAAAATGGGTTCACTTACAACTTCAGCATTGCTAAGATCCAATGTGTCCCACATAAAACCTTGTGGCAAAGAATATGGCTCTAGGCGAACATTGTCCTTATCTGGTTCAATTGCACCATGCGAAGTTATAACTTCATCTTTTGCAGGAGGAGGAGGGCAGGGGGGAGGGGGGAAGAAAAAACAAAAAAGGATAACAGTTACATTGCTAGCTTTCCTGATAGTTCTCAAAACCACATTTAACTCACATAATGTATTTTCTCATAATTATGTGATAGGAACATGAAGTTTTTAAAAAAATGCTGAAAAAAACCCCATTATTAGCTTATACTACTTCTGATTCTCACAGACCGTGTTCAGACTAATGACTAACTCATCAGAATATCTATAAATATGCACAGAACTACTCTACCTCAACTGATACCTAGCATTTCATAACACAGGACTGCATTTAGCCAGCCACAAGATCCCAGATCTGGTGTGAGAAACATGTACTCACAGCTAACAAGCTATGGCTCGGATCCTATTTACCACTGACTTGAACAGACCTGAACTCAACAGGATTACTCAGGAGTGGTGGCATGGCAAAGCTGTCAAGTGACAAGACTGTCATCTCTACAAAAGTGCTGTAAGTATTTAACCTGAACTGAACTCCTGGAACTGCTGCACGGACACCTGAACTAATTCAGAAAAAGCTTCGTTATCGCCAGAGTCCTTTTCGATTTACACACCAACTTATTTCGGCTAGGCTCTTCTTTCTCCACTTAGGCAGCTTACTGTGACAATTACTGCCATTAGTTTACAGAGGTATTTGGATATAGTTTGTATGGAGAAGAGCCAGGACAGGCCAGTTCAATCCAGTGGGAAAATAACATATCCAGGGACTCACTCAGACTTCTCTATGCAAGGAAGTCAGGGAAAAATGAGATCACTGTGGATTAAGGTATAGAAATGGAATAACCTTAAATGTTGCTTTGTGGAGAGAGAGTGCAAGCAGAGTGCTCCTGTGCTTTAGGCTCTACCTTATTTCTGCTTATTCTACACCAGTCTCCCAACACCATGGAAAGAAACCTGCAGAACAGAACAATGACAGCTTTTGCATGGAGAGCACTTCACTTGTAGGGTCCTCAGGTTTCAGTGGTACTGAAGAGCTACAACTGTTTAACTGGTAATGAAGGGGAAAGAAGAATGTTCAGGAAGCAATTCAGAAAAGTCATCAACTATCTTCAGCGGTGACTAAGATTTAGGTACTGTGTTATCAGGGATCAGATCAATATAAAAAAATTCCTTACAGAATTAAAGGCGAGGAGAGGTCACCTCACGTTCTCACTGGTCCCACAGAAAAGGTGAACACACTGCAGTGCAAGTGTTCATGCATGAGAGAAGAGCTACTATCCACTGAAAGCTGCATGGAAATAGTGTAACCTACAGCCAAAGAGTCCTTATCTCTGTGACAGCAAATCTAGCTATTGAAAAAAAATAAGGGAAATAAATAAAACTAAAGTTTACTCTTTTTCACCACTTCAGAGTTCTTATTTTCCCTGGAGAATTTTCTACATTCTGTTATTCAAAGGTTGAGACCTAAAATATACACAGGAATGCTATTTTGACAGCATTTCCCACTTTCACAGAGGACATCGGAATGAGATTTATTAACACCATCTTTTGCTGAGTAACATTTTGGGATGGGGGGAAGCAGGCACTTGCCTAGAGAACACAAAAAATTCCACATAAACTACATGGAAAATCAAAGATCTCTACTGCGCACGGCAGAGCTTCAGACCCATTTTAGAGAACACGCCACACACAGCTGGCACACGCTCTTTGGGGGGTCAGTAGGACAGATCTGTGCCCAGGTCAAGTTACACTTACTAAGTTTAGGTACGGGTTGCGTATCCCAAAACTGGTATTTGCGTTTGGTAGCCTCATCGATGTTCTTTGCTGGGCCTTGGCACGCAGAGAGCAGCTCCATCGCTCTCTGGATGTCTTGAAGCTTCTGCATCGGAATGGCTGGATTCTGCACACAGAAACAAATGGAAAAGCAATCTTACTGAGTACACTGACTTTGAACGAGTTTACAAATGTCTTCATTTATTTTCCTGTTGTGTACTCTTCCATGTACTCTTCTCAAGTTGATTAGCTTAGGTACAACCCTTGGAGGCAGGATGGTAGAAAATTTGGTGGGCAACAAGCAGGCAACAACATCACAAAATACTTCATAGTTTTAAGTTGCAAAACGCATTTAACAATGGAACTCCAGCATTTTTAACACAAATGCTGGAGCATTAAGGCAGGATACCAATATCACAGTAAAAAACTTCTTACATTCCTTGCTCCACTCCCCCCTCCCCCAGTACAATATGACAGCAAAAAGCAGATCAGATTAGACATCCAACATTCTAAAGGTATCGTTGGTTCACGCAGAGATGTCTGAAGTTTTACATGTACAATATGAAATAATATTTAAATTCACTATGGTTCAGTGTTTCGGGTACACCATGTTGCTACAAATATCCACTTTTTAACCTTAGTTATCTGCCTTCTAGATGCTTGCAATTATTATAGTAGGCACCTTTCTGCACTGTATCATATGCAGGAGTTGCCACTAATGCCAACTGTGCCAACACTGACAACTAAAGATAATTTTAACTGATAGAAGCAGAATTTCTATCCACTTCTGATAAACAAACTTTACATTTAAAAGTTGAAAACTCTTCATAGAAAAGTTATTTCAAAACCATAAAACCAAAGGCTAAGCATTTCTGAACTGAGCTCTTAACTCCTTGCTTTTGATCACTCTTTGTAAGTGTAACTGGAAAGAAAATTCCACCTGCATAGGAAAATACAAAGGAATAATGGTAACAAACTTCTAAATCAAAATGGATTTATTTCATGTTTTTTCATCTATTTATTTATTTTGATAACTCCCAAGTAGCAAGTCCTGTTCTGAGACACATTAACAGCATGTTTGTGCTCAGATTTCCCAGACGACAGTGTAATAAATGCATCTGAATAAATAGCTTCAAATGCATTGAAAAAATAAGTAATTCTTCATAGAGATTTCAAACCAGATGTTTTTTACTGAGTATCACTGGGTGACTATTTCTGTATTTCACTTCCTTTCTGGGATTCACATGTTGAAGAACCACCATTAATTACACAGATTTACAGGACATTCATTAAAGGATTGGAAGAGACCAATTTAGTCCAATTGGACCAATCTAGTCCAATGCCCCTAATAAAGCGGAATGACCTAGAGCAGGCTGCACATGATTGAGTCCAGGTGGGTTTTTAATGTCTCCAAAGGAGACTCCTCAACCTACTGCAACATAAAAAAAACCCTACTCTCCTTCTAGATCCAAATGACAGTGACATAAGTCACTTCTCAACTGAAAGAAATTTATCTATTACACACTGGCCTGATATAAATACTTCTAATGCCACCAGATAAGTTCTGAAATCTTAGCAAGTACATTATGAAATCATGCACAGACATAAAACATACAAAATTAATTCCACTATATCATTTTAAGTCTCTAATGTTTTTTTCTGCATTAAGAAGAGAAAATCTAAAAAAAAAAAAACAAACAACCCCCTAAACACATAACAGATTCAAAAAAGATCTTATTACCATATGTAAAGTAAAAATATCATATTCTGGTACTAAATACAACATGGCTACGGACATCAGGAGGAATATCCTTTCCTTTCAAAATATTAAAAAAATCAGCCTAAGTTCACTTTTTGTTCCCTTTTAATGGACAGCAAGAAGAAATCTGCATAGAACTTCACATGAATTAGAAAGGAGTGATTTTGTTTAACATCAGCTATGGGAAATATCTTCTCACAGCACAAGCCGGCACTGCTGTGCAACCAGGCAGAGGTATGCAACGGGGGTTTTTTGCCTCAGTTTTGGTGACAAGATGTTTGATGTAGTCTGTGAGACTCCTACTAACTGCAGCAGGAGAGAAAGTGAAACTTTGGCCTGAAACTTGTTCCTAGGGACAACTGAGCAAACCAAGTATGCACACTTGGGTGAAATCAGACTAAATGCACCTGAGGGTATCGAGCTCTCTGATATTACTGCAACTAGCATCTATTACAGTTTTAAACAGTTACGGCAACTGGTCCGGAGGTTCTTATGACAGGACAAAGGGAACTGTCACACCCATATTCAAGAAGGGAAGGTGGGGAGGATTTTGAGAACTCAGGGGTCAATACTGTTTAAAGATCTGGATGTGACAAAGACCGCCTTCTCTGCAGGTTCGTAGATGATATCTAGTTGGGAAGAATGGACCACAGAGCTGCTATTCAAAGATACTTTGACTGGCTGGGAACAGAAACTTCATTTCTGTTTGACAAGTTTGAAGTTTTCAAGTTTGACAAAGGTAAACGAAGTCCTGCATCTAGAACAGGAGAAAAAATAATGCTGCACTGACAGAAGCCAGCATGGACTGGCTTGGAAGCAGCTTTGCAGGAAAAACTTGGAGGTCCTGGTGGGCTGATAGCTTAATGGGAGCCAGGAGCTTGCCAGAAAAGAAAGACAGCTGCATACCAGGTTGTACCAGTAAGTCCAGCCAGCAAGTCATTCCCTTTATCTGGCACTCCCAAGATCACACCTCACGGCTCTGGGTTCCCTCATTACAAGCAAAACGCTGACATAGTGCAGTAAGTTCAATGGAAGGACACCAAGATGACTGGGGTGCTGAAACACACGATATACAAGCAGAAAACAAGAGATCTTGGTTTGTTCTGCTTTAAGAAGAGAAAGCTAAAGGAGTAGGAGAAATCTTAGTGCTGCCTAATGGGTTGATGTAAAGAAATCTGTGCCAAGTCTTCTCAGAAGATCAGAATTACAGGACTAAAACAATGGATACAGGACTAAAACCAGCAAAATCCATTTAGATATAAGGAATTACTATATTTTTAACCATACATTAGTCAAATACTGGAACAGGCTGCCCAAAGAGCTTGTGGAGTTTCCATCCTTGGAGACCTGATCTAAGCCTGAGGAACTTCATCTAGTCTGCTTTAAGCAGGAGGTTGGTCAAAACATCTCCAGAGGTCCCTTCCAATCAAAATTATGCTGTGAGTAGGTTGTGTAGGCCATTGAGGACTACAGTAATGACTGATAATATCATAGATCTGGCAAGCTTCTCTTGGCAGTGTGGACAGTCTGCATCATTTGTACCTGTAATGGGGAGAGATCAAAGTCTTGTGAGATGGGCAGTGAAGCATCATAAAGGTCATTGCAAGCAACAATGTTAACATTCAAGCTGCAGTTATACTTGTGCCAGTGTTCAAAGAGTTCAATATCCCAAGACAGGGAAGAGTCGTAGATATTCACTTGTACTGGTTTTCTCATCTCCAGGCTGGTACACCTGTTTACAAACTCACCTGACCTTGAAATCATTTTCAGGATCATTCTCAATGAACTCAGAAGCTCCACTGACTCACTTTTCACCAAAATATTTTGTAAACCACTTTTCAACCAAGAGCAAGCAAAAGCTAAAAGCATTTTCTTTCCCTGTAGTATTTCCCATAGCATAAGGAATAAAAAAAATCTAATTATCACTTGAGGAGCAAAGAAAGTAAATATATTTCTCCACTGATTCAGATCAGCAGTCTATGATGCTTTCAAGAAAATCTAAAACAGTAAAATTGTCCATGACAGAGAAGCTCCTCTACGTATCAGTTTGGGCACCTGTAACAAAGCAGAGAAGTAAAAAAACCAACCAACTGCAGCCAACACTGAAGCATGTGCAACTGGAGAAAAGTGGAAGCTATGTAAGAATAGCAGAATGGTTCAGCTGCCTAGAGCTTGAGAGGCAGACTTAGATAAGATCTTTTATGTTATGTCAGTTAAAAAGAAAAAAGTAAAATTGCTACCAAATTGGCTAAACTTGGCTAAACTTCTTGTGACAGTAAAATAATCATGAAGCGCCACTCTAAGTATACAGCACAAAACAAGACTTCTACATTCACAAGATACACCATTTCACTGGCATGGTAGTGAGGCCACAAGGTGCTGAGGATGAAAATCTTCCATATGAGAGCAAAAGAAGCGAAGCAACTTCTTTTCAATGCAATTAAAGGCAACATATGGAACAGGAAGTTTGGTCAGCAAGGAACCAAGGAAATCCCAGGATACTGCAGCAATGAACTACGCCTTTGTGTTAACACTAGAAGTGACCTCATTCCAACTGAAAAAGAGTTTGAGGTTACTTGGTTATTGTGTATGAACAGTCTTGCACTGGCAATCTGTGACATGTGCTGTACAGAAACACAGTATCAAAACGTGTGGTGAGATCAGAAAGTATTTAAGTATTCTCTACATATTTTCAAGTGTGCCCTGTGCCAAATGTGCCCATACAAAGGGGAGTGACATTTAGAAAAGATCTAAAGGAATAACACAAATGTATCAGTATGTTAATGAGTTAGAACACAAGTTTTTCCCCTAAAGATAGTTGGTAGCCCCAATGCACTTGCCAAATCTTAGAGGGTGAATAGTACTATTGGTACAACAGTTTAACTTTCTCCACACTAACCTGGTAAAGCAAATAACTACAACATGCTCAACGGTTCACAAACTTTCTTATCACCACATTACAAACTTCAGTTCTCAGGCTCGGATTTCTCATGATAAAAGCTGTACATCAAAAAGTCATCACATCATATTTTTCAATATTCATTCAGAATGCAGTCATCAAAAGCATATAGACAATGCTACTTTATCACAAAGCCCACAAAGATTGCACATCCCCTTCACGTAATTTTGCATTCTTATTTACAGTACAGGCCTTTCAGAGAGTGAAAACTTTCTTCAGCCTGTACCTCCGTGTAAGAGAATGCCACATTTTATGTAAGATGACATGCTGCTTGTTCGCCCCAACGACACTGGTTAGCACAGCATGTACACCTTGCCTCCTACTGCTGATACTCACCATGAGACAACATTATGCTGTGCAATGTACTGAAACCACACTAAGCCAAGTTAGATGGTAGCTAAACTAATAGAAGACCATCAAACAAAATCTGTTTAGAAGCATAACCACTTCAGAATTTCCCTGTGACAAAGCTGTCACTAGCTTGAGTCCTAACTGCTGGAAAAGAAAGGCAAAACACCTCCAAGTACACCACTGCAATGATGGCAATGACTCTCCAGCTAACTTCATACACTCCACAAACACCAGGTCTTACCTTGCTTCTCTCTCTATTCAGGACAGTAACCATCACCTTCATCCTGATGCGTTAAGGCAGAACAACCAACACATAAAAATAAATTAGAAAGCAAGCACAAATTAAAACAGAATCAGGCTCTCACTTTTGAAGGCTGTTGAATTTTAATCTCCTGGGAGTCGGATGCAGAGTCTGATTTGGTGCCTCCAGAATTTGGTTTCTCCTTTTTTCTCTTCTGCTTCTTCTTCTTCTTCTTTGCTCCCAGATCCCCTCCAGGACTTCTGCCAGAGATTTAGAGAACATGCAACAAGAAAAATCAATACCAGTAAGCTTAAAATTAAAAGTTAAATATGGAAATAACAGTACTTTAATATGAAAAAAAAAAAACCCAACAAAAATCTAACAGCAGTTTGAATGTGAACACAAGACAAGGGAAAGGAAGGAAGGGGGGAACTGAGAGCACTGAGAAAAACTTCCTGCAAGTGCTTTCTCATTAGTTTAATACTCAGACCCCATCACAACCAGGCATTTTGACACACTAGTGTCAAACTGTGACACTATATAACAGCCAGCACTCCTCTTTGGGATATTAACCCACAAAAACATGAAACAACCAAATTTAAGCATCTGGAGGAACTCAGGGAGTGCAGGAACTGTGAGAAGTAGCCTTCTTGGGAAGTCAGTAACTATTAGTTAGATTCCCCTGCATACTCAACCATCAGCCATATCTGAATTTAAGAAGAATCTAAACAAAAAACATTCTGTTTCCAGGGAATGTTGTTTCTAACTTAAATACTGATGAAAGCCTTTCTGAAATCTCAGTAAGAAACAACACAAAATGAAGCAAATTCTTTAAAGCAGTAAATTTTAAAAACAGTGGGGTCAAATTTAAATGAAAAAACCCCAACAAAGTATACATCGCACTTGAAGTTCTGACATATTTTGACTATTGATAATACAACTCCTTTGTTCCTTAAAGAGATTCTAATTTGACAAATAATCAAGATATAGAATCAAGATTAGATTAGAATGTGCAAAGTGTGGGAGGTGTTGGCAACTCTCAGATGGAAGGCAAGTAAGTAGGCAATGAGTCAGTTAACACTGAATCCTCCTCCTCAGGAGGTTAATTTCCCAGCAAAACCATACATCCAGCTCAAGACAGATACTGTGGCTTAGGGGACTTGAGTGTTTTCCACTGGAAAAGAAAAAAAAAAAATAAATGCAACAAGCAATTGTTTATGTTACTTCTGGAGGGGAAAAAAAATCAGATACCATACTGGCAAACCAAAAGAAAGATAACTCAGAAAACACAACTAAAGTTGTTAAGATTAACATGTTTGCAAGGGCCATGCTACTCATTTTAACATGCTCACTTTCAAGATTACAATGTCCAGCCTTAGCATCTATATCTCCTTGGAGCTGAAGTTGGCAAGAAACCACCCAAATGTCCATTTGGCAGGCCAAAAGCCTGCAATTAATCAAACACACCACTAAACAAAATCTTATTTTTGTAAGATCATTACTATTCTTCAGAACAGCCTGTAGTGAAAGATCAACCCTTAACATTCAGTTACAGTGGGTTAAGTTATGCTTGCAGAAAAAAGTAGAGAGTTATCAATGCAGCGTCCTCTGGGATCAGACCAAGGAGTTACTCAAGGCACAATAGCGTAGCAGACCAAACACTCAGGAGTGAGAAGGGAACTTGTAGTTACTAGAAAACTACACAAACAAAAGATGGAGTGTGTCAGGCAATGAGAAATTTTTCTGTTGCAGAATGAAGATACTGCCTGATCACCTAGATGATTCTGTTAATAAATTCTATGCTCTTGGTTTAAAATAATAAATTTTCAATCTACTTGAAGGCCTCTAGACCGAGCTGATATTTTGTACAGAATTTAAACATACAACAGAAGCCTGGTAAGAGGTTATAAACACCAGAGTGTAAAGAATCAAACATGCACAAGCCCCAGGACTTAATGACATCTGGCCAAAGAGAGATGAAAATCCACAGGGGAAAGCAGTTTCACCTTTGCTAAGATTCATCTAAGAAGATACAATTCTAGTTTCTTGAACTGTCCACAAACTTTCTTCTTTTCCTCTAATATGTCACAGACAGCAAACAAATGATGGCACTGTGTCCTTGAGCTGACTCCCAAGGGCTTTTGCCTTGAATGTAAGTCTGGGAGAAGTTTCAGTAAGGACCGTTTTTGCACAGACACCCTTCTCAGGCACCGAGCCCTGAGTCCCACAGATGTGGCTTGTTTGTCTTCTTGCCTTCCAGCAGGAGCCAGCCTCGATTACACCACAGGGACATTCTGCTCACTGGGATTACCTGAGGGTTAATGTTTTATTTAGTTTGGTGAAATAATGAACGACTGTACTAAAAAAAAAAAAAGTAGTTTGGCAGCTATGGAGAAAAAGCAGCTTCACCAAGTTTTACTAATGTTATCCCCAGTTAAACTGTACTTTTACCAGCATAATCTTCGTTTGTTCTTTGACTAGCCCAAGGTCTTTTTCATACAGAAATGTGTATTTTTTAGTTGGGAAAACAGGTAAGACAAGACTAAATCACTGCAAAATATACATAGCATTTAAAACTTTTTTTAAAGGAAAAAATCTTCTGAAATCCCAGTCCTCAGTTTATGACCTTCAGGTTTAGAACTTTCATGCTGTCTCTAGCAAAATAAATATCGGTATCTTTCCCTGACAGGTTATCCATGGAACATTGAGAGTAGATATTTATGTACAGTCTCCTGCTTGGGTCAATCTTTTTTTACCATTACAGTCCACAGAATGTAAAACGAGGATTTAAAGAAAGATCTAGTTGTCCTTCAACTCTTTTGGCACTCCTGCAACCCAGGGATTTGGTAGTAGGCAGCAGGCAGAAACTTATACTCAGTAAACAGGTTTGTCCAACACAAGTTACAGCCAGAGATACCAAACAAATTAGGGTAAAAGCAAACCCAAAACATCACAGGAATTTTTTTGCCTTCTCATACTCTTCCTTGAAAAGAGCCGAGAGGCTCTAAAACTGGGAGTGAGAATGGCTGGTAAGGGAGCAACTTAGTTTCTCAACTTGTAACAATGCAGGACAGGACAGTACAAGGGATATGCAAATGTACCAAGATTAAAAGCAAAAGTCTCCTACTGAAAGCTTTCCTCTTAATTAAACATTCCTGTGTGCTGACTTAGATCCGAGTTCTCCATTGTCTGGTCAGATACATTTTGTGGTGTCATCATGCAGGTGCATCTCACTCTTAGAAGTTTGGGAGGGGGAAGTTTCCCACTGCTATGAAAGCTGACCTTGAAGCATGAAACCTCTTTTGCTGAGCAACCACGCTATGCTGAAGCGACACAACTCAGCGTGCAGGTCCCACGCGGGAAGCAGGAAAAGGATATGCAACTCTGGTTGATGCTATGTCTAGATGCCAGGAAACCTAACATTTTCATGCATTAGATCAACACATCTGCTCCAGCACACCACACAGACCACAGCTGGTCATGCTAAGAAAAATATCTGTTAGACTTGGGGAAGATTTTGACTGTGTCAGTTTAGTAGAGACATGCTTACACCAGGAGCACTTCACTGACAGAAGGGTAAGACTAAGCACTGAGGCTGAGGTATACAAGGTCTAAGACATTTTTAACTGCATCTACAATGACAGCTTTGTCAGTCTGATGAAGAAGAAAGAAGCGAGGCCAGCACAAAACTGACATGGAAATCAAAATTCAGCTGGAGCAAAAGAAGAGTCAAAAGACCTCATTCTGCCCCCAAAAGATTTAACCTTGCCACAGAAACAGGCTGTGGGTATGATGACCCCAGACAGTTACTTAGGCCTAAATTTTCACCATGCTGCCTGCAAGTTACAAATGCAAGCCCATGATCCCACCCACATAACTTTCCACTTATGTACACACATCTGGTGTTTTGCATAAATGTGAAAAAGACTAAAAAGACTTCTGCTTCTCCTTGCATGTGTTGGCCTTACTTTGTTGGTGGGGTTTTTTTGTTTGTTTGTTTTTTTAAAGTGAAAAAATGGGGATACTTAACTGAATTTGGGGAAGAGTGTGGCAAAGGCAGAGAAACTTACTTTTTGCAGAGCTCTGAGCAAAACCACATAAGCCGAGATGGAATAATCAGGAGTAACGTCGGAGTTGCCCGACTCCGGTGGTCAAACTGTTCTGCCTCTCCTGGTTTTGATTTGATATTATCTTTCCCACTGAATACTTGTCAGTGTTGTTTTAATTACTTTTTGGACACTAAATTCTGCTCTAGCAGAAACAGCTTTTTTAGTATCAACATCTGTTTTAAATTACATGGAATGGTAATTTTATGTTAGCAATTTCTCAAATTTAAAAACAAACATGTTCTTCAGATGTTCATTTTTAAGATGCAAAGGCCTAGGCCTGTGTGGAGGTTTTGTCTTCACAGCATTTCTTCCTCTGAGCAAGTGAGATTACAAAGCTATATTTCTGAAGACATAATATAGATCTTTTTGATCACAAAACTAAGATCTTACTCATATATGCAAGACTCCAAACATTTTCAAAGTAGCATTATTTATACTAGGGCTGTCCTTGGTTCACGAAGAAAATACAGGCAGAGATGCAAAAGGATTTTCCTTTGCTGTATTAGACTACCACCACTTCAGAGAATAAGAAGGGCCTGACCAGAAAGCTTATGTCCTTCAAATTCCATTTACTAACCAGCTACCATTACTCTAGATGAGGATTTCATTTGTGTACATTTCAGTACTTTGAAATGCAAGGGTTTTTTGAGCATGGAAACCTAGTAGCAGTGCCTTCAAACCTAACCCACCAGATATTCCTCAAGGCTCAGTGAGTTTCCCCTGCCTCCCCCTTCAAGTCTGGAAGGCTGTACTCCAAGATGTAAATCTTGCCTGCTAAAACTGAGCACTGCCTCCAGTGCCTTAAAAACATATTTTATTTTTTTAATCTAAAAGTAGTACTGGTTAGAAATTACCATTTAACACTAATCAAATAAGTATGCTACTAAAACGTTCAAACTAAATAAATTGTGAGGGTTGTTTAAATGTAATACTTTTTCCTCATCTGTTTACTAAACGCTTGGTGCCCAAAGACTTTCTGCCATCGAGCATAAGGAGCTATTTAGAATGAACTGAGAGCTTACAAAGGTGGACTCAGCAGGGTGGATTCAGGTGTAATAAATACATTTTTTTTTCTACACACACACATACTAACAAAGCTATTTTGTAAACACTATTATGAATCAAGTACAGCATAATGCATCTAGCGGGAGCAAGCTGCAGACACAGAATAGGAGAACAGCAATGAGTCACACAACATACATAATCCTGCATCTAAAAAACAGGAGCAGAAACAGAGGACAAAGACATTTGCACAGTTGGAAACTACAAAATGGTATTTTCTGCTGCAGCTATTCACTGTTCAAGTTCACAAAAAATAGCAAATTTTAAAAAAACTAATCAAAGTCATACATACATATACAAACCACATGGGCTTCTGTGGTCAGTATTTTAAGGGCCTATTTTCAAACGTCAACAAACAGCTTGAAAGTAACTTCATTTACAAATCAATACTACTACAGACTGACATGCAACACATACTCCTTCTAAAATGTGACTCCAACACATCTCCTTCTAAAAAGTGAGGGATAAAATAGCATGAGATTAAATACTGATCAGCAGCAAGAGAGACCACTCCGAATTTATCAGGTCAGTCGACACTCAAGTCTCAAGTAGTAAGACTGCTCATAAATTGCCTAGGTATATAAAACCTAATCTAAAAGCTCAAAGCAAACTTTAAAGCTACCTCAAAAATTAATGTACTATGATATGGAGAAAACAGGGAATAATTAGGCTCCTATTACCATGGGTTAATCTCCCAGATCAAGGTAAGATCTTGAATTATAGCACTTGCTATAAAGTGAGATTTTTCTTTTCATTTGATGGAATTTGTTTAAATACTTCAGCCTGCAGCCAAACAGTACCAAACAAGATTCTCAAAGATTACAGGAAAATAAAGTAATTCAAAAGTCAGTATTAGACTTCACGCATCACACACATCATAGAAGACTGATACTAATACTCAGAGGCTTTTTCAATTGGAATGATCTACCGCTAATTTCATTAAACTCCGTATTATTTGGAGATGTTATTCAAATTTTATTTAAAGAATAAAGGAACTTCTTTGGAATATTCAATAAAATATTTTTGGGACATTCACAAAAACAAGTTTTGGGGGAGAACAGCATGCAGCCCGCAGCCACAGCAGCTCAGTGAGACCCAAGTTGGAGTAGAACAATTCTTTGTTTCCTGGCTGCTTCTCACATGCTGCTGCTGCCCTCACTGTCAAGAGCGGCTTGAGCGTGTAGCCACAAGCCCAGCTACACTGCAGAGGGCAGCTACCTCTCAGTTGCAGCAAAGCTGGAGTAGGAATAAGGTACGAATGAATTCTAGACAGGTAGTTCCCAGCTATTAAACAACCTCACTTGGCATGTCAGGTCAACGCCTACAAAAAGTAATAAATAATCAGTCACTGCTCTCAGTGTAGTTCCTTGCATCTAATTAGGAATCAATAACTGTGGTGTACTTATGCAAATAAACGTAACAAAACCCCCAAGATGATTAAACACTATTTTGTCCCTTTTCAATATCCCAGATTTTATTACTATTTCTGACACGAATGTTTTGGCATGCATGCCACAAATTCACTGACAGAGCAGCAAGCATCAAAGTTTTGCCCTCTCCTGCCTTTTAGACAAGTCGGTCACCTACGTACCTTAGGGTTCTCTTGGCACACTTAGTAAGAGGCAGAGCTCCTTGTTGCAAGAAAATCCTATGGGCAGGACACAATAAACGGAGCACATCCTTGAACATTAATCACCTGCAGAAATGCTTTCAGCCAGATGAATCAGAAATTCATAAGGAAGATACTTGTGTAGCAGTGTACAGATTAACCTATTTCTATTTTAAGTTATTCCAGCCACTCCTAGTAGTGGCAACAACACACTTTCTCTACAAACGTGGCTTCTAACTCCCCCCAAAAAAGTGAATTTAAACAAAATCAGTTTTTAAAACGCATTCCTCCTACTTCCCTGCCCAAAAAACCTGCAACTGTGGAGCAAGCCAGACCCTTTGCGCCTTGTGCCCGGACAGAGCCACGCCGCATGCAACCACACAGCAGCTGGGTGCGAGGGGCCATGTTTACACCCGCTGCCTCTCCCGTCAGCTCTCCGAGCAACTGGAGACAGCGCCTGATCCGCAGCACTGGAAGTTTTAAGATGAAAGATTAGTGGAGAAGGACCTACAACCAGAACCGAGGCGTCTGCTCCGGGTAATGCCTTGGTAAAACACGCACTCTACTCTCCAGAGCGTGTGGATTTAGAGGCACTGTTTCCTGCTGGGCGTTGATGAGGGGTGTCTGCAAACCGGACGGGCACAACGCTGCCTGGACGGCGAGTGCGGGTGTGAAGGGATGAGGCGGGCGGAGGGGGCGGCTCAGCTGGGACCAACTCAACAAGCGAGGGAGCACGGGGGCAGCTCCCCAGAGCGCTGTGACCCATTACGGGGGTGAGGAGCGCGCGTGTCTTAACAGGAATATACCCCAACCCGAAACCAGGAAAACCCCCAGACCTCGAAAAATCGCTTGGAAACGGACATCGGACCAAGATTTACCCTCCCCAGGAGGAGACCGACCGTTTTTAAGGCCGGTGCCCAGCGGCCCAGAAGCCCCACCGCACGCGCCCTTCAGGCCAC